>SJYW01016677.1:8541-117238 GCA_006410735.1 Raphicerus campestris | reverse complement strand
CTCAGGTTGACAGTCGAGGCAGTGCAGGACAGTCAGATTCATCTGGAATGGACTAGGCATTTGGGGGTCTTGCGGAAATGTGACTCGATGCCTGAAGCTTCTCTGGAATGGCCTGGTGTGAGTGCCTCCTCTTGGGATGCGAGGGGAGAATCAGGAACCCTTTCCTGAAGGAGCAGGAAAAGGGCATCTCATCTGGAGGTGAGCATGGGAAAATGGACCATTTTGAGTCGCGGAGGGAGCCTCAGTGGTCCTCTTGAGTCGCGGAGGGAGCCTCAGTGGTCCTCTTGAGTCGGGACGTGTCGTGTGGGGAACTTCTTGGGTCACATCAAGGGTGTGAAAAAGCGTTTCGAGGTCCAAGAGGGAACAGTTGATTTCCCCCAGAATGTCGCAGCAGACAAGGGCCTCACTCTGCTGGCAATGGTGAAGCTTCTTGTTTTTCTCAAGTTGTGGCGGGGTCCTCTCGAGTTATGACAGGGACCACAGATATCTGCCCCTGTGGCTCCAGGATAGGCCAGTCTCTGTGTAAAGGGCGAGGCACTTCTGGGGATTCCTCCCCAGGGGCGCCAAGTCCTCAGTCCCCTTCTGGTGCTGAGGCTGCAGCAGGAGATTGCCTAGCCCATTCTGACATTTGTATTGGGCTTCCCCTGGAGCCTGTAGTGGGGAGTCAGGCCTCATTTCCACTGGAGACTTGCAAGGCCGCTTTCCTTCCCAACTGCAGTAACAGTGTCCAGGGCTGTTTCAAGCGTATACAGGGAACTATGGCTTGCGCTCGAGGTACCCTAGGGCTGTCACACATGCCAGTGTGCCAGAGTAGAGCCTCAGGGTTACAGTCGAGGCAGTGCAGGGCAGTCAGGTTCATCTGAAGTGGATGAGGCATTTGGGGGTCTTGGGAATGGTGACCCTATCTGAGAGACTCCTCCCAAGTTTCCAGGTGCCAGCATCTCCTCTTGGGATGTGAGAGGAACACCGCGAAACCTTTCCTGACGGAGCAGGGAAAAGGCCCGTCATCTGGAGCTCAGCAGGGGAAAAATGGGCTCCTCTTGAGTCTTGGTGGGAGCCTTGCGGTTCCTCTGGAGTGGGGACGGGTGGTGCGGGGAACTTCTTGGGTCACAGCAAGGGTGAGAAGGGGCCTTTCGAGGTCCATGAGGGACGAGTGAATTCCCCAGAGACGCCATTGCGGACAAGGGCCATACCACGCCTGCAGGGGAGAAGCTTGCAGTTTCTCTCAAGTTGTGGCGGGGTCCTCTCGAGTTGTGAGGGGGATCCCCAGAACCCTCCCCTGTATCCTCAGAAGAGGCCATTCTCAGTGCGAGTTGCGAGGCGCCTCTGGGAATTCCACCCCAATCATTGCTGGGTCCTCGGTCCTCTTCTGGTGCTGAGGTTGGAGCCTGAGATTTCCTCGCTCATGCATTCGTAGGTCTTGAAGTTACTCTGGAGCCCCCACAGGGTAGTCAGGCCTCTTCTCGCCTGGAGACTTGCACGGCCTCTTTCTTCCCCAACTGCAGTGGCAGTGTCCAGCTCACCGTAAAGCAGACACAGGGATCTGTGGCTTGCCATCAAGGTACTCCAAGGCTGTCTAATGTGCCGGTGTGTTGGGAGTCGAGCCTCAGGGTGACAGTCGGGACAGTGTAGGGCAGTCATGTTCATCTGGAGTGAACGAGGCATTTGGGGATCTTGGGGTGTGGTGTTCAGATACCTGAGGCTCCTCCCGACTCTCCTGATGAGAGGCCACCTCGTGGGATGCGAGGGGAGCGCCGGAAATCCTTTCCCGATGGAGCAGGTAAAGGGCCCCTCATCTGGAGCTCAGCAGGTTAAAACGGGGCTCCTCCTTAGTCTTGGCAGGACCCACGGGGTTTCTCTCGAGTGGGACAGGTGTGTTGGGGAACTTCTTTGTTCACAGCAAGGGTGTGAAGCGGCCTTTCGAGGTCCAAGAATGCAGGGGTAAATTCCCCCGAGATGCCGCATTGACAAGGGCCTTAAAAGTGTCTGGTTTTTTTCGAGTCACGGAGGTGTCCACTCAAGTTACGACGGGGTCCCATGGACCCACCCCTGTGGCCCCAGGAGAGGCCAGTCTCAGTGCCAGGGGCGAGAGACATCTGAGGGTTCTTCCCCAGTGGAGTCAAGTTCTCACTTCCATTCTGGTGCTGAGTCTGGAGCCTGAGCTTTCCTCACCCTTGCCTACAGAGGTCGTTTGGCTCCGCTGGAGCCCCCTCAGGGTAGTCAGGCCTCGTCTAGCCCATAGACGTACAGGGCCGCTTTACTCCAAGGTGCAGCAGCCGTATCCGGCTCTCTGTCGAATGGACAAAGGGATCTGTGGCTGGCACTCGAGGTACCCCAGGGCTATCACACGTGCCAGTGTGTCACCAGTCGAGCCTCGGGGTGACAGTCGAGACAGTGCAGGGCAGTCAGGTTCATCTGAAGTGGTCGAGGCATTTGGGGATCTTAGGGAGTGCTGGTCGGACACCTCTGTGTCCGGGTGGAGAGAGGCTCCTCCCAGCTCTTCTGATGTAAGGCCACCTCTTCGGATGCCAGGAGAGCGCCTGAAAACCTTTCAGGATGAGCAGGGAAAGGGCACCTCATCTGGAACTCAGCAGGAAAAAAAGGGGCTCCTCTTGAGTCACGGCGAGACCCTCGGGATTCTTCACGAGTGGGGACGGTCGGGGCGGGGAACTTCCATGTTCACAACAATGGTATGAAGGAGGCTTTCGAGGTCCAAGAGGAAAGGGGTGATATCCCCCAAGATGCTGCAGCAGACAAGGGACTCACCCTCCCTGCAGGGGAGAAGCTTATGGTTTTTCTCGAGTTGCGGCGGGGACCTCTCGAGTTATGACAAGGACCTCAGGGACCCGCTGCTGTGGCCTCAGGAGAGGCCTCTATCCACGCGAGTTGCGAGGCACATGTGGGGATTCCTCCTGAGTCCTTGCCGGGTCCTCAGTCCTTGTCTGGTGCTGAGGCCAGAGCCTGTGCTTGCCTCGCCCATGCTCACATAGGTCTTGGTGTTCCCTGGAACCCCCAGAGGGGAGTCAGGCCTCTTCTCCCTGGAGACTTGCATGGCCTCTTTCTTTCCCAACTGCAGCTTCAGTGTTCGGCTCCCTGTAAAGCGGACAAAGGGATCTGTAGCTTGCCATCGAGGTACTCCAGGGCTGTCTCACGTGCTAGTGCATTGGGAGTCGAGCCTCAGGGTGACAATTCAGAGAGTGCAGGACATTCATGTTCATCTCAAGTGGACGAGGTATTTGGGAGACTTGGAGGGTAGTGGTTGGACACCTGTGTCTCCTCCTGACTCACCTGATGGGAGGCCACCTCTTCAGATGCGAGGGGAGCGCCGGAAAACCTTTCCCGATGGAGCAGGGTAAGGGGCCCTCATCTGGAGCTCAGCAGGGGAAAACGGGGCTCCTCTTGAGTCGCGATGGGACCCTCTGGGTTCCTCTCGAGTAGGGGCGGTTAGGGCGGGGAACTTCCTAGGTCACAAAAAGTGTATGAAGGAGCCTTTTGAGGTCCACTAGGGAAGGAGTGATTTACCCCGAGATGCTGCAGCAGACAAGGGATTCACCATCCCTGCAGGGGAGAAGCTTCTGGATTTTCACGAGTTTGGGCGGGGTCCTCTCGAGTTATGTCCAGGACCCCAGGGACCCGCCACTGTGGCCTCAGGAGAGGTCAGTCTCCATGCGAGTTGCAAGGCACCTGTGAGGATTCCTCCCGAGACGTTGCCGGGTCCTCACTCCTCGTCTGGTGCTGAGACCGGAGCCTGTGCTTGCCTTGCCCATGCTGACATAGGTCTTGGGGTTCCCCTGGAGCTCCTACAGGGGAGTCAGGCCTCGTCTCACCTGCTGACGTGCACAGCTGATTTCCTCCCCAACTGCAGCAACAGTGACCACCTCTCTGTCGAGCAGATACAGGAAACAGTGTCTTGACCTCGACGTAATCCAGGGCTATCAGACGTGCCAGTGTGTCAGCAGTCGAGCCTCGGGGAGGCAGTCGAGGCAGTGCAGGGCAGTCAGGTTAATCTGGAGTTGACAAGGCATTTGGGGTTCTTGGGGAAAGGTGACCAGACAACTAAGGCTCCTCTGGACTCGCCTGGTGTGAGGGCCTCCTCTTGGGACTCAAAGGGAGAGCTGGGAACCCTTTCCAGATGGAGCAGGGAAAGGGCCCCTCATTGGGAGATGAGCATGGAAAAATGGAGCTCCTTTTGAGTCGCGGCGGGACCCTCGGGGTTCCTCTCAAGTGGGGACTTTTGGGGCGAGGAACTTCCTAGGTCACAAAAAGTGTATGAAGGAGCCTTTCGAGGTCCAAGAGGGAAGGGGTACTTTCCCCGAGATGCTGCAGCGGACAAGGCACGCACCTCCCTGCAGGGGAGAAGCTTCTGGATTTTCTCGAATTGTGGCGGGGTCCTCTTGAGTTACAACCCGGACCTCAGAAACCTGCCCCTGTGGCCTCAGGGGTGGCCAGTCTCCATGCAAGTTGCGAGGCACCTGTGGCGATTCCTCCCAAGACGTCGCAGGGTCCTCAGTCCTCATCTGGTGCTGAGGCTGGAGACTGTGCTTGCTCGCCCATGCTGCCATAGGTCTTCGAGTACCCCTGGAGCCACTATAGGGGAGTCAGACCTCGTCTCGCCTGGGGAAGTGCACATCGCTTTCCTCCCCAACTGCAGCAACAGTGTCCGGGTCCCTGTCGAGCAGATAGAGGGATCAGTGGCTTGACCTCGAGGTACCCCAGAGCTATAACACGTGCCAGTGTGCCGGAGTCAAGCCTCGAGGTGACAGTTGAGGCAGTGCAGGACACTCAGATTCATCAGGAGTGGACTAGGCATTTGAGGGTCTTGGGGAAATGTAACCCAACGCCTGAGGCTTCTCTGGACTCGCCTGATGTGAGTGCCTCCTCTTGGGATGCGATGGGGGAGCCAGGAAACCTTTCCCGATGGACCGTGGACAGTGCCCCTCATCTGGAGCTGAGCATGAGAAAATGGAGCTCCTCTTGAGTCCCAGCGGGACCCTCGGCGGTCCTCACGAGTGGGGACGTGTGGGGCAGGGAACTTCTTGCTTCACAGCAAGGGTGTGAAAGATTATTTCGAGGTCCAAAAGGTAAAAGGTGATTTCCCACGGGGCGGGCGCCTCAGTGGACAAGTGCCTCACTCGGCCTGCAAGTGTGAAGCTTCTGGTTTTTCTTGAGTTGCAGCGGGGTCCCCTCGAGTTATGACGGGGACCACAGGGATCCGCCCCTCTGGTCCCAAGATAGGCAAGTCTCTGTGCGAGGGGCGAGGCACATCTGGGGATTCTTCCCCAGTGGCACCAAGTCCTCAGTCCCCTTCTGATCCTGAGTCTGCAGCCTGAGATTGCCTCGCCCAGGCAGACATTTGTATTGGAATTGCCCTGGAGCCNAAGGGCCCCTCATTGGGAGATGAGCATGGAAAAATGGAGCTCCTTTTGAGTCGCGGCGGGACCCTCGGGGTTCCTCTCAAGTGGGGACTTTTGGGGCGAGGAACTTCCTAGGTCACAAAAAGTGTATGAAGGAGCCTTTCGAGGTCCAAGAGGGAAGGGGTACTTTCCCCGAGATGCTGCAGCGGACAAGGCACGCACCTCCCTGCAGGGGAGAAGCTTCTGGATTTTCTCGAATTGTGGCGGGGTCCTCTTGAGTTACAACCCGGACCTCAGAAACCTGCCCCTGTGGCCTCAGGGGTGGCCAGTCTCCATGCAAGTTGCGAGGCACCTGTGGCGATTCCTCCCAAGACGTCGCAGGGTCCTCAGTCCTCATCTGGTGCTGAGGCTGGAGACTGTGCTTGCTCGCCCATGCTGCCATAGGTCTTCGAGTACCCCTGGAGCCACTATAGGGGAGTCAGACCTCGTCTCGCCTGGGGAAGTGCACATCGCTTTCCTCCCCAACTGCAGCAACAGTGTCCGGGTCCCTGTCGAGCAGATAGAGGGATCAGTGGCTTGACCTCGAGGTACCCCAGAGCTATAACACGTGCCAGTGTGCCGGAGTCAAGCCTCGAGGTGACAGTTGAGGCAGTGCAGGACACTCAGATTCATCAGGAGTGGACTAGGCATTTGAGGGTCTTGGGGAAATGTAACCCAACGCCTGAGGCTTCTCTGGACTCGCCTGATGTGAGTGCCTCCTCTTGGGATGCGATGGGGGAGCCAGGAAACCTTTCCCGATGGACCGTGGACAGTGCCCCTCATCTGGAGCTGAGCATGAGAAAATGGAGCTCCTCTTGAGTCCCAGCGGGACCCTCGGCGGTCCTCACGAGTGGGGACGTGTGGGGCAGGGAACTTCTTGCTTCACAGCAAGGGTGTGAAAGATTATTTCGAGGTCCAAAAGGTAAAAGGTGATTTCCCACGGGGCGGGCGCCTCAGTGGACAAGTGCCTCACTCGGCCTGCAAGTGTGAAGCTTCTGGTTTTTCTTGAGTTGCAGCGGGGTCCCCTCGAGTTATGACGGGGACCACAGGGATCCGCCCCTCTGGTCCCAAGATAGGCAAGTCTCTGTGCGAGGGGCGAGGCACATCTGGGGATTCTTCCCCAGTGGCACCAAGTCCTCAGTCCCCTTCTGATCCTGAGTCTGCAGCCTGAGATTGCCTCGCCCAGGCAGACATTTGTATTGGAATTGCCCTGGAGCCTGCAGAGGGGAGTCAGTCCTCGTCTCGACTGGAGACGTGCACACGGCCACTTTCCTTCCCAACTGCAGTAACATTGTCCGGGTCCCTGTCGAACAGATACAGGGATCTATGGCTTGTGCTCGAGGTACCCTAGGGATGCCACACGTGACAGTGTGCCCGAGTCGAGGCTCAAGGTGACAATCGAGGGAGTGCAGGGCAGTCAGGTTCATTTGAAGTGGACGAGGCATTTGAGGGCCTTAAGGAATGGTGGCCCAATCTGTGAGACTCCTTCCGACTCTGCAGGTGTGAGCACCTCCTCTTGGGATGCGAGGGGAACACAGGGAAACCTTTCCCCATGGAGCAGGGTAGGGCCCCTCATCAGGAGCTCAGCAGGGGAAAACCGAGCTTCTCTTGAGTCTTGGTGGGACCCTCCGGGTTCCTCTCTAGTGGTGACGGGTTGGGCGGGGAACTTCTTGGATCACAGCAAGGTTGTGAAGGAGCCTGTCTAGGTCCACGAGGGACGGGATGAATTCCCCTGAGATGCCGTTGCAGACAAGGACCACATCATGCCTGCAGGGGAGAAGCTTTCGGGTTTTCTCAAGGTGTGGCGGGGTCCACTCGCTTTACGATGGGGAACCCAGGAACCCGCCACCATATCCTCAGGAGAGGCCATTCTCAGTGCTAGTTGCGAGGCATTTCTGGGGATATCAACCCAGACATCGCCTGGTCCTGTCCTCCTCTGGTGCTGAGTTCGAGCCTGTGATTTCCTCGCTCGTGCTTTCATAGGACGTGAGGTTACTCTGGAGCCCCCACAGGGGAGTCAGTCCTCTTCTCCCCTGGAGACTTGCATGGCCTCTTTCTTCCCCAACTGCAGCGGCAGTGTCTGGCTCCCCGTAAATCACACAGGGATCTGTGGCTTGCCATTGAGGTACTCCAGGACTGTCTCACATGCCAGTGTGTTGGGAGACAAGCCTCGGGTGATAGTCGAGACAGTGGAGGGCAGTCATGTTCATCTGGAGAGGACGAGGAATTTGGGGGTCATGGGGAGTGGTGGTCGAACACCTGAGGTTCCCTCCGACTCTCCTGATGCCAGGGGACCTCTTGGGATATGAGGGGAGTGCCGGAAAACCTTTCACGATGGAGCAGGGAAAAGGCACCTCCCTGGAATTCAGCAGGGGAAAAAGGGGCTCCTCTTGAGTCTTGATGTTACCCTGGGGGTTCCTCTTGAGTGGGGACGGGTGGGGCGGGGAACTTCTTTGGTCACAACAAGGTTGTGAAGGGACTATTGAGGTCTAGGAGGGAAGGGGTGATTTCTCCTGAGATGACGCCGCAGACAAGGGCCTCACTCCACCTGCAGGGGAGAAGTTTCTGGTTTTTCTCGAGTGTGGGTGGGGTCCTCTTGAGTTACGACGGGACCCCAGACACCAGCCCTTGGGGCCACTGGCAAGTATAATCTCCGAACGATTTGTGAGGCGCCTCTGGGGATTCCTCCCCAGCCGTTGCCGAATCTCAGTCCTCGTCTGGTGCTTAGGCCGGAGCCTGTGCTGGCCTCGCCCATGCTGACAAAGGTCTTGGGGATCCCCTGGAGCCCCCACAGGGGAGTCAGGCCTCGTCTCACTTGGGGACGTGCACAGCCTCTTTCCTACCCAACTGCAGCAACAGTGACCACCTCTCTGTCGAGCAGATACAGGAAACAGTGTCTTGACCTCGAGGTACCCCAGGGCTATCACGTGACAGTGTGTCAACAGTCGAGCCTCGGGGAGGCAGTCGAGGCAGTGCAGGGCAGTCACGTTCATCTGGAGTGCAGGAGGCATTTGGGGTTCTTGGGGAAAGGTGACCAGACACCTGAGGCTCCTCTGGACTCGTCTGGTGTGAGGGCCTCCTCTTGGGATTCAAGGGGGGAGCCGTGAACCCTTTCCTGATGGAGCAGGTAAAGGGCCCCTCATCTGGATCTGAGCATGGGAAAATGGAGCTTCTCTTGAGTCACAGCGGGACCCTCGGCGGTCCTCTCAACTGGGGACTGGTGGGGTGGGGAACTTCTTGGGTCTCAATAAGGTTGTGAAGGAGCATTTCGAGGTCCAAGTGGGAAAAGGTGATTTCCGCCGGGATGATGCAGTGGACAAGGGCCTCACCCCGGCTGCAAGGGAGAAGCTTCTGGTTTTCTCGAGTTGGGGGGGTGTCCTCTCGAGTTACGACGGGGACCCCAGGGACCTGTCCCTGTGGCCTCAGGAGGGGTAAGTCTCCCTGTGAGTTGCCACTGGGTATTACTCCCCAGTCGTCGCCGGGTCCCCAGACCTCGTCTGGTGCTGAGGCCACAGCCTGAGCTTGCCTCGCCCATGCTGCCCGACGTCTTGGGGTTCCCCTGGAGCTCCCACAGGGGAATCAGGACTCCTCTCGCCTGGAGATGTGCACGGCCGCTATTCTCCCCAACTGCAGCAACAGTGTCCGTGTCCCTGTCAAGCGGACACAGGGATCTGTAGCTTGACATCAAAGTACCCAAGGGCTGTCACACGTGCCAGTGTGCCCGAGTCGAACCTCAGGGTGACAGTCGAGGTAGTTTAGGGCAGTCAGTTTCATCTGGAGTGGACGAGGCATTTGGCGGTCTTCGGGAATGGTGGCCCAATCTGTGAGACTCCTTCAGACTCTGCAGGTGTGAGCACCTCCTCTTGGGATGCGAGGGGAACACAGGGAAACCTTTCCCCATGGAGCAGGGAAGGGCCCCTCATCTGGAGCTCAGCAGAGGAAATCCGAGCTCCTTTTGAGTCTTGGTGGGACCCTCGGGTTCCTCTCTAGTGGGGACGGGTAGGGCGGGAAATTTCTTGGATCACAGCAAGGTTGTGAAGGAGCCTGCCGTGGTCCACGAGGGATGGGATGAATTTTCCTGAGATGCCGCCGCAGACAAGGGCCACACCACGCCTGCAGGGGAGAAGCTTCCGGTTTTCCTCAAGTTGCGGCAGGGTCCACTAGCTTTACGATGGGGAACCCAGGGACCCGCCCCCCTATCCTCAGGAGAGGCCATTCTCAGTGCTAGTTGTGAGGCGATTCTGGGGATACCAACCCAGTCGTCGCCTGGTCCTCAGTCCTCGTCTGGTGCTGAGTTCGAGCCTATGATTTCCTCGCTCGTGATTTCACAGGACTTGAGGTTACTCTGGAGCCCCCACAGGGGAGTCAGGCCTCTTCTCATCTGGATACTTGCATGGCCTCTTTCTTCCCCCAACTGCAGCAGCAGTGTCCGGCTCCCTGTAAATCAGACAGGGATCTGTGGCTTGCCATCGAGGTACTCCAGGGCTGTCTCACATGCCAGTGTGTTGGGAGTCAAGCCTCGGGTGACGGTCGAGACAGTGCAGGGCTGTCATGTTCATATGGAGTGGACGAGGAATTTGGGGGTTTTGGGGAGTGGTGGTCAGACACCTGAGGCTCCTCCCAACTCTCCTGATGCGAGGAAACCTCTTATGATGCGAGGGGAGTGCCAGAAAACCTTTTCCAATGAAGCATGGAAAGGGCCCCTCATCTGGAGCTCAGCAGGGGAATACGGGGTCCTCTTGAGTCGTGGCGGGACCTTTGGGGTTCCTCTCGAGTGGGGACGGTTGGTACAGGGAACTTTCTAGGTCACAACAAGGGTATGAAGGAGCCTTTCCAGGTCCAAGAGGGAAGGGGTCATTTCCCCGAGATGCTGCAGTGGACAAGGGACTCACCCTCCCTGCAGGGGAGAAGCTTCTGGTTTTTCTCGTGTTGCAGCTGAGTCCTCTCGAGTTACAAAGGGGACCCCAGGGACCTGCCACTGTGCCGTCAGGAGAGGCCAGTCTCCATGCGAGTTGCCAGGCACCTGTGGGGATTCTTCCCGAGACGTCTCCGGGTCCTTAGTCCTCATCTGGTGCTGAGGCCAGAGCCTGTGCTTGCCTCTCCCATGCTGACATAGGTCTTGGGGATCGCCTGGATCCCCCACAGGGGAGTCAGGCCTCGTCTCGCCTGAGGACGGGGACAGCCGCTTTCCTCCCCAACTGAAGCAACAGTGTCCCGGTCACTGTTGAGCAGATACAGGGATCAGTGTCTTGACCTCGATGTAACCCAGGGATATCACACGTGCCAGTGTGTCAACAGGCGAGCCTCGGGGAGGAAGTCGAGGCAGTGCAGGGCAGTCAGGTTCATCTGGAGTGGACGAGGCATTTGGGTTCTTGGGGAAATGTGACCAGACACCTGAGGCTCCTCTGGACTCGCCTGGTGTGAGGGCCTTCTCTTGCGATTCCAGGGGAGAGGCGGGAACCCTTTCCCGATGGAGCAGGGAAAGGGCCCCTCATCTGGAGCTGAGCATGGGAACATGGAGCTCCTCTTGAGTGGCGGTGGGACCCTCGGCGGTCCTCTCGACTGGGGACTGGTGGGGTGGAGAACTTTGGTCTCAGTAAGGGTGTGAAGGAGCATTTCAAGTTCCAAGTGGGAACGGGTGATTTCCCCTGGGATGCTGCAGTGGACAAGTTCCTCACCCCGCCTGCAAAGGAGAAGCTTCTGGTTTTCTCGATTTGCAGGGGGGTCCTCTCGAGTTACGACAGGGACCCCAGGGACCCGCCCCTGTGGCCTCAGGAGCGGTCAGTCTCCGTGCGAGTTGCCACTGGGTATTTTTCCCCAGTCGTCGCTGGGTCTCCAGGCCTCGTCTGGTGCTGAGGCCACAGCGTGAGCTTGCCTCGCCCATGCTGACCTATGTCTTGGGATTCCACTGAAGCTCCCACAGGGGAGTCAAGCCTCGTCTTGCCTGGAGACATGCATGGCCGCTTTCCTCCCCATCTATAGCAGAAGTGTCCAGCACACCTTCGAGAAGACACAGGGATCTGAGGCTTGCCCTCTAGGTACCCCAGGGCTGTCACACGTGCCAGTGTGTTGGGAGTCGAGTCTCGGGGTGACAGTCAAGCCAGTGCAGGGCAGTGAGGTTCATCAGGAATGGACGAGGCATTTGGGGGTCTTGGGAATGATGGACCGACCACTCAGGCTCGTCCTGTCTCTCCTCTTTTGAGCGCCACTTCTTGGTATGCCAGGGGAGAGCCGTGAACACTTTCCCGATGGAGTAGGGAAATGTCCCGTCATCTAGAGCTCAGCCGGGTAAAACGGGACTGCTCTTGAGTCTTGGCGGGACCCTTGGTGTTCCTCTCGAGTGGGGACGGTGGGGCGGGAAACATCTTGGGTCACAACAAGGGTGTGAAGGAACTTTCGAGGTCTAGGAGTGAAGGGGTAATTTCTCCTGCGATGACCCCACGGACAAGGGCCTCACTCCACCTGCAAAGTAGAAGCTTCTGGTTTTTCTCCCATGCCGGTGGGGTCCTCTTGAGTTATGACGGGGACCCCAGGGAACCGCCCCTGTATCCTCAGGAGAGGCCATTGTCAGTGCGAGTTGTGAGGTGCCTCTGGGGATTCTTCCTCAGTCATCGCCGGGTCCTCAGTCCTCATCTGGTGCTGAGGTCGGTGTCTGAGATGTCCTCTCTCATACTTTTATAGGTCTTGAGGTTACTCTGGAGCCCCCACAGGGGAGTCAGGCCTCTTCTCTCCTGGAAACTTGCACAGCCTCTTTCTTCCCAATCTGCAGTGGCAGTGTCCGGCTCCCTGTGAAGCGGAAAGCGGGATCTGTGGCTTGCCATCGAAGTACTCCAGGGCTGTCTCACGTGCCAGTGTGTTGGGAGTCGAGCCTCGCGGTGACAGTCGAGACAGTGCAAGGCAGTCATGTTCATCTGGAGTGGACGAGGCATTTTGGAACTTGGGGAGCGGTGTTCAGACACCTGAGGCTCCTCCCAACTCTCTTGATGCGAAGCCACCTCTTGGGATGTGAGAGGAGCTCCGGAAAACCTTTCCCGATGGAGCAGGGAAAGGGCCACTCTTCTGCAGGTCAGCAGCGGAAAACGGGCCACCTCTTGAGTGGCGGCGGGACCCTCGGTGTTCCTCTCGAGTCGAACGGT
Source organism: Raphicerus campestris (assembly GCA_006410735.1). Taxonomy (NCBI): domain Eukaryota; kingdom Metazoa; phylum Chordata; class Mammalia; order Artiodactyla; family Bovidae; genus Raphicerus; species Raphicerus campestris. The sequence continues at coordinate 104,709 of SJYW01016677.1, read as the reverse complement.
TGGAACGGGGAAATTCCTAGATCACAACAGGGGTATGAAGCAGCCTTTCGAGGTCCAAAAGGGAAGGGGTGATTTCCCCGAGATGCTGCAGTGGACAAGGGACTCACCATCGCTGCAGGGGAGAAGCTTTTGGTTTTTCACAGGTTGGGGCAGAGTCCTCTCGAATTAAGACTGGGAACACAAGGACCTGCCCCTGTGGACTCAGGAGAGTCGTATCCATGCGCGTTGAGAGGCACCTGTTGGGACTGTTCCCGTGACGTCGCTGGGTCCTCAGTCCTCGTCTGGTGCTGAGGCCGGAGCCTGTGATTGCCTCGACCATGCTGACACAGGTCTTGTGGTTTCCCTGGAGCCTGCATATGGGAGTCAGGCCTCGTCTCGCCTGGGGACGTGCACTGCCGCTTTCCTTCCCAACTGCAGCAACAGGGTCCGGGTCCCTGTCTAGCAGATATAGGGATCAGTGGCTTGACCTCGAGGTACTCCAGGGCTAACACAGGTGCGAGTGTGCCGGAGTCGAGCTGCGGGGTGAAATTCGAGGCAGTGCCGGACTGTCAGATTCATCTGGAGTGGACTAGGCATTTGGGGGTCTTGCAGAAATGTGACTCAATGCCTGAGGCTTCTCTGGACTGGCCTGGTGTGTGTGCCTCCTCTAGGGAGGCGAGGGGAGAGTCGGGAACCCTTTCCCAATGGAGCAGGGAAAGGGCCCCTCATCTGGAGCTGAGCATGGGAAAATGGAGCTCCTCTTGAGATGCGGTGGGACCTTCGGTGGTCCTGTCGAGTGGGGACGTGTGGGGCGGGGAACTTCTTGGGTCACAGCAAGGGTGTGAAAGAGCATTTCGAGGTCCAAGAGGGAATGGCTGATTTCCCCCGGGATGCTGCAGTGGACAAGGGCCTCACTCTGCCTGCAAGGGGGAAGCTTCTGGTTTTTCTCGAGTTGCAGCGGGGTCCCCTCGAGTTACGACGGGGACCACAGGGATCTGCCCCTGTGGCCCCAGGAGAGAACAGTCTCCTTGCGAGGGGCGAGGCACATCTGGGGATTCCTCCCCAGTGGCGACAAGTCCTCAGTTCCCTTCTGGTGCTGAGGCTGCAGCCTGAGATTGCCTCGCCCGTGCTGACGTTTGTATTGGCTTCCCCTGGAGCCCACAGATGGGAGTCAGGACTTGTCCGGACTGGAGACGTGCACGGCCGCTTGCCTTCCCACTGCAGTAACAGTGTCCGGGACCCTTTCGAGCAGATACAGGGATCTATGACTTGCGCTCGAGGTACCCTAGGGCTGTCACATGTGCCACTGTGCTGGAGTCGAGCATCGGGGTTACAGTGGAGGCAGTGCAGGGCAGTCAGGTTCATCTGAAGTGGACGAGACATTTGGGGGTCTTGGGGAATGGTGGCCAAACCTGTAAGACTCCTCGTGACTTTCCAGGTGCGAGCACCTCCTTTTGGGAGGCGAGGGGAACACAAGGAAACCTTTCCCAACAGACCAGGGAAAGGGCCCCTCATCTGGAGCTCAGCAGGGGAAACGGTGCTGCACTTGAATCTTGGCGGGAATCTTTAGGATCCTCTCAAGTGCGGACAGGTGGGGCAGGGAACTCCTTGGGTCACAGCAAGGGTGTGAAGGAACCTTTCTCGGTCCATGAGGGACGGGGTGAATTCCCCTGCGATGCCTTTGCAGACAAGGGCCACACAACGCCTGCAGGGGAGAAACTTCAGGTTTTTGTCGAGATGCGGCGGAGTCCTCTCAACTTACGACGGGGACCCCTGGGACCCACCCCTGTATCCTCGGGAGAGGCCATTCTCAGTGCAAGTTGGCAGGAGGCTCTGGGTTTTCCTCTCCAGTCATCGCTGGGTCCTCAGTCCTCGTCTGGTGCTGAGGTCGGAGCCTGAGATTTTTTCGCTCATGATTTCATAGGTCTTGAGGTTACTCTGGAGCCCCCACAGGGGAGTCAGCTCTCTTCTCGCCTGGAGACTTTCAAGGCCTCTTTCTTCCCCAACTGCAGCGGCAGTGTCCAGCACCCTGTATAGCGGAAACAGGGATCTGTGGCATGCCATCAAGGTACTCCAGGGCTGTCTCACATGCCAGTGTGTTGGGAGTCGATCCTCGGGGTGACATTCGAGACAGTGCAGGGCAGTCATGTTCATCCTGAGAGGACGAGGCATTTGTGGATCTTGGGGAGTGGTAGTCAGACACCTGAGGCTCTTCCCGAATGTCCTGATGCGAGGCCACCTCTTGGGATGCGAGGGGTGCACTGGAAAACCTTTCCCGATGGAGCAGGGAAAGGGCCCCTCAACTGGAACTCAACAGGGGAAAAAGGGGCTCCTCTGCAGTCTCGGCGGGACCCTCGGGGTTCCTCTCAAGTGGGGACGGTTGGTTCGGGGAACTTCCTAGGTCACAGCAAGGGTATGAAGGAGCCTTTGTAGGTCCAAGAAGGAAGGGGTGATTTCCCCTGATGTGCGCAGTGGACAAGGGACTCAACCTCCCGGCAGGGGAGAAGCTTCCAGTTTTTCTGGAGTTGCACCAGGGTCCTCTTGAGTTACGACAGGGACCCTAGGGTCCCTCCCCTTTGGCCTCTGAAGAGGCCAGTCTCCATGGGAGTTGCAAAGCACCTGTGGGGATGCCTCCCCAGACGTCGCTGGGTACTCAGTCCTCATCTGGTGCTGAGGCCGGAGCCTGTGCTTGTCTCGCCCATAATGACATAGGTCTTGGGGTTCCTCTGCAGCCCCCATAGGGGAGTCAGGGCTCGTCTCACCTGGGGTCGTACACTGCCGCTTTCCTCCCAACTGCAGCAACAGTGCCCGAGTGCATGTTGAGTGGATACAGGGATCAGTGGCTTGACCTTGAGATACCCCAGGGCTATCACACGTGCCAGTGTGCAGGAGTCGAGCCTCGGGGTGACAGTCGAGGCAGTGCAGGACAGTCAGGTTCATCTGAACAGGACTAGGCACTTGTGGGTATTGCGTTAATGTGACCCGACGACTGAGGCTTCTCTGAACGCGTCTGGTGTGACTGACTCCTCTTGGGATACGAGGGGGCAGCCGGAAACAGTTTCCCGATGGAGCAGGGAAAGGGCCCCTCATCTGGAGCTGAGCATGGAAAAATTGAGCTCCTGTTGAATCGGGGCGGGACCCTCGGCAGTCCTTTGAGTGGGGACATGTGGGACGAGGATCTTCTTGGGTCACAGCAAGGCTGTGAAAGAGCGTTTCGAGGTCCAAGAGGGAATGGGTGATTTTTCCCTGGTTGCCGCAGTGGACAAGGGCCTCACTCCGCCTGCAAGGGTGAAGCTTTTTGTTTTACTCGAGTTTCGGTGGGATCCTCTTGAGTTACGATGGGGGCCACAGGGATCCGCCCTTGTGGCCACAGGATGGGCCAGTATCACTGCGAGGGGCGAGGCACATCTGGGGATTCCTCCCCAGTGGCCACAAGTCCTCAGACCCCTTCTGATGCTGAGTCTGCAGCCTGAGATTGCCTCTCCTGACATTTGTATTGGGCTTCCCCTGGAGCCCACAGAGGGGAATCAGGCCTCGTCTCGACTGGAGACTTGCATGACAGGCCGTTTGGGGTTCCTCTCGAGTGGGGACGGGTGGGGCAGGGAACTTCTTGGGTCACAGCAAGGGTATGAAGGAGCCTTTCGAGGTCCACTAGGGACAGGATGAATTCCCCTGAGATGCCATTGGAGACAAGGGCCACACCACACCTGCAGGAGAGAAGCTTTGGGTTTTTCTCAAGTTTCGGCAAGGTTCTCTCGGGTTACGACGGGGACCCCAGGGACCCTCCCCTGTATCCTCACGAGAGGCCATTCTCAATGCGAGTTGCGAGGCGCCTCTGTGGTTTCGTCCCGACTCATCCCCGGGTCCTCAGTCCTCGTCTGGTGCTGAGGTTTGAGTCTGAGATTTCCTCGCTCGTGCTTTCATAGGTATTGAGGTTACTCTGGAGCCCCCACAAGGGAGTCATGCCTCTTCTCGCCTGGAGACTTGCACGGCCTCTTTTTCCCCCAACTGCAGAGGCAGTGTCCAGCTCCCCGTAAATTGCACAGAGGGATCTGTGGCTTGCCATCGAGATACTCCAGGGCTGTCTCATGTGACAGTGTGTTGGGAGTCGAGACTCGTGGTGACAGTCGAGATATTGCAGGGCAGACATGTTCTTCTGGAGTGGACAATTCGTGTGGGGATATTGGGGGCTGGTCGTCGGACACCTGAGACTCCTCCTGACTCTCCTGATGTGAGGCCACCTCTTGGAATGCGAGGGGAGCGCTGGAAAACCTTTCCAGATGGAGCAGGAAAAGGTCCCCTCCTCTAGAGCTCAGCAGCAGAATACGGGGCTCCTCTTGAGTCGCGTGGGACTCTCGGGGTTCCTCTTGAGTGGGGTCGGTTGCGGCGGGGATCTTCCTTGGTCAAAACAAGGGTATGAAGGAGCCTTTGGAGGTCCAAGGGGAAAGGAGTTATTTCCCCCGAGATGCTGCAGCAGACGAGGGACTTACCCTCCCTGCAGGGGAGAAGCTTCTGGTTTTTCTCGAGTTGCGGCAGGGTCCTTTCGAGTTATGACGGAGACCCAGAGACCCTCTGCTGTGGCCTCAGGAGAATCCAGATTTCATGCGACTTGTTAGGCACCTCTGGGGATTCCTCCCCAGACATCAACGGGTCCTCATTCCTCGCCTGTTGCTGAGGCTGGAGCCTATGCTGACATAGGTCTTGGAGTTCCCCTGGAGCCTCCAAAGGGGAGTCAGGCCTCACCTCGCCTGGAGAGGTGTAGGGCCTCTTTCTTCCCCAACTGCAGCAACAGTGTCAGGGTCCCTGTCGAGCGTATACAGGGATCTATAGCTTGCCCCCGAGGTACACCAGGGCTGTCACACGTGCCAGTGTGCCAGAGTCAAGCCTCGGGGTTAGAGTAGAGGCAGTGCAGGGCAGTCAGGTTCATCTGGAGTGGACGAGGCATTTGGGGATCTTGGAGAATGGTGGCCCAATCTGTGAGACACTTCCCGACTCTCCAGTTGTGGCACCCCCTCTTGGGATGGAAGGAGAACATCGTCAAACTTTCCCGATGGAGTGGGAAAGGGCCCCTCATCTGGAGCTCAGCAAGGGAAAACGGGGCTCCGCTTGAGTCTTGGCGGGACCCTCGGGGTTCCTCTTGAGTGGGGACAGGTGGGGAGGGGAACTTCCTGAGTCACAGAATGAGTGTCTAGGAACATTTTGAGGTCCACGAGGGACGAGGTGAATTCTTCTGAGATGTCGCCATGCAAAAGGGCCACATCACGTCTGTAGTGGAGGAGCTTCCAGTTTTCCTGAGTTGCGGTGGGGTCCTCTGCAGTTATGACAGGGAACCCAGGGACCCCCACCTGTATCCTCAGGGGAGGCCATTCTCAGTGCGAGTTGCGAGGCGCCTCTGGGGATTCTTCCCCTATCGTCACTGAGTGGTTAGTCCTCGTCTGGTGCTGAGGTTAGAGCCTGAGTTTTCCTCGCTCATGCTTTCAAAGGTCTTGAGGTTACTCTGGAGCCCCCACAGTGGAGTCAGGCCTCATCTTGCCTGGCGACTTGAACGGACTCTTTCTTAACCAAATGCAGTGGCAGGGTCTGGCTCCCCATCAAGGGACACAGGGAACTGTGTCTTGCCATCGAGTTAAACCAGGGCTGTCTCACATGCCAGTGTATCGGGAGTCGAACCTCAGGGTAACAGCTGAGACAGTGCAGGGCAGTCAGGTTCATCTGGAGTGGACGAGGCATTGGGGATCTTGGGGAGTGGTGGTCGGACACCTGAGGCTCCTCCAGACTCTCCTGATGTGACGCCACCTCTTGGGATGCGAGGGGAGTTCCTGAAAACCTTTCCTGATGGAACAGGGAAAAGGCCCCTCATGTGGAGCTCAGCAGGGGAAAAGGGGGCTCTTCTTGAGTCGTGAAGGTACCCTCGGGGTTCCTCTTGACTGGGGACGGATCTAGCAGGGAACTTCCTAGGTGACAACAAGGTTATGAGGGAGCCTTTCGAGGTCCAAGAGGGAAGGGGTGATTTCCTCCGAGATGCTGCAGCAGACACGGGACTCACGCTCCCTGCAGGGGAGAAGCTTCTGGCTTTTCTCGAGTTGTGGCGGGGTCCACTTGAGTTATGACGGGGACCCCAGGGACGCATCCCTGTATCCACAGGAGAGGCCATTCTCAGTGTGACTTGCTAGGCACCTCTTGGGATTCCTCTCCAGTCGTCGCCTGGTCCTGAGTCCTTGTCTGGTGCTGAAGCTGGAGCCTGTGCTTGCCTCGCCCATGGTGAAATAGGTCTTGTGGTTTCCCTGGAGCCCTCATAGTGGAGTCAGGCATCATCTCACCTGGAGAGGTGCACAGCTACTTTCCTCCCCAAATGCAGCATCAGTGTCTGGGTTTCTGTCAAGCGGATACAGGGATCAGTGGATTGCACTCGAGGTACCCCAGGGCTATCACACATGCCAGTGTGCCAGAGTCGAAACTCGGGGTGACAGTCGAGGCACTTCAGGGCACTCAGGTTCATCTGGAGTGGATCAGGCATTTGGGGGATTTGAGGAAATGTGATCCTATTGCTGAGGCTCCTCTGGACTCGCCTGGTGTGAGGGCCTCCTCTTAGAATGTGAGAGGAGAGCTGGGAACACATTCCTTATGGAGCATGGAAAGGGCCCCTCATCTGGAGCTGAGCATGGGAAAATGGAGCTCCTGTTGAGTCGTGGCGGGACCCTCGGCGGTCCTCTGGAGTGGGGATGGATGGGGCGGGGAACTTCTTGGGTAACAACAAGGGTGGGAAGGAGCATTTCGTGGTCCAAGAGGGAACGGGTGTTTTCCTCTGCGACCTGGCAGCGGAAAAGGTTTTCACTCTGCCTGAAGAAGTTTAGAAGAAGAAAAAGAAGGTGATAAGAAGAAGAGGAAGAAGTAAGAAGAAGAAGAAGAAAAAGCAGAGAAGCNTCTTCTGAGATGTCGCCATGCAAAAGGGCCACATCACGTCTGTAGTGGAGGAGCTTCCAGTTTTCCTGAGTTGCGGTGGGGTCCTCTGCAGTTATGACAGGGAACCCAGGGACCCCCACCTGTATCCTCAGGGGAGGCCATTCTCAGTGCGAGTTGCGAGGCGCCTCTGGGGATTCTTCCCCTATCGTCACTGAGTGGTTAGTCCTCGTCTGGTGCTGAGGTCAGAGCCTGAGTTTTCCTCGCTCATGCTTTCAAAGGTCTTGAGGTTACTCTGGAGCCCCCACAGTGGAGTCAGGCCTCATCTTGCCTGGCGACTTGAACGGACTCTTTCTTAACCAAATGCAGTGGCAGGGTCTGGCTCCCCATCAAGGGACACAGGGAACTGTGTCTTGCCATCGAGTTAAACCAGGGCTGTCTCACATGCCAGTGTATCGGGAGTCGAACCTCAGGGTAACAGCTGAGACAGTGCAGGGCAGTCAGGTTCATCTGGAGTGGACGAGGCATTGGGGATCTTGGGGAGTGGTGGTCGGACACCTGAGGCTCCTCCAGACTCTCCTGATGTGACGCCACCTCTTGGGATGCGAGGGGAGTTCCTGAAAACCTTTCCTGATGGAACAGGGAAAAGGCCCCTCATGTGGAGCTCAGCAGGGGAAAAGGGGGCTCTTCTTGAGTCGTGAAGGTACCCTCGGGGTTCCTCTTGACTGGGGACGGATCTAGCAGGGAACTTCCTAGGTGACAACAAGGTTATGAGGGAGCCTTTCGAGGTCCAAGAGGGAAGGGGTGATTTCCTCCGAGATGCTGCAGCAGACACGGGACTCACGCTCCCTGCAGGGGAGAAGCTTCTGGCTTTTCTCGAGTTGTGGCGGGGTCCACTTGAGTTATGACGGGGACCCCAGGGACGCATCCCTGTATCCACAGGAGAGGCCATTCTCAGTGTGACTTGCTAGGCACCTCTTGGGATTCCTCTCCAGTCGTCGCCTGGTCCTGAGTCCTTGTCTGGTGCTGAAGCTGGAGCCTGTGCTTGCCTCGCCCATGGTGAAATAGGTCTTGTGGTTTCCCTGGAGCCCTCATAGTGGAGTCAGGCATCATCTCACCTGGAGAGGTGCACAGCTACTTTCCTCCCCAAATGCAGCATCAGTGTCTGGGTTTCTGTCAAGCGGATACAGGGATCAGTGGATTGCACTCGAGGTACCCCAGGGCTATCACACATGCCAGTGTGCCAGAGTCGAAACTCGGGGTGACAGTCGAGGCACTTCAGGGCACTCAGGTTCATCTGGAGTGGATCAGGCATTTGGGGGATTTGAGGAAATGTGATCCTATTGCTGAGGCTCCTCTGGACTCGCCTGGTGTGAGGGCCTCCTCTTAGAATGTGAGAGGAGAGCTGGGAACACATTCCTTATGGAGCATGGAAAGGGCCCCTCATCTGGAGCTGAGCATGGGAAAATGGAGCTCCTGTTGAGTCGTGGCGGGACCCTCGGCGGTCCTCTGGAGTGGGGATGGATGGGGCGGGGAACTTCTTGGGTAACAACAAGGGTGGGAAGGAGCATTTCGTGGTCCAAGAGGGAACGGGTGTTTTCCTCTGCGACCTGGCAGCGGAAAAGGTTTTCACTCTGCCTGAAGAAGTTTAGAAGAAGAAAAAGAAGGTGATAAGAAGAAGAGGAAGAAGTAAGAAGAAGAAGAAGAAAAAGCAGAGAAGCAGAAGAAGAAGAAGGGGAGAAGAAGAAGAAGGTGAGAAGAAGAAGAAGTTGAGAAGAAGAAGAATGTGAGAAGAAGAAGAAGGTCAGAAGTAGAAGATGAAGGTGAGAGGAAGAAGAAGAGGAAGAAGGTTAGAAGAAGAAGAAGAAGAAGGAGAAGGAGAAGGAGAAGAAGAAGAATGTGAGAACAATAATAAGAAGGTCAGAAGAAGAAGGTTGTAAGAAGAAGAAGGTGAGAAGAAAAAAACAAAAAGGTGAGAAGAAGAAGAAGAGGGTGAGAAGAAGATGAAGATGAAGAAGAAGAAAAAGAAGAAGAAGTGAAAAGAGGAAGAAGAAGGTGGGAAGAAGAAAAAGAAGAATGTGAGAAGAAGAAGAAGGAGGTGAGATAACAAAGAAGAAGGTGAGAAGAAGAAGAATGTTAGAAGAAGTATAAGAAGAAGAAGGTGAGAATAATAAGAAGAAGGTGAGAAGAAGAAGAAGGTGGGAAGAAGAGAAGAACAAGGTGTGAAGAAGAAGTAGTTGAGAGGAAGAAAAAGAAGTTGAGAGGAAGAAGAAGAAGAGGAAGAAGGTGAGAAGAAGAAGAATGTGAGAATAATAAAAAGAAGGTGAGAAGAAGAAGTTTTGAAGAAGAAGGTNCACAGGAGAGGCCATTCTCAGTGTGACTTGCTAGGCACCTCTTGGGATTCCTCTCCAGTCGTCGCCTGGTCCTGAGTCCTTGTCTGGTGCTGAAGCTGGAGCCTGTGCTTGCCTCGCCCATGGTGAAATAGGTCTTGTGGTTTCCCTGGAGCCCTCATAGTGGAGTCAGGCATCATCTCACCTGGAGAGGTGCACAGCTACTTTCCTCCCCAAATGCAGCATCAGTGTCTGGGTTTCTGTCAAGCGGATACAGGGATCAGTGGATTGCACTCGAGGTACCCCAGGGCTATCACACATGCCAGTGTGCCAGAGTCGAAACTCGGGGTGACAGTCGAGGCACTTCAGGGCACTCAGGTTCATCTGGAGTGGATCAGGCATTTGGGGGATTTGAGGAAATGTGATCCTATTGCTGAGGCTCCTCTGGACTCGCCTGGTGTGAGGGCCTCCTCTTAGAATGTGAGAGGAGAGCTGGGAACACATTCCTTATGGAGCATGGAAAGGGCCCCTCATCTGGAGCTGAGCATGGGAAAATGGAGCTCCTGTTGAGTCGTGGCGGGACCCTCGGCGGTCCTCTGGAGTGGGGATGGATGGGGCGGGGAACTTCTTGGGTAACAACAAGGGTGGGAAGGAGCATTTCGTGGTCCAAGAGGGAACGGGTGTTTTCCTCTGCGACCTGGCAGCGGAAAAGGTTTTCACTCTGCCTGAAGAAGTTTAGAAGAAGAAAAAGAAGGTGATAAGAAGAAGAGGAAGAAGTAAGAAGAAGAAGAAGAAAAAGCAGAGAAGCAGAAGAAGAAGAAGGGGAGAAGAAGAAGAAGGTGAGAAGAAGAAGAAGTTGAGAAGAAGAAGAATGTGAGAAGAAGAAGAAGGTCAGAAGTAGAAGATGAAGGTGAGAGGAAGAAGAAGAGGAAGAAGGTTAGAAGAAGAAGAAGAAGAAGGAGAAGGAGAAGGAGAAGAAGAAGAATGTGAGAACAATAATAAGAAGGTCAGAAGAAGAAGGTTGTAAGAAGAAGAAGGTGAGAAGAAAAAAACAAAAAGGTGAGAAGAAGAAGAAGAGGGTGAGAAGAAGATGAAGATGAAGAAGAAGAAAAAGAAGAAGAAGTGAAAAGAGGAAGAAGAAGGTGGGAAGAAGAAAAAGAAGAATGTGAGAAGAAGAAGAAGGAGGTGAGATAACAAAGAAGAAGGTGAGAAGAAGAAGAATGTTAGAAGAAGTATAAGAAGAAGAAGGTGAGAATAATAAGAAGAAGGTGAGAAGAAGAAGAAGGTGGGAAGAAGAGAAGAACAAGGTGTGAAGAAGAAGTAGTTGAGAGGAAGAAAAAGAAGTTGAGAGGAAGAAGAAGAAGAGGAAGAAGGTGAGAAGAAGAAGAATGTGAGAATAATAAAAAGAAGGTGAGAAGAAGAAGTTTTGAAGAAGAAGGTGAGATGAAGAAGAAGAACAAGGTGAGAAGAAGAAGAAGAGGGTGAGAAGATGATGAAGAAGAAGAAGAAAAAGAAGAAGAAGTTAAAAGATGAGGAAAAATAAGTAGGTGAGAAGAAGAAGAAAAAAAAGAAGAAGAAGAAGGTGAGATGAAAAAGAAGATGGCAAGAAGAAGAAAAAAAGAAGGTGAGAAGAAGAAGTAGGGGTAAAAGAAGAAGAAGGTGAGAAGAAATATAAGAATGTGAGAAGGAGAAGAAGAAGTTGAGAAGAAGAAGAAGCAGAGAAGAAGAATAGGAAAAAAGGTGAGAATAAGAAGAAGGTGAGAAGAAGAATGTGAGAAAAAAAAGAAGAAAGAGAGAAGAAGAAGGTGAGAAGAAGAATAACTTGAGAAGAAGAAGTAAAAGAAGGTGAAAAGAAGAAGATGGTGAGAAGAAGAATAAGAACAAGGTGAGAAGAAGAAGATGATGAGAAGAAGAACAAGAAAAAGGTGAGGAGAAGAAGGTGAGAAGAAGAAGAAGTTGAGAGAAAGAAGATGAAGAAGGTGTGAAGAAGAAGCTGAGAAGAAGAAGAAGCTGAGAAAAAGAAGAAGATGAAGAAGGTGAGAAGAAGAAGAAAAAAGTGAGAAGAAGAAAAAGAAGTTGAGGAGAAGAAGAATGTGAGAAGGAAAAGTTGAGAAGAAGAAGAAGATGTGAAAAAGAAAAAGAACGTGAGAAGTAGAAGGTGAGAATGAGAAGAAAATAAGGTGAAAAGAAGAAGAAAGTTTGAAGAAGAAAAAGAAGGTGAGAAGAAAGAGAAGGTGAGGAGAAGAAGGTGAGAAGAAGAAGGTGAGAAGCAGAAGGTAAGAGGAAGAAGGAGAGAAGAAGAAGTACTAAAGGTGAGAAGCATAAGAAGAAAGTGAGAAGAAGAAGAAGAAGGTGAGAAGTAGAAGAAGAAGGTGAGAAGAAAAAGAAGAAGGTGAGAAGAACAAGAATGTGAGAAGAAGAATAAGGTGAAAAGAAGAAGAATGTGAGAATAAGTAGAAGAATGTGAGAAGAAGAACAAGAAGTTGAGAAGCAGAAGAAGAAGGTGAGGAGAAGAAGAAAGTGAGAAGAAGAAGAAGGTGAGAAGCATAAGATGGTGAGAAGTAGAAGAAGGTGAGTAGAAGAAGAGTGTGCCTCGCAAGTCACACTGAGAATGGCCTCTCCTGAGGATACAGGAGCGGGTCCCTGAGGTACCCGTCATAACTCCAGAGGACCCCGCAGTCACTCGAGAAAAACCAGAAGATTCTCAGTGCAGGGATGGTTAGTCCCTTGTCCACTGCAGCATCTTGGGGGAAATCACACATTCCCTCTTGGACCTCGAAAGGCTCCTTCATACCCTTGTTGTGACCTAGGAAGTTCCCTTCTAGATCCGTCCCAATCGAGAGGAACCCCGAGGGTCCCACTACGACGAAAGTGGAGCCCCGATTTCCCCTGCTGTACTCCAGAGGAAGAACCCTTTCCCTGTTCCATCGGGAAAGGTTTCGCGGTGTTCCCCTCCCATTCCAAGAGGTGGCCTTGCATCAGGAGAGTCGGGAGGAGCCTAGGTGTCCGACCACCACTCCCCAATATCCCCCAATACCTCGTCCACTCCAGATGAACCTAACTGCCCTGCACTGCCTCGACTGTCACCCCGAGGCTTGACTTCTGCACAATGGCACGTGTGACAGCCCTGGGTTACCTCGAGCACAAGCCATAGATCCTTGTATCTGCTAGACACGGACCCGGATACTGTTCCTACAGTTGGGTAAGAAAGCGGCCGTGCAGGTCTCCAGTCGAGACGAGGCCTGACGCCCCTGTGTGGGCTCCAGGGGAAGCCCAAGACAAATGTCAGCATGGGTGAGGCAATCTCAGGCTCCAGCCTCAGCACCAGAAGAGGTCTGAGGACCTGGCGCCACGGGGGAGGAATCCCCAGATGTGCCTCTACCCTCGCTCAGAGACTGGCCTATCCTGGGGCACAGGGGCGGATCGCTGTGGTCCCCATTGTAACTGGAGAGGACCCCACTGCAACTCGATAAAACCAGAAACTTCTCCCATGCGGACGGAGTGAGGCCCTTTTCTCTGCGGCATCCCGGGGGACATCACCCGTTTCCTCTTGGACCTATAAATGCTCCTTCACATCCTTTCTGTGACCCAGGAAGTTCCCTGCCCCACCTGTCCCCACTCAAGAGGAATCCCGAGGGTCCCGCCACGATTCAAGAGGAGCTCTATTTTCCATGCTCAGCTCCAGATGAGGGGTCCTTTCCCTGTGCCATTGGGAAAGGGTTCCTGTCTCGCCCCTCACATAACAAGAGGAGGTGCTCGCACCTGGAGAGTAGGGAGGAGTCTCATTTGGGCCACATTTCCCCAAGACCCCCAAATGCATCGTCCACTCCAGATGAAACTAACTGTCCTGCACTGCCTCGACAGTCACCCTGAGGCTGGACCTCAGCACACTGGCACGTGTGACAGCCCTCGGGTACCTCGAGGGCAAGCCACTGATCCCTGTATCCGCTTGACAGGGACCCGGAAACTTACTTCAGTGTGGGAGGAAAGCGCTAGAAAGTCTCCAGCGGAGACGAGGCCTGACTCCACTGTGGGGGTTCCAGGGGAACCCCAAGACCTATGTCAGCATGGGCAAGGCAAGCACAGGCTCTGGCCTCAGCACCATACGAGGACTGAAGACCTCGCAACGTCTGGGGAGGAATCCCCAGAGGCGCCTAGCAACTCACACTGAGAATGGCCTCTCCTGAGGATACAGTGGCAGGTCCCTGGGGTCACCGTCATAACTTAAGAGGACCCTGCCGCAAGTCGAGAAATACCGGAAACTACTCCCCTGCAGGGAGGGTGAATCCCTTGTCCATGGCGGCATCTCACTTGAAATCACCCCTTCCCTCTTGGACCTCGAAAGGCTCCTTCATACCCTTGTTGTGACCTAGGAAGTTCTGCGCCCCAACCTTCCCTACTCGAGAGGAACCCCAAGGGTCCTGTCGCGACTCAAGAGGAACCCCGTTTTCCCCTGCTGAGCTCCAGATGAGGTTCCCTCCCCTGATTCGTCAGAAAGGTTTCGCGGTATACCCCTCTCATCCCAATGGGTGGCCTCGCATCAGGAGAGTTGGGAGGAGCCTCAGGTGGATGACCACTACTCCCCAAGATCCCCAAATGCCTTATCCATACCAGATGAACCTGACTGCCCTGCACTGTTTCGACTGTTACCCCGAGGCTCGACTCCTGACACACTGGCACGTGAAACAGCCCTGGGGTACCTCGATGGCAAGCCACAGATATCTGTGTCCCCTTGACGGGGAGCTGGTCACTGCTGCTGCAGTTGGGGAAGAGAGAGGTCGTGCAAGTCTTCATGCGAGACGAGGCATGAATCCCCTATGGGGGCTCCAGAGTATCCTCAAGACCTATGAAAGCATGAGCGAGGAAATCTAAGGTTCCTACCTCAGCACCAGTCTAGGACTGAGTACCCGGCGACGACTGGGGAGGAATCCCCAGAGGCACCTCGCAACTCGCACTGAGAATGGCCTCTCCTGAGAATACAGGGGAGGGTCCCTTGGGTCCCCGTCGTCACTCAAGAGGACCCCACTAAAACTCGAAAAAAACCTGATCTTCTCCACTGCAGACGTGGTGTGGCCCTTGTCTGAGGCGGCATCTCAGGGGAATTCACCCAGTCCCTCGTGGACTTTGAAAGGCTCCTTCTCACCCTTGTTGTGACTCAAAAAATTCCTCGCCCCACCCATTCCCACTCGAGAGGAACCTCTAGAGTTTGCCAAGACTCAAGAGCAGCCCCGTTTTNAAGGTGAGGAGAAGAAGGTGAGAAGAAGAAGAAGTTGAGAGAAAGAAGATGAAGAAGGTGTGAAGAAGAAGCTGAGAAGAAGAAGAAGCTGAGAAAAAGAAGAAGATGAAGAAGGTGAGAAGAAGAAGAAAAAAGTGAGAAGAAGAAAAAGAAGTTGAGGAGAAGAAGAATGTGAGAAGGAAAAGTTGAGAAGAAGAAGAAGATGTGAAAAAGAAAAAGAACGTGAGAAGTAGAAGGTGAGAATGAGAAGAAAATAAGGTGAAAAGAAGAAGAAAGTTTGAAGAAGAAAAAGAAGGTGAGAAGAAAGAGAAGGTGAGGAGAAGAAGGTGAGAAGAAGAAGGTGAGAAGCAGAAGGTAAGAGGAAGAAGGAGAGAAGAAGAAGTACTAAAGGTGAGAAGCATAAGAAGAAAGTGAGAAGAAGAAGAAGAAGGTGAGAAGTAGAAGAAGAAGGTGAGAAGAAAAAGAAGAAGGTGAGAAGAACAAGAATGTGAGAAGAAGAATAAGGTGAAAAGAAGAAGAATGTGAGAATAAGTAGAAGAATGTGAGAAGAAGAACAAGAAGTTGAGAAGCAGAAGAAGAAGGTGAGGAGAAGAAGAAAGTGAGAAGAAGAAGAAGGTGAGAAGCATAAGATGGTGAGAAGTAGAAGAAGGTGAGTAGAAGAAGAGTGTGCCTCGCAAGTCACACTGAGAATGGCCTCTCCTGAGGATACAGGAGCGGGTCCCTGAGGTACCCGTCATAACTCCAGAGGACCCCGCAGTCACTCGAGAAAAACCAGAAGATTCTCAGTGCAGGGATGGTTAGTCCCTTGTCCACTGCAGCATCTTGGGGGAAATCACACATTCCCTCTTGGACCTCGAAAGGCTCCTTCATACCCTTGTTGTGACCTAGGAAGTTCCCTTCTAGATCCGTCCCAATCGAGAGGAACCCCGAGGGTCCCACTACGACGAAAGTGGAGCCCCGATTTCCCCTGCTGTACTCCAGAGGAAGAACCCTTTCCCTGTTCCATCGGGAAAGGTTTCGCGGTGTTCCCCTCCCATTCCAAGAGGTGGCCTTGCATCAGGAGAGTCGGGAGGAGCCTAGGTGTCCGACCACCACTCCCCAATATCCCCCAATACCTCGTCCACTCCAGATGAACCTAACTGCCCTGCACTGCCTCGACTGTCACCCCGAGGCTTGACTTCTGCACAATGGCACGTGTGACAGCCCTGGGTTACCTCGAGCACAAGCCATAGATCCTTGTATCTGCTAGACACGGACCCGGATACTGTTCCTACAGTTGGGTAAGAAAGCGGCCGTGCAGGTCTCCAGTCGAGACGAGGCCTGACGCCCCTGTGTGGGCTCCAGGGGAAGCCCAAGACAAATGTCAGCATGGGTGAGGCAATCTCAGGCTCCAGCCTCAGCACCAGAAGAGGTCTGAGGACCTGGCGCCACGGGGGAGGAATCCCCAGATGTGCCTCTACCCTCGCTCAGAGACTGGCCTATCCTGGGGCACAGGGGCGGATCGCTGTGGTCCCCATTGTAACTGGAGAGGACCCCACTGCAACTCGATAAAACCAGAAACTTCTCCCATGCGGACGGAGTGAGGCCCTTTTCTCTGCGGCATCCCGGGGGACATCACCCGTTTCCTCTTGGACCTATAAATGCTCCTTCACATCCTTTCTGTGACCCAGGAAGTTCCCTGCCCCACCTGTCCCCACTCAAGAGGAATCCCGAGGGTCCCGCCACGATTCAAGAGGAGCTCTATTTTCCATGCTCAGCTCCAGATGAGGGGTCCTTTCCCTGTGCCATTGGGAAAGGGTTCCTGTCTCGCCCCTCACATAACAAGAGGAGGTGCTCGCACCTGGAGAGTAGGGAGGAGTCTCATTTGGGCCACATTTCCCCAAGACCCCCAAATGCATCGTCCACTCCAGATGAAACTAACTGTCCTGCACTGCCTCGACAGTCACCCTGAGGCTGGACCTCAGCACACTGGCACGTGTGACAGCCCTCGGGTACCTCGAGGGCAAGCCACTGATCCCTGTATCCGCTTGACAGGGACCCGGAAACTTACTTCAGTGTGGGAGGAAAGCGCTAGAAAGTCTCCAGCGGAGACGAGGCCTGACTCCACTGTGGGGGTTCCAGGGGAACCCCAAGACCTATGTCAGCATGGGCAAGGCAAGCACAGGCTCTGGCCTCAGCACCATACGAGGACTGAAGACCTCGCAACGTCTGGGGAGGAATCCCCAGAGGCGCCTAGCAACTCACACTGAGAATGGCCTCTCCTGAGGATACAGTGGCAGGTCCCTGGGGTCACCGTCATAACTTAAGAGGACCCTGCCGCAAGTCGAGAAATACCGGAAACTACTCCCCTGCAGGGAGGGTGAATCCCTTGTCCATGGCGGCATCTCACTTGAAATCACCCCTTCCCTCTTGGACCTCGAAAGGCTCCTTCATACCCTTGTTGTGACCTAGGAAGTTCTGCGCCCCAACCTTCCCTACTCGAGAGGAACCCCAAGGGTCCTGTCGCGACTCAAGAGGAACCCCGTTTTCCCCTGCTGAGCTCCAGATGAGGTTCCCTCCCCTGATTCGTCAGAAAGGTTTCGCGGTATACCCCTCTCATCCCAATGGGTGGCCTCGCATCAGGAGAGTTGGGAGGAGCCTCAGGTGGATGACCACTACTCCCCAAGATCCCCAAATGCCTTATCCATACCAGATGAACCTGACTGCCCTGCACTGTTTCGACTGTTACCCCGAGGCTCGACTCCTGACACACTGGCACGTGAAACAGCCCTGGGGTACCTCGATGGCAAGCCACAGATATCTGTGTCCCCTTGACGGGGAGCTGGTCACTGCTGCTGCAGTTGGGGAAGAGAGAGGTCGTGCAAGTCTTCATGCGAGACGAGGCATGAATCCCCTATGGGGGCTCCAGAGTATCCTCAAGACCTATGAAAGCATGAGCGAGGAAATCTAAGGTTCCTACCTCAGCACCAGTCTAGGACTGAGTACCCGGCGACGACTGGGGAGGAATCCCCAGAGGCACCTCGCAACTCGCACTGAGAATGGCCTCTCCTGAGAATACAGGGGAGGGTCCCTTGGGTCCCCGTCGTCACTCAAGAGGACCCCACTAAAACTCGAAAAAAACCTGATCTTCTCCACTGCAGACGTGGTGTGGCCCTTGTCTGAGGCGGCATCTCAGGGGAATTCACCCAGTCCCTCGTGGACNAAGGTGAGGAGAAGAAGGTGAGAAGAAGAAGAAGTTGAGAGAAAGAAGATGAAGAAGGTGTGAAGAAGAAGCTGAGAAGAAGAAGAAGCTGAGAAAAAGAAGAAGATGAAGAAGGTGAGAAGAAGAAGAAAAAAGTGAGAAGAAGAAAAAGAAGTTGAGGAGAAGAAGAATGTGAGAAGGAAAAGTTGAGAAGAAGAAGAAGATGTGAAAAAGAAAAAGAACGTGAGAAGTAGAAGGTGAGAATGAGAAGAAAATAAGGTGAAAAGAAGAAGAAAGTTTGAAGAAGAAAAAGAAGGTGAGAAGAAAGAGAAGGTGAGGAGAAGAAGGTGAGAAGAAGAAGGTGAGAAGCAGAAGGTAAGAGGAAGAAGGAGAGAAGAAGAAGTACTAAAGGTGAGAAGCATAAGAAGAAAGTGAGAAGAAGAAGAAGAAGGTGAGAAGTAGAAGAAGAAGGTGAGAAGAAAAAGAAGAAGGTGAGAAGAACAAGAATGTGAGAAGAAGAATAAGGTGAAAAGAAGAAGAATGTGAGAATAAGTAGAAGAATGTGAGAAGAAGAACAAGAAGTTGAGAAGCAGAAGAAGAAGGTGAGGAGAAGAAGAAAGTGAGAAGAAGAAGAAGGTGAGAAGCATAAGATGGTGAGAAGTAGAAGAAGGTGAGTAGAAGAAGAGTGTGCCTCGCAAGTCACACTGAGAATGGCCTCTCCTGAGGATACAGGAGCGGGTCCCTGAGGTACCCGTCATAACTCCAGAGGAC
The DNA here is from genome assembly GCA_006410735.1 of Raphicerus campestris. Lineage (NCBI taxonomy): Eukaryota > Metazoa > Chordata > Mammalia > Artiodactyla > Bovidae > Raphicerus > Raphicerus campestris. Next base: position 86,312 of record SJYW01016677.1, on the reverse strand, counting down.
CCCGCAGTCACTCGAGAAAAACCAGAAGATTCTCAGTGCAGGGATGGTTAGTCCCTTGTCCACTGCAGCATCTTGGGGGAAATCACACATTCCCTCTTGGACCTCGAAAGGCTCCTTCATACCCTTGTTGTGACCTAGGAAGTTCCCTTCTAGATCCGTCCCAATCGAGAGGAACCCCGAGGGTCCCACTACGACGAAAGTGGAGCCCCGATTTCCCCTGCTGTACTCCAGAGGAAGAACCCTTTCCCTGTTCCATCGGGAAAGGTTTCGCGGTGTTCCCCTCCCATTCCAAGAGGTGGCCTTGCATCAGGAGAGTCGGGAGGAGCCTAGGTGTCCGACCACCACTCCCCAATATCCCCCAATACCTCGTCCACTCCAGATGAACCTAACTGCCCTGCACTGCCTCGACTGTCACCCCGAGGCTTGACTTCTGCACAATGGCACGTGTGACAGCCCTGGGTTACCTCGAGCACAAGCCATAGATCCTTGTATCTGCTAGACACGGACCCGGATACTGTTCCTACAGTTGGGTAAGAAAGCGGCCGTGCAGGTCTCCAGTCGAGACGAGGCCTGACGCCCCTGTGTGGGCTCCAGGGGAAGCCCAAGACAAATGTCAGCATGGGTGAGGCAATCTCAGGCTCCAGCCTCAGCACCAGAAGAGGTCTGAGGACCTGGCGCCACGGGGGAGGAATCCCCAGATGTGCCTCTACCCTCGCTCAGAGACTGGCCTATCCTGGGGCACAGGGGCGGATCGCTGTGGTCCCCATTGTAACTGGAGAGGACCCCACTGCAACTCGATAAAACCAGAAACTTCTCCCATGCGGACGGAGTGAGGCCCTTTTCTCTGCGGCATCCCGGGGGACATCACCCGTTTCCTCTTGGACCTATAAATGCTCCTTCACATCCTTTCTGTGACCCAGGAAGTTCCCTGCCCCACCTGTCCCCACTCAAGAGGAATCCCGAGGGTCCCGCCACGATTCAAGAGGAGCTCTATTTTCCATGCTCAGCTCCAGATGAGGGGTCCTTTCCCTGTGCCATTGGGAAAGGGTTCCTGTCTCGCCCCTCACATAACAAGAGGAGGTGCTCGCACCTGGAGAGTAGGGAGGAGTCTCATTTGGGCCACATTTCCCCAAGACCCCCAAATGCATCGTCCACTCCAGATGAAACTAACTGTCCTGCACTGCCTCGACAGTCACCCTGAGGCTGGACCTCAGCACACTGGCACGTGTGACAGCCCTCGGGTACCTCGAGGGCAAGCCACTGATCCCTGTATCCGCTTGACAGGGACCCGGAAACTTACTTCAGTGTGGGAGGAAAGCGCTAGAAAGTCTCCAGCGGAGACGAGGCCTGACTCCACTGTGGGGGTTCCAGGGGAACCCCAAGACCTATGTCAGCATGGGCAAGGCAAGCACAGGCTCTGGCCTCAGCACCATACGAGGACTGAAGACCTCGCAACGTCTGGGGAGGAATCCCCAGAGGCGCCTAGCAACTCACACTGAGAATGGCCTCTCCTGAGGATACAGTGGCAGGTCCCTGGGGTCACCGTCATAACTTAAGAGGACCCTGCCGCAAGTCGAGAAATACCGGAAACTACTCCCCTGCAGGGAGGGTGAATCCCTTGTCCATGGCGGCATCTCACTTGAAATCACCCCTTCCCTCTTGGACCTCGAAAGGCTCCTTCATACCCTTGTTGTGACCTAGGAAGTTCTGCGCCCCAACCTTCCCTACTCGAGAGGAACCCCAAGGGTCCTGTCGCGACTCAAGAGGAACCCCGTTTTCCCCTGCTGAGCTCCAGATGAGGTTCCCTCCCCTGATTCGTCAGAAAGGTTTCGCGGTATACCCCTCTCATCCCAATGGGTGGCCTCGCATCAGGAGAGTTGGGAGGAGCCTCAGGTGGATGACCACTACTCCCCAAGATCCCCAAATGCCTTATCCATACCAGATGAACCTGACTGCCCTGCACTGTTTCGACTGTTACCCCGAGGCTCGACTCCTGACACACTGGCACGTGAAACAGCCCTGGGGTACCTCGATGGCAAGCCACAGATATCTGTGTCCCCTTGACGGGGAGCTGGTCACTGCTGCTGCAGTTGGGGAAGAGAGAGGTCGTGCAAGTCTTCATGCGAGACGAGGCATGAATCCCCTATGGGGGCTCCAGAGTATCCTCAAGACCTATGAAAGCATGAGCGAGGAAATCTAAGGTTCCTACCTCAGCACCAGTCTAGGACTGAGTACCCGGCGATGACTGGGGAGGAATCCCCAGAGGCACCTCGCAACTCGCACTGAGAATGGCCTCTCCTGAGAATACAGGGGAGGGTCCCTTGGGTCCCCGTCGTCACTCAAGAGGACCCCACTAAAACTCGAAAAAAACCTGATCTTCTCCACTGCAGACGTGGTGTGGCCCTTGTCTGAGGCGGCATCTCAGGGGAATTCACCCAGTCCCTCGTGGACTTTGAAAGGCTCCTTCTCACCCTTGTTGTGACTCAAAAAATTCCTCGCCCCACCCATTCCCACTCGAGAGGAACCTCTAGAGTTTGCCAAGACTCAAGAGCAGCCCCGTTTTCCGCTGCTGATCTCCATGTGAGGGGCCTTTTTCCTGCTCCGTCTGGAATGGATTCCCGGTGTTCCCTTCGCATCCCAAGAGGAGGTGTTCAAACCTGGAGAGTCGGGAGGAGTCTCACAGATTGAGCCACCATACTCCAAGACCCCCAAATGCCTCGTCTGCTCTAGATGAACCTGACTGCCCTGCACTGCCTCGACTGTAACCCCGAGGCTCGACTCTGGCACACTTGCATGTGTGACAGCCCTGGTGTACCTCGAGGACAAGCATTGATCCCTGTATACGCTCGACAGGGACCCTGACACTGTTGCTGCAGTTGGGGAAGAAAGAGGCCCTGCAAGTGTCCAGGCAAGACGAGGCCTGACTCCCCTGTGGGGGCTCCAGATTACCCTCAAGGCCTATGAAACCATGAGCGAGGAAATTTCAGGCTCCAACCTCAGCACCAGACGAGGACTGAGGACCCGGCGACGACTGGTGAGGAAACCCCAGAGATGCCTCTCAACTCGCACTGAGACTGGCCTCCCCTGAGAATACAGGGGCGGGTCCCTTGGGTCCCCATTGTAACTCCAGAAGACCCTGCTGCAACTCGAGAATACCTGGAAGCTTCTCTCCTTCAGACGTGGTGTGGCCTTTATCTGTGGCAGCTTATCCCTTTGTCTGCTCGAAGGGGTGCTGGACACTTCTGCTGCAGATAGGGAGGAAAGTGGCCGTGTATGTCTCCAGGCGAGACGAGGCCAGACTCCCCTGTGGGAGCTCCATGGAAATCCCAAGACCTAGGTCAGCATGGGCGAGGCAAGCTCAGGCTGTGGCCTCAGCACCAGACGAGGCCTGGGGACTCGGCGACGACTGGGGAGGAATACACAGTGGTAAACCTTATGGAGACTGGCCTCTCCTGAGGCCACAGAGGTGGGTCTCTGGGGTCACATTTGTAACTCGAGAGGACCCCGCCACAACTTGAGAAAAACCAGAAGCTTCTCCCTTGCTGGCGGAGTGAGGCTCTTGTCAACTGCGGCGGTCCAGGGGAAATCACCCGTTCCCTCTTGGACCTCGAAATGCTCCTTCACACCATTGCTGTGACCCAAGAAGTTCCCAGCCAAACACATCCCAAATCGAGAGGACCGCCGCGACTCAAGAGCAGCTCAATTTTCACATGCTCAGCTCCAGATGATGGGCCTTTCCCTCCTCCATCGGGAAAGGGGCCCGGCTCTCCACTCACATCCCTAGAGGAGGCCCTCACACCAGGCCAGTCCAGAGGAGCCTCATGTGTCTGGTCACCTTTCCCAAAGAACCCCAAATGCCTCGTCCACTAAAGATAAACCTGACTGCCCTGCACTGCCTTGACTGCCTTCCCGAGACTCGACATCCGACACACTGGCACGTGTGATTGCCCTGGGGTACCTCGAGGACAAGCCACAGATCCCTTTGTCCATTCGACAGAGAGCCGGACACGGCTGCTGCACCCTGGAGTAAATTGGCCCTGCATGTCTGTAGGCGAGACGAGGTCTGACTGTCCTGAGGGTGCTTCAATGGAACCCCAAGACCGACGTAGGCTTGGGTGAGGAAAGATCAGGCTCTGGCCTCAGTACGAGAATGGGGCTGAGGTCTTGGAGCCACTGGTGAAGAATGCCCAGATGTGCCCACCCCTCGCATGGCGACAGGCCTCTCCTGGGGCCACAGGGGTGGGTCCCAGGGTCACTGTCCTAACTTGAGAGGACCCCTCCAGAACTGGAACAAATCCAGACACTTCCCTGCAGTCGGGGAGAGGCCCTTGTCTGATGCAACATCTAGGGGATTTCATCCCTTCCCTCTTGGACCAAGAAAGGCCTGTTCAAACCTTTGCTGTGACCCAAGAAGTTCCCAGGCCCACACGACCCCACTCGAGAGGAACCCCAAGGTTCCCGCCAAGAATCAAGAGGAGCCCCATTTTCCCTGCTGAGCTCCAGATGAGGGGCCCTTTCCCGTTTCCGACGGGAAAGGTTTCACGGTGTTCCCCTTGCATCCCAAGAGGAGGTGCTCGCACCTGGAGAGTCAGGAGGAGTCTCACAGGTTGTGCCACCATTCCCCAAGACCCCCAAATGCCTCGTCCACTTCAGATGAACCTGACTGCCCTGCACTGCCTCGACTTTAACCTGAAGGATCGACTCCGTCACATTGGCACATGTGACAGCCCTGGGGTACGTCGAGCGCAAGCCATAGATCCCTGTATCAGCTCAACAGTGACTGGACACTGTTACTGCAGTTGGGGAGGAAACCGGCCTTGCATGTCTCCAGTTGAAACGAGGCCTGACTCCCCTGTGAGCACTCCAGGGGAAGCCCAAGACTAATGTCAACATGGACGAGGCAATCTCAGGCTCCAGCCTCAGCACCAGAAAGGGACTGAGGATTTGGTGACACTGGGGAGGAATCCCCATATGTGCCTCGCCACTTGCACGGAGACTGGCCTATCCTGGCACCACAGGGGCGGATCCCTGTGGTCCCCATCATAACTCGAGAGGACCCCACCGCAACTCGAGAAAATCCAGAAGCTTCACCCTTCCAGGCGGAGTGAGGCCCTTGTCTGCTGTGGCATCCCAGAGGAAAACAACCGTTCCCTCATGGACCATGAAATGCTCCTTCACACCTTTGCTGTGACCCAAGAAGTTCACCGCCCCAGCCGTCCCCACTCGAGAGGAACCCCGAGGGTCCTGCCGCGACTCAGGAGGAGCTCCATTTTCCCATGCTCAGCTCCAGATGAGGGGCCCTTTCCCTGATCCATCGGGAAAGGGTTCCCGGCTCTCCCCTCGCATCCCAAGAGGAGGCCCTCACAACAGGCTTGTCCAGAGGAGCCTCAGGCATTGGGTCACATTTCCCCAAGACCCCCAACGCCTGGTCTACTCCAGATGAACCTGAGTGCCCTGCACTGCCTCGACTGTCACCCCGAGGCGCGACTCCAGCACCCTGACACGTGTGATAGTCCTGGGGCACCTCGATGGCAAGCCACTGATCCCTGTATCTGATCGACAGGTAACCGGACACTGTTGCTGCAGTTGGGGAGGAAAGCGGCTGTGCACGTCTGCAGGCGAGACAAGGCCTGACACCCCTATGGGGGCTCCAGGGGAACCCCAAGACCTATGTCACCATGGGCGAGGTAAGCACAGGCTCCGGCCTCAGCACCAGACGAGGACTGAGGACCAGNGACAGTGACTGGACACTGTTACTGCAGTTGGGGAGGAAACCGGCCTTGCATGTCTCCAGTTGAAACGAGGCCTGACTCCCCTGTGAGCACTCCAGGGGAAGCCCAAGACTAATGTCAACATGGACGAGGCAATCTCAGGCTCCAGCCTCAGCACCAGAAAGGGACTGAGGATTTGGTGACACTGGGGAGGAATCCCCATATGTGCCTCGCCACTTGCACGGAGACTGGCCTATCCTGGCACCACAGGGGCGGATCCCTGTGGTCCCCATCATAACTCGAGAGGACCCCACCGCAACTCGAGAAAATCCAGAAGCTTCACCCTTCCAGGCGGAGTGAGGCCCTTGTCTGCTGTGGCATCCCAGAGGAAAACAACCGTTCCCTCATGGACCATGAAATGCTCCTTCACACCTTTGCTGTGACCCAAGAAGTTCACCGCCCCAGCCGTCCCCACTCGAGAGGAACCCCGAGGGTCCTGCCGCGACTCAGGAGGAGCTCCATTTTCCCATGCTCAGCTCCAGATGAGGGGCCCTTTCCCTGATCCATCGGGAAAGGGTTCCCGGCTCTCCCCTCGCATCCCAAGAGGAGGCCCTCACAACAGGCTTGTCCAGAGGAGCCTCAGGCATTGGGTCACATTTCCCCAAGACCCCCAACGCCTGGTCTACTCCAGATGAACCTGAGTGCCCTGCACTGCCTCGACTGTCACCCCGAGGCGCGACTCCAGCACCCTGACACGTGTGATAGTCCTGGGGCACCTCGATGGCAAGCCACTGATCCCTGTATCTGATCGACAGGTAACCGGACACTGTTGCTGCAGTTGGGGAGGAAAGCGGCTGTGCACGTCTGCAGGCGAGACAAGGCCTGACACCCCTATGGGGGCTCCAGGGGAACCCCAAGACCTATGTCACCATGGGCGAGGTAAGCACAGGCTCCGGCCTCAGCACCAGACGAGGACTGAGGACCAGGCGACGACTGGAGAGGAATCCCGAGAGGTGCCTCTCAAGTCACACTGAGAATGGCCTCTCCTGAGGATACATGGGCGGGTCGCTAGGGTCCCCGTCATAACTCAAGAGGATCCCACTGCAACTCGAGAATAAACAGAAGCTTCTCCCCTGCAGGGACGGTTAGTCCCTTGTCTTCTGCAGCATCTCGGGGGAAATCACCCCTTCCCTTTTGGACCTCAAAAACCTCCTTCATACTCTTCTTGTGACCTAGGAAGTTCCCAGCTAGATCCGTCCCCACTCAAGAGGAACCCCTAGGGTCCTGCTAAGACTCAAGAGGAGCCCTGTTTTCCCCTGCTGAGCTCCGGATGATGGGCCCTTTCCCTGCTCCATCGGGAAAGATTTTCCGGAGCTCCCCTCGCATCCCAAGAGGTGGCATCACATTAGGAGACTCGGGAGGAGCCTCAGGTGTCCCACCACCACTCCCCAAGATCGCCAATTGCCTCGTCCACTCCAGTTGAACCTGACTGCCCTGCACTGTCTCAACTGTTACCCCGAGGGTCGACTCCCAACACACTGGCACGTTAGACAGCCCTGGATTACCTCGATGGCAACCCACAGATACCTGTGTCCTCTTCACAGGGTGCTGGACACTGCAGCTGCAGTTGGGGAAGAAAGAGGCCATGCAAGTCTCCAGGCAAGACGAGGTCTGACTCCCCTGTCGGGGCTCCAGAGTACCCTCAAGTCCTATGAAAGCATGAGCGAGGAAAACTCAGGCTCTGACCTCAGCACCAGACGAGGACTGACGACCCAGCAACGACTAGGGAAGAATCCCCAGAGGCGCCTCGCAACTCGCACTGGGAATGGCCTCCCCTGAGGATGCAGGGGCTGGTCCCTGGTGTTCCTCTCGTAACTCCAGAGGACACCACCACAACTCGAGAAAAACCGGAGGCTTCTCCACTACAGGCGTGGTGTGGCCCTTTTGTGCGGCGGCCTCTCAGAATTCACCTCGACACCCGTGGACCTCGAATGGCTCCTTGACACCCATGCTGTGAACCAAGAATTTCCCCGCCTCACCCGTCCCCACTCGAGAGGAACCCCGAGGGTCCCACCAAGGCACAAGTGGAGCCCCGTTTTCCCCTGCTGTGCTCAAGATGTGGGTCTCTTTCCATGCTCCGACAGGAAAGGTTTCACGGTGTTCCCCTCACATCCCAAGGGGAAGTGCTCCCACCTGGAGAGTCGGGAGCAGTCTCACCGCTTGATCCACCATTCCCCAAGACCCCAAAATGCCTCGTCCACTCAGGATGAACCTGACTGCCCTGCACTGCCTGGACTGTCACCACGAAGCTTGACTACTGCACACTGGCCCTTGTTATAGCCCTGGGGATCCTCGAGGACAAGCCACTGATCCCTGTACCCTCTCGACAGGGACCTGGACACTGTTCCTGTAGTTGGGGAGGAAAGCGGCTGTGCACGTCGCCAGGTGAGACGAGGTCTGACTCCCCTGTGGGGACTCCAGGGGAACTCCAAGACCTATGTCAGCATGGGTGAGGCAAACACAGGCTCCGGCCTCAGCACCAGATGAGGACTGAGGACCTAGGGACGTCTGGGGTGGAATCCCCAGAGGTGCCTATCAAATCGCATGGTGTCTGGGTTCTCCTGAGGGCACAGCAGCGGGTCCCTGGGTCTCCGTCGTAACTCGACAGGACCCCGCCTCAACTCGAGAAAAACCAGAAGCTTCTCCACTGCAGGGAGCGGGAGTGCCTTGTCCACTGCAGCATCATGGGGGAAAGCACCCTTCCGTCTTGGACATTGAAATGCTTCTTCACACCCTTGCTGTGACCCAAGAAGTTCCTGCCCCACCCGTCCCCACTGAAGAGGACTGCCAAGGGTCCCGCCGTGACTCAAGAGGAGGTCCATTTTCCCCTGCTCAGCTCCAGATGAGGGGTCCTTTCCTTCCCCCATCGGGAATGGGTTCCCAGCTCTCCCCTCGCATCTCAAGAGGAGGCCCTCACAATAGGCGTGTCCAGAGAAGCCTCAGGCATCGGGTCACATTTCCCCAAGTCCCCCAAATGCCTGGTCTACTCCAGATGAACCTGAGTGCCATGCACTGCCTCGACTATCTCCCCGAGGCTCGACTCCGGCACACTGGCACGAGTGATACCCCTGGGGTACATCGATGGCAAGCCACGGATACCTGTGTTCGCTTTACGGGGAGCTGGACACTGCCACTGCAGTTGGGGATGAAAGAGGCCGTGCAAATCTCCAGGCGAGAAGAGGCCTGACTCCCCTGTGGGGGCTCCAGAGTAAACTCAAGACCTATGAAAGCATGAGTGAGGAAATCTCAGATTCCGACCTCAGCACCAGGAGAGGACTGAGGATCCGTCGATGACTGGGGAGGAATCCCCAGAGGCGCCTCACAACTCGCACTGAGAATGGCCTCTGCTGAGGATACAGGGGCGGGTCCCTGGAGTCCTGGTCGTAACTTGAAAGGACCACTCTGCAACTCGAGAAAAACCGAAAGTTTCTCCCCTGCAGGCGTGGTGTGGCCCTTGTCCGCGGCGGCATCTCATGTGAATTCACCCCGTCCCTCGTGGACCTCGAAAGGCTCCTTCACACCCGTACTGTGACCCAAGAAATTCCCCGCCCCATCCGTCCACACACTACAGGAACCCCAAGGGTCCTGCCAAGATTCAAGAAGAACTCCATTCTCCACTGCTGAGCTCCAGATGACGGGCACTTTCCTTGCTCCGTTGGAAAGGTTTCATGGTGTTCCCCTCGCATTCCAAGGGGAGGTGCTCGCACCTGGAAAGTCGGGAGGAGTCTGAGAGGTTGGGCCACCATTCCCCAAGACCCCCAAAAGCCTCATCCACTTCAGATGAACCGGACTGCCCTGCACTGCCTCGACTGTAACCCCGAGGCTCGACTCTGGCACATTGGCACGTGTCACAGCCCTAGGGTTCCTCGAGCGCAAGTCATAGATCCCTGTAATCTCTCGACAGGGACCCGGACACTGTTACTGCAGTTGGGAAGGAAAGCGGCCGTGCACGTCTCATCTTGATGAGGCCTGACTACCCTCTGTGGGCTACAGGGGAAGCCCAATACAAATGTCAGCACAGGCGAGGCAATCTCAGGCTGCAGCCTCAGCATCTGAAGGGGACTGAGGACTTGGCGCCACTTAGGAGGAATCCACATATTTGCCTCGCCCCTCGCACGAAGACTGGCCTATCCTGGGGCCACAGGGGCGGATCCCTGTGTTCCCAGTCGTAACTCAAGAGGACCCCGCCACAACTCGAGAAAAACCAGAAACTTCACCCTTGCAGGCGGAGTGAGGCACTTGTCCACTGAGACATCCCGGGAGAAATCACCCATTCCCTCTTGGACCTCTAAATGCTCTTTCACACCCTTTCTATGACCCAAGAAGCTCCCCGCCACACACGTCCCCACTCGAAAGGACGCCGAGTGTCCCACCACGACTCAAATGAGCTCCATTTTCCCATGCTCAGCTCCATATGAGGGGCCCTTTCCCTGCAACATCAGGAAAGCGTTCCCGGCTCCTCCCTTGCATCCCAAAAGGACGCACTCTCACCAGGGGAGTCCAGAGAAGCCTCAGGCTTCAAGTCACACTTCTGCAAGACCCCCAAATGCCTACTCCACTCCAGATGTATCTGAATGTCCTGAACTGCCTCGACTGTCACCCCGAGGCTATACTCCAGCACACTGGCACTTGTGATTGCCCTGGGGTACCTGGAGGTCAAGCCACTGATCCCTGTATCTGCTCGACAGGGATCCGGACACAGTTGCTACAGTTGGGGAGGAAAGCGGTTGTGCACGTCCCTGGGCGAGACGAGACCTGACTCACCTGTGGGGGCTCCAGGGGAACCCCAAGTCCTATGTCAGCATGGGCGGGGCAAGCACAGGCTCCAGCCTCAGCACCAGACTAGGACAGAGGACCCAAAGACTTCTCGGGAGAAATCCCCACAGGTGCCTTGCAACTCGCATTGAGACTGCCCTCTCCTGAGGTCACAGCAGGAGTTCCCTGGAGACCCCATCGTAACTCGAGAGGACCCCGCTGCAACTCGAAAAAAACCAGAAACTTCTCGCCTGCAGTTAGGGTGAGTCCCTTGTCCATTGCAGCATCTCGGAGGAAATCACCCCTTCCCTCTTGGACCTCAAAAGTCTCCTTCATACGCTTGTTATGACATAGGAAGTCACCACCCCAACCGTCGCCACTCGAGAGGAACCCAGAGAGTCTCTCCGCGACTCAAGAGGAGCCCCGTTTTCCACTGCTGAGCTCCAGAAGAGGGGGCCTTTCCCTGCTCCATCGAGAAAGATTTTCATGCGCTCCCCTCGCATCCCAAGAGGTGGGATCCCAACAGGAGAGTCAGGAGGAGCCTTAGGTGTCCGACCATCGCTCCCCAAGTTCCCCAAATGCCTCATCCACTGCAGATGAACATGACTGCCCTGCACTGTCTCGACTGTCACCCTGAGCCTCGACTCCCAAAACTCTAGCCCGTGAGATAGCCTTGGAGTACCTCTATGGCAAGCCGCAGATCCCTGTGTCTGCTTGACGGGGAGCCGAATACTGCAGCTGCAGTTGGGGAAGAAAGAGGCCCTGCAAGTCTCCAGGCGAGAAGAGGACTGAGTTCCCTGTGGGGGCTCCAGAGTAACCTGAAGACCTATGAAAGCATGAGCGAGGAAATCTCAGGCTCTGACCTCAGGATCAGACGAGGACTGAGGAACCTGCAATGACTGGGGAGGAATCCCCGGAAGCGTCTTGCAACTCGCACTGAGAATAGCCTCTCCTGAGGATACAGGGGCGGGTCCCTGGGGTCCCCTTCGTAACTCAAGAGGACCCCACCGCAACTCGAGAATAACCTGAAGCTTATCCTCTGTAGGCGTGGTGTGGCCTTGTCTGCAACGTCATCTCAGGGGAAGGCACCGCGTCCCTCGTGGAACTCGAAAGGCTCCTTCACACCTTTGCTGTGACCCAAGAAGTTCCCCGCCCCACCCTGCCCCTCTCGAGTGGAACCCCAAGGGTCCCGCCATGACTCAAGAGGAATCCCGTTTTTACCTGCTGAGCACCAGATGAGGGGCCCTTTCCCTGATCCATCTGGAAAGGTTTTATGGCGCTCCACTTGCATCCCAAGAGGTGGCCTCACATCAGGAGAGTCAGGAGGAGAATCAGGTGTCTGACAACCACTTCCCAAGTTCCCTAAATGCCTGGTCCACTCCAGATGAACATGACTGCCTTGCACTGTCTCGACTGTCACCCCGAGGCTCGACTCCCAACACATTGGCACTTGAGACAGCCCTGGAGTTCGTCGGTGGTAAGCCACAGATCCCTGTGTCTGCTTGACGGGGCGCCGGACACTGCCGCTGAAGTTGGGGAAGATAGAGGCCGTGCAAGTCTACAGGCTAGAAGAGGCCTGACTCCCATGTCATGGCTCCAGAGTAACCTCAAGACCTATGAAAGCATGAGCGAGGAAATCTCAGGCTCCGACCTCAGCAACAGATGAGGACTGAGGACCCGGCAATGACTGGGGAGCAATCCCCAGAGGTGCCTCGCAACTCGTACTGAGAATGCCCTCTGCTGAGGATACATTGGCAGGTTCCTGGGGTCCGCCTCCTGGATCGAGAGAACCCCGCTGCAACTCCAGAAAAACACGAAGCTTCTCGCCTGCAGGAGTGGTGTGGCACTTGTCCGCAAAGGCATCTCAGGGGAATTCACCCTGTCCCTTGTGGACCTTTAAAGTTTCCTTCCCACCCTAGCTGTGACCCAAGAAGTTTCCAGCCCCACCCATCCCCACTGGAGAGGAAACCCAAGGGTCCCGCCAAGATTCAAGAGGAGCCCCGTTTTCTCTTGCTGAGCTCCAGATGAGGGGCCTTTTCCCTGCTCCGTCGGGAAAGGTTTCACGGTGTTCCCTTCACATCCCAAGAGGTTGCCTCGCATCAGGAGATTTGAGAGGAGCCTCAGGTGTCTGACCACCACTTCCCAAGATCCTCAAATGCCTCGTCCACTCCAGATGAATATGAATGTCCTGCACTGTCTCAACTGTCACCCCGAGACTCGACTCTCGACACACTGGCACGTGAGAAAGCCCTGGAGTACCTCGATGGCAAGCCACAGATTCCTGTGTCCGCTTGACGGGGAGCCGGACACTGCCACTGCAGTTGGGGAAGAAAGAGGCAGTGCAAGTATTGAGGCAAGAAGAGGCCTGACTCCCCTGTGGGGGCTCCAGAGTAACCTCAAGACCTATGACAGCATGAGCGAGAAAATCTCAGGCTCGATCTCAGCAACAGACGAGGACTGAGGACCCGGCGATGACTGGGGAGGAACCCCAGAGGCGCCTCACAGCTCGCACTGAGAATCTCCTCCCCTCAGGTTACAGGGGCGGGTCCCTCTGGTCCCCGTCATAACTCGAGAGGACCCGCCGCAACTGGAGAATAACCGGAAGATTCTCCCCTTCAGGCCTGGAGTGGCCCTTGTCCGCAACGGCATCTCAGGGAAATTCATCCCGTCCTTCGTGGACCTTGAAAGGCTCCTTCACACCCTTGCTGTGACCAAAGAAGTTCTCCACCCGACCCGGACCCACTCGAGAGGAACTCCAAGTGTCACGCCAAGAATCAAGAGGAGCCACGTTTTCCCCTGCTGAGATCCAGATGAGGGGCCCTTTCCCTGCTCTGTCGGGGCAGTGTTCCACTCACATCCCAAGAGGAAGTGCTTGCACCTGGAAAGTCGGGACGAGTCTCACAGTTTGGGCCACCATTCCCCAAGACCCCCAAATGCCTCGTCCACTTCAGATGAACATGACTGCCCTGCACTGCCTCGACTGTAACCCCAAGGCTCGACTCATGCACACTGGCCTGTTTGACAGCCCTAGGGTACCTCGAGTGCAAGCCATAGATCTCTGTATCCACTTGACAGGGACCCAGACACTGTTACTCCAGTTGGGAAGGAAATCGGCCGTGCACGTCTCCAGTCGAGACGTGGCCTGACTCCCCTCTGCTGCCTCCAGAGGAAGCCAAATACAAATGTCAGCACGGGCGACGCAATCTCAGGCTGCAGCCTTGGCACCAGAAGGGGACTGAGGACTTGGCGCAACTGAGGAGGAATCCCCAGATGTGCCTCACCCCTCGCACGGAGACTGGCCTATCCTGGGGCCACAGGTGCGGAATCTCCGTGGTCCCCATTGTAACTTGAGAGGACCCAGACGCAACTCGAGGAAAACTAGAAGCTTCACCCTTGCAGGCAGAGTGACGTCCTTGTCTGCTGTGGTGTTCTGGGGGAAATCACCTGTTCCCTCTTGCACCTCGAAATGCTCTTTCACACCCTTGTTGTGACCGAAGATGTTCACAGCCCCAGACATCCCCACTGGAGACACTGCCGAGGCTCCCGCCATGACTCAAGAGGAGCTCCATTTTCCCATGCTCAGCTCCAGATGAGGGGCCCTTTGCCTGCACAATTGGGAAAGGGTTCCTGGCTCTCCCTTCACATCCCAAGAGGAGTAACTCACACCAGGCGAGTCCAGAGAAGCCTCAGGCATTGAATCACATTTCCGCAACTCCCCAAAGCCTACTCCACTCCAGATGAAACTGACTGTCTTGCACTGTCTCGACTGTCACCCCAAGGCTCTACTCCAGCACACTGCCACTTGTGACATCCCTAGGGTACATCGAGGGCAAGCCACTGATCCCTGTATCCGCTCCATAGGGGCCCGGACAGTGTTGCTGCAGTTGGGGAAGAAAGCGGCTGTGCGTGTCCCCAGGCAAGACGAGGCCTGACTCCCTTATGGGGGCTCCTGGGAAACCCCAAGGCCTATGTCAGCATGGGCAAGGCAAGTAGAGCCTCCAGCCACAGCACCAGACGAGGACTGAGGACTTGGCGCAACTGGGAAGGAATCCCCACAGGTGCCTCGCAACTCGCATGGAGACTTGCCTCTCCTTAGGCCACAGGGGCGGGTCCCTGGGATTCTCATCATATCTCGAGAGGAACCCGCTGCATCTCGAGAAAAACCCGAAGCTACTCCCCTGCAGGGAGTGTGAGTCCCTGTCCGCTGCAGCATCTCGGGTGAAATCACCCCTTTCCTCTTGGACCTCGAAGGCTACTTCATATTCTTGTTGTGACGTAGGAACATCCCTGTCCCAACCGTCCCCACTCGAGATGAATCCCAAGGGTACCACCACGACTCAAGAGGAGCCCTGTTTTCCCCTGTTGAGCTCCAAATGAGAGGTCCTTTCCCTGCTCCTTCGGGAAAGGTTTTACGGCTCTCCCCTTGCATCCCAAGAGGTGGCCTCACATCAGGAGAGTCGGGAGGAGAATCAGGTGTCTGACAACCACTCCCCAAGTTCCCTAAATGCCTCGTCCACTCCAGATGAACATGACTGCCTTGCACTGTCTCGACTGTCACCCCGAGGCTCAACTCCCAACACACTGGCCCTTGAGACAGCCCTGGAGTTCCTCGGTGGTATGCCACAGATCCCTGTGTTCGCTTGAAGGGGAGCCGGACACTGCCACTGCAGTTGGGGGAGATAGAGGCCGTGCAAGTCTCCAGGCTAGAAGAGGCCTGACTCCCCTGTCGTGGCTCCAGAGTAACCTCAAGACCTATGAAAGCATGAGCGAGGAAAACTCAGGCTTCGACCTCAGCAACAGATGAGGACTGAGGACCCGGCAATGACTGTGGAGGAATCCCCAGAGGTGCCTCGCAACTCGTACTGAGAATGGCCTCTCCTGAAGATACATTGGCGGGTCCCTGGGTTCCGCATCCTGACTCAAAAGAACTCGCCGCAACTCCAGAAAAACACGAAGCTTCTCCCCTGCAGGTGTGGTGTGGCCCTTGTCCGCAATGGCATCTCAGGGAAATTCACCCTGTCCCCCATGGAACTAAAAATGCTCCTTCCCACCCTAGCTGTGACCCAAGAAGTTCCCAGCCCCACCCGTCCCCACTCAACAGGAAGGCCAAGGGTCCCGCCAAGACTCAAGAGGAGCCCCGTTTTATCCTACTGAGCTCCAGATGAGGGGCCATTTCCCTGCTCCATCGGGAAAGGTTTCACAGTGTTCCCTTCACATCCCAAGAGTTGACCTCGCATCAGGAGATTCAAGAGGAGCCTCAGGTGTCTGAACAACACTTCCCAAGATCCCCATATGCTTCGTCCACTCCAGATGAACATAAGTACCCTGCACTCTGTCGACTGACAACCCGAGGATCGAATATCAACACACTGGCACGTGAGATAGCCCTGGAGTACCTCAATGGCAAGCCACAGATTCCTGTGTCCACTTGACGGGAAGCCGGACACTGCCACTACAGTTGGGGAAGAAAGAGACCATAGAAGTATCCAGGCATGAAGAGGCCTGACTCACCTGTGGGGGCTCCAGAGTAACCTCAAGACCTTTGACAGCATCAGTGAGGAAATCTCAGGCTCGACCTCAGCAACAGACGAGGACTGAGGACCCAGTGATGACTGTGGATGAATCCCCAGAGGCGCCTCGCAACTCACACTGAGAATGGCCTCCCCTCAGGGTTCAAGGGCGGGTGCCTGTGATACCCGTCATAACTCGAGAGGACCCCACTGCAACTCGAGAATAACTGGAAGATTCTCCCCTTCAGGCCTGGAGTGGCCCATGTCCGCAACGGCATCTCAGGGGAATTCAACCCGTCCTTCGTGGACCTTGAAAGGCTCCTTCACACTCTTGCTGTGACCCAAGAAGTTCCCCACCCGACCTGGACCCACTCGAGAGGAACCACAAGGGTCACGCCAAGAATCAAGAGGGGCCACGTTTTCCCCTGCTGAGCTCCAGATGAGGGACTCTTTACCTGCTCTGTCTGGAAAGGTTTCGCGGTGTTCCCTTCGCATCCCAAGAGGAAGTGCTCACAGCTGGAAAGTCGAGATGAATCTCACAGTTTGGGCCACCATTCCCCAAGACCCCCAAATGCCTCATCCACTTCAGGTGAACCTGACTTCCCTGCACTGCCTCGACTGTAACCCCGAGGCTCGACTCAGGTACACTGGCCTGTGTGACAGCCCTAGGGAACCTTGAGCGCAAGTCATAGATCGCTGTATCCGCTTGACAGAGACGCGGACACTGTTACTGCAGTTGGAAAGGAATTGGCCGTGCACGTTTCCAGTCGAGACGAGGCATGACTCCCGTCTGCTGCCTCCAGAGGAAGCCAAATATAAATGTCAGCACGGGCAATGCAATCTCAGGCTGCAGCCTCAGCACCAGAAGGGGACTGAGGACTTGTTGCCACTGGGGAGGAATCCCCAGATGTGCTTTGCCCCTCGTATGGAGACTGGTCTATCCTGGAGCCAGAGGGGCGGATCCCTGTGGTCCCCGTCGTAACTCGAGAGGACCCAGACGCAACTCGAGGAAAACTAGAAGCTTCACCCTTGCAGGCGGAGTGAGGCCCTTGTCTGCTGCGGTGTTCTGGGGGACATCACCTGTTCCCTCTTGGATCTCGAAATGCTCTTTCACACCCTTTGCTGTGACCCAAGAATTTCCCCGCCCCACCCGTCCCCACTGAAGAGGACCACCAAGGGTCCTGCCGCGACTCAAGAAGAGCTCCATTTTCCTATGCTCAGCTCCAGATGAGGGGCCCTTTGCCTGCACCATGGGGAAAGGGATCCCGGCTCTTCCCTCGCATCCCAAGAGGAGGAACTCACACCAGGCGATCCGGAGAAGCCTCAGGCATCGGGTTACATTTCCACATCACCCCCTAATGCCTTCTTCACTCCAGATGAATCTGACTGCACTGCTCTGTTTCGACTGTCACCCCGAGGCTCGACTCCGGCACACAGGCACATGTGACAGCCCTGGGGTACCTGGAAGTCAAGACACTGATCCCTGTATCTGCTCTACAGGGGCCGGAACACTGTTGCTGCAGTTGGAGAAGAAAGCGGCTCTGCATGTCCCCAGGCGAGACGAGGCCTGAGTCCCCTATGGGGGCTACAGGGATACCACAAGACCTATGTCAGCATTGGTGATGCAAGCACAAGCTCCGGCCTCAGCGCCAGAAGAGGACTGAGGACCCGGCAATGACTGCAGAGGAATCCCCAGAGGCACCTCGCAACTGGCACTGAGCATGGCCTCTTCTGAGGATAAAAGCGCGGGTCCCTGGGGTCCCTGTCGTAATTCGAGAGGACCCCGTCGAAACTCGAGAAAAACCGGATGCTTCTCCCCAGCAGGCGTGGTGTGGCCCTTGTCCGCAACGACATCTCAGGGGAATTCACCCTGTCCCTCGTGGAGCTTGAAAGGCTCTTTCACACCCTTGCTGTGACCCAAGAAGTGCCCAGGCCCACACGTCCCGACTGGAGAGTTACACGGAGGGTCCCGCCGCGACTCAAGAGGAGCTAGCTCCATTTTCCCATGCTCAGCTCCAGATGAGGGGCCCTTTCCCTGCTCCATCGGGAAAGTGTTCCCGGCTCTCCCCTCGCATCCCAAGAGGAGACACTACCAGCACTCGAGTCCAGAGGAGCCTCAGGCATCGAGCCACATTTCGACAAGACTCCCAAATGCCTAGTCCACTCCAGATCATTCTGACTGTCCTGCACTGCCTCGACTGTCACCCGGAGGCCTGACACTGGCACACTGGCAGGTGTGATAGTCCTGGGGTACATCGAGGTCAAGCCACTGATACCTGTATCCGCTCGACAGTGACCTGGACACTGTTGTTACAGTTGGGGTGGAAAGCGGCTGTGCACGAACCCAGGTGAGATGAGGACAGACTCCCCTATAGGGGCTGCAGGGGAACCCCAAGACCTATGTTAGCATGGGCGAAACAAGCACAGGCTCCGGGCTCAGCACCACACGGGGACTGAGGACCCGTCAACATCTCCAGTGGAATTCCCACAGGTGCCTTGCAACTCGCATGGAGACTGGCCTCTCCTGAGGCCAGAGCAGCAGGTCCCTGGTGTCACCGACATAACTCGAGAAGACCCATCGCACCTCAAGAAAAACCAAAAGCTTCTCCCTTGCAGGGAGGGTGAGTCCCTTGTCTGCTGCAGCATCACAGGGGAAATCACCCCTTCCCTCTTGGACCTCGAAACACTCCTTCATTCCCTTGTTGTGACCTAGGAAGTTCCATGCCCCAACCGTCCCAACTTGAGAGGAAACCCGAGGGTTTTGCCATGAATCAAGAGGAGCCCCATTTTCACCTGCTGAGCTCCAGATGAGGGGCCCTTTACATGCTCCATTGGGAAAGCTTTTCCGGCGCTCCCCTCGCATTCCAAGAGGTGGCCTCGCATCAGGAGAGTCGAGAGGAGCCTGCGGTGTACGACCACCACTCCCCAAGATCCCCAAATTCCTCGTCCATTCCAGATCAACATGACTGCCCTGCGCTCTCTCAACTGTCACCCCGAGGCTTGACACCCAACACACTGGCATGTGAGACAGGCCTGGAGTACCTCGATGGCAAGCCTCAGATCCCTTTGTCCGCTTGACGGGGAGCCAGACACTGCCGCTGCAGTTGAGGAAGAAAGAGGCCATGCAAGACTCCAGGTGAGAGGAGGCCTGACTCCCCTGTGGGGTCTCCAGAGTAACCTAAAGACCTATGAATGCACTAGGGAGGAAATCTCAGGGTCGACCTCAGGACCAGACGAGGACTGAGGACCCAGCGATGGCTGGGGAGGAATCCCCAGAGGCACCTCCCAACTCCCACTGAGAATGGCCTCTCCTGAGGATACAGGGACCGGTCCCTGGGGTCACCATCATAACTTGAGAGGACAACACCGCAACTCGAGAAAAACCGGAAGATTCTCCCCTGCAGGCGTGGAGTGGCCGTTGTCTGCAAGGCATCCCAGGGGAATTCACCCCATCCCTCGTGGACCTCGAAAGGCTCCTTGCTTTGACCTTGCTTTGACACTTGCTGTGACCCAAGAATTTCCCAGCCCCACCCGGCCCCACTAGAGAGGAACTCAAATGTCCCCCCAAGTCTCAAGAGGAGCCCCATTTCCCCTGCAGAGCTCCAGATGATTGGCCCTTTCCCTGCTCCATCGGAAAGTTTTCGCGGTGTTCCCCTACATCCCAAGATAAGGTACTGGCACCTGGGAAGTCGGGACGAGTCTCACAGTTTGGGCCACCATTCCCCAAGACCCCCAAATGCCTCGTCCACTTCAGATGAACCTGAATTCCCTGCACTGCCTCGACTGTAACCCAGAGGCTCGACTCCAGCACACTAGCCCGTGTGACAGTACAAGGGTACCTCGAGCGCAAGCCATTGATCCCTGTATCCGCTCAACAGGGACCCGGACACTGTTACTGTAGTTCGGAAGGAAAGGGACTGTGCACGTCTCCAGTCGAGACGAGGCCTGACTCCCCACTGTGGGCTCCTGGGGTAGACCAGTACAAATGTCAGCAGAGGCGAGGTAATCCCAGACTGCAGCCTCAGCACCAGAAGGGGACTGAGGAATTGGCGCCACTGGGGAGGAATGCCCAGATGTGCCTCGCCCCTCCCACGGAGACTGGGCTATCCTGGAGCCACAGGCTTGGATCCCTGTGGTCCCCGTCGTAACTCGAGAGGACCCCACCGCAACTCGAGAAACAAAAGAAGCTACACCCTTGCAGGCGGAGTGAGGTCCTTGTCCTCTTTAGCGTCCCAGGGGAAATCACTCGTTCCCTCTTGGACTTTGAAATGCTCTTTTACACCCTTGCTGAGACCCAAGAAGCTCCCCGCCCCCACGTCCTCACTGGAGAGGACTGGAGAGGGTCCCACTGTGACTCAAGAGGAGCTCCATTTTCCCCTGCTCAGCTACAGGTTAGGTGCCCTTTCCCTGCTCCATTGGGAAAGGTTTCCCGGGTCTCCCCTCGCATCCCAAGAGGAGTTACTCACACGAGGCGAGTCCAGAGAAGTCTCAGGCGTCGTGTCAAATTTCCCCAACGCCAAATTCCTGTTCCACTCCAGATGAATCTAATTGTCCTGCACTGCCTCGACTGTCATCCCAAGGCTTGACTCCGACACACTGGCACGTGTAGCCCTGGGGTGCCTAGAGGTCAAGCCACTGATCCCTGTATCCGCTGGACAGGGACCCGGACACTGTTGCGGCAGTTGGGAGGAAAGCGGCTGTGCACGACCCCAGGCAAGACGAGGGCTGACTCCCTTCAGGGGCTCGATGGGAAACCCAAGACCTATGTCAGCATGGGTGAGGCAAGCACAGTCTCCGGCCTCAGCACCAGATGAGGACTAAGGACCTGGCGACGTCTCGGAAGGAATCCCCACATGTGCCTTGCAACTCACATGGAGACTGGCCTCTCCTGAGGCCACAGCGGCAGGTCCCTTGGGTCTCCATCGTAACTCAAGAGGACCCCGCCACAGCTCGAGAAAAACCAGAAGCTTCTCCGCTGCAGGCAAGGTGAGTCCCTTGTCCGCTGTAGCATCTCGGGGGAAATCACCCCTTCCCTCTTGGACCTCCAAAGTCTCCTTCACATCCTTGTTGTTATGAGGAATTTCCCCGCCCCAACCGTTCCGTCTCAAGAGGAACCCCTAGGGTCCCGCTGCGACTCAAGTGGAGCTCCGTTTTCCCGTGCTGATCTCCAGATGTGGGGCCCTTTCCTGCTCCATCGGGAAAAGTTTACTGACGCTCCCCTCACATCTCAAGAGATGACCTCGCATCAGGAGAGTACGGAGGAGCCTCAGGTTTCCGACCACCACTCCCGAAGATCCCCAAATGCCTCGTCCATTCCCGATGAACATGACTGCCCTGCACTGTCTCGACTGTCACCCCGAATTTCGACTCCCAACATACTGGCAGGTGAGACAGCCATGGAGTACCTCGATGGCAAACCACAGATCACTGTGTGCTCTTTATGGGGAGCCGGACACTGCCGCTGCAGTTGGGGAAGAAAGAGGCCATACAAGTCTGCAGGCAATAAGAGACCTGACTACCCTGTGGGGATTCCAGAGTAACCTCAAAACCTGTGAAAGCATGAGCGAGGAAATCTCAGGCTATGACCTCAGCACCAGACGAGGACTGATGACCAGGCGATGACTGGGGAGCAATAATGAGAGGCACCTCGAAACTGGCACTGAGAATGGCCTCTCCTGAGGATACAGTGGCGGGTCCGTGGGGTCCCCGTCATAACTCAAGAGGACTCCACCGCAACTCGAGACAAACCAGAAGCTTCTCCCCAGCAGGCGTGGTGTGGCGCTTGCCCTCAATGGCATCTCAGGGGAATTCACCCCGTCCTTCGTGGACCTCAAAAGGCTTATTCATAACCTTGTTGAGAACTTGAAAGTTCCCCGCCCCAACCGTCCCCACTCGAGAAGAACACCAAGTGTCCCACCAAGGCTCAAGAGGAGCCCCGTTTTTCCCTGCTGAGCTCCAGATGACGGGCACTTTCCCTGCTCCTTCGGGAAAGGTTTCACGGTGTTCCCCTTGCATCCCAAGAGGAGGTGCTCACACCTGGAAAATCGGGAGGAGTCTCACAGTTTGGGCCACCATTCCCCAAGACCCCCAAATGTCTCCTCCACTTGAGATGAACCAAACTGAACCGCACTGCCTCGACTGTAACCCGAGGCTCGACTCCAGCACACTGGCACCTGTGACAACCCTAGGCTACCTCGAGCGCCAGCCATGGATCCCTGTATCTGCTCGACAGGAACCTGGACACTGTTACTGCAGTTGGGAAGGAAAGCGGCCGTGCACATCTCCAATCAAGACGAGGCCTGACTCCCCTCTGTGGGCTCCTGGGGAAACCCCAAACAAATGTCAGCAGGGGCGAGGCAATCTCAAGCTGCATCCTCAGCACCAGAAGGGGACTGAGGACTTGGCGCCACTGGAGAAGAATCCTCAGATGTGCCTCGCCTCTTGCACGGAGACTGGCCTATTCTTTGGCCACAGGGGGGGATCCCTGTGGTCCCCGGCGTAACTCAAGAGGACCCCGCTGCAACTAGAGGAAAACCAGAAACTTCACCCTTTATGCGGAGTTAGGCTCATGTACACTGCAGCATCATGGGGGAAATCACTCGTTCCCTCTTGGACCTCGAAATTCTCTTTCACACCCTTGCTGAGACCCAAGAAGTTCCCAGCCCCACACGTCCCCACTAGAGAGGAACGCCGAGGGTCCTGCCACGATTCAAGAGGAGTTCCATTCTCCCATGTTCAGCTCCAGATGAGGGGCCATTTCCCTGATCCATCAGGAAAGGGTTCCCTGCTCTCCCCTCTCATCCCAAGAGCAGGCACTCACACCAGGTAAGTCCAGAGAAGCCTCAGGCGTCGGGTCACTTTTTACCAAGTCCGCCAAATGACTAATCCACTCTACATGAATCTGACTGTCCTGCACTGTCTCAACTGTCACCCCGAGGCTCGACTCTGAAACACTGGCACGTATGATAGCCCTGGGGTACCTCGAGGTCAAGCCACTGATCCCTGTATCCACTCGACATGGACCCGGACACTGTGGCTGCAGTTGGGGAGGTAAGCGGCTGTGTACATTCCCAGAGGAGACAAGGCCTGACTCCCCTATGGGGTCTCCAGGGGAACCCCAAGACCTATGTCAGCATGGGCGAGGCAAGCACAGGCTCCAGCCTCAGCACCAGACAAGGACTGAGGACCAGGCGACGTCTCATGAGGAATCCCCACAGGTTCCTTGCAACTCGGATGGAGGCTGGCCTCTCCTGAGGCCACAGNGGGAAAAGTTTACTGACGCTCCCCTCACATCTCAAGAGATGACCTCGCATCAGGAGAGTACGGAGGAGCCTCAGGTTTCCGACCACCACTCCCGAAGATCCCCAAATGCCTCGTCCATTCCCGATGAACATGACTGCCCTGCACTGTCTCGACTGTCACCCCGAATTTCGACTCCCAACATACTGGCAGGTGAGACAGCCATGGAGTACCTCGATGGCAAACCACAGATCACTGTGTGCTCTTTATGGGGAGCCGGACACTGCCGCTGCAGTTGGGGAAGAAAGAGGCCATACAAGTCTGCAGGCAATAAGAGACCTGACTACCCTGTGGGGATTCCAGAGTAACCTCAAAACCTGTGAAAGCATGAGCGAGGAAATCTCAGGCTATGACCTCAGCACCAGACGAGGACTGATGACCAGGCGATGACTGGGGAGCAATAATGAGAGGCACCTCGAAACTGGCACTGAGAATGGCCTCTCCTGAGGATACAGTGGCGGGTCCGTGGGGTCCCCGTCATAACTCAAGAGGACTCCACCGCAACTCGAGACAAACCAGAAGCTTCTCCCCAGCAGGCGTGGTGTGGCGCTTGCCCTCAATGGCATCTCAGGGGAATTCACCCCGTCCTTCGTGGACCTCAAAAGGCTTATTCATAACCTTGTTGAGAACTTGAAAGTTCCCCGCCCCAACCGTCCCCACTCGAGAAGAACACCAAGTGTCCCACCAAGGCTCAAGAGGAGCCCCGTTTTTCCCTGCTGA
This sequence comes from Raphicerus campestris, assembly GCA_006410735.1. Lineage (NCBI taxonomy): Eukaryota > Metazoa > Chordata > Mammalia > Artiodactyla > Bovidae > Raphicerus > Raphicerus campestris. The sequence continues at coordinate 62,257 of SJYW01016677.1, read as the reverse complement.
GCTCCAGATGACGGGCACTTTCCCTGCTCCTTCGGGAAAGGTTTCACGGTGTTCCCCTTGCATCCCAAGAGGAGGTGCTCACACCTGGAAAATCGGGAGGAGTCTCACAGTTTGGGCCACCATTCCCCAAGACCCCCAAATGTCTCCTCCACTTGAGATGAACCAAACTGAACCGCACTGCCTCGACTGTAACCCGAGGCTCGACTCCAGCACACTGGCACCTGTGACAACCCTAGGCTACCTCGAGCGCCAGCCATGGATCCCTGTATCTGCTCGACAGGAACCTGGACACTGTTACTGCAGTTGGGAAGGAAAGCGGCCGTGCACATCTCCAATCAAGACGAGGCCTGACTCCCCTCTGTGGGCTCCTGGGGAAACCCCAAACAAATGTCAGCAGGGGCGAGGCAATCTCAAGCTGCATCCTCAGCACCAGAAGGGGACTGAGGACTTGGCGCCACTGGAGAAGAATCCTCAGATGTGCCTCGCCTCTTGCACGGAGACTGGCCTATTCTTTGGCCACAGGGGGGGATCCCTGTGGTCCCCGGCGTAACTCAAGAGGACCCCGCTGCAACTAGAGGAAAACCAGAAACTTCACCCTTTATGCGGAGTTAGGCTCATGTACACTGCAGCATCATGGGGGAAATCACTCGTTCCCTCTTGGACCTCGAAATTCTCTTTCACACCCTTGCTGAGACCCAAGAAGTTCCCAGCCCCACACGTCCCCACTAGAGAGGAACGCCGAGGGTCCTGCCACGATTCAAGAGGAGTTCCATTCTCCCATGTTCAGCTCCAGATGAGGGGCCATTTCCCTGATCCATCAGGAAAGGGTTCCCTGCTCTCCCCTCTCATCCCAAGAGCAGGCACTCACACCAGGTAAGTCCAGAGAAGCCTCAGGCGTCGGGTCACTTTTTACCAAGTCCGCCAAATGACTAATCCACTCTACATGAATCTGACTGTCCTGCACTGTCTCAACTGTCACCCCGAGGCTCGACTCTGAAACACTGGCACGTATGATAGCCCTGGGGTACCTCGAGGTCAAGCCACTGATCCCTGTATCCACTCGACATGGACCCGGACACTGTGGCTGCAGTTGGGGAGGTAAGCGGCTGTGTACATTCCCAGAGGAGACAAGGCCTGACTCCCCTATGGGGTCTCCAGGGGAACCCCAAGACCTATGTCAGCATGGGCGAGGCAAGCACAGGCTCCAGCCTCAGCACCAGACAAGGACTGAGGACCAGGCGACGTCTCATGAGGAATCCCCACAGGTTCCTTGCAACTCGGATGGAGGCTGGCCTCTCCTGAGGCCACAGCGGTGGGTCCCTGGGCTCCCCGTCGTAACTCCAGAGGAACCAGCCGCAGCTCGTGAAAAATCAGAAACTTCTCCCTTGCAGGGAGGGTGAGTCCCTTGTCCACTGCAGCATCTCGGGGGGAATCACTCTTTCCCTCTTGGACCACAAAAAACTCCTTCGTACCCTTGTTGTGACCAAGGAAGTTCCCCGCCCAACCGTCCCCACTCGAGAGGAACCCCTAGGGTCCCCCCGTGACTTGAGGAGCCCCGTTTTCCCCTGCTGAGCTCCAGATGAGGGGCCCTTTCCTGCTCCACTGGGAAAAGTTTACTGGCGCTCTCCTTGCATCCAAAGAGGTGACCTCGCATCAGGAGAGTAGGGAGTCTCAGATGTCCGACCACCACTCCCGAAGATCCCCAAATGCCTCGTCCACTCCCGATGAGCATGACTGCCCTGCACTGTCTCGACTGTCACCCCGAAGCTCGACTCCCAACACACTGGCATGTGAGACAGCCCTGGAGTACCTTGATGGCAATCCACAGATCCCTGTGTGCGCTTTGCGGGGAGTCGGACACTGCCGCTGCAGTTGGGGAGGAAAGAGCCCATACAAGACTGCAGGCGATAAGAGACCTGACACCCATGTGGGGGCTCCAGAGTAACCTCAAGACCTATGAAAGCATGAGCGAGGAAATCTCAGGCTCCGACCTCAGCACCAGACGAGGACTGATGACCCGGCAATGACTGAGGAGGAATCACGAGAGGAGCCTTGCAACTGGCACTGAGAATGGCCTCTCTCAAGGATACAGGGGCGGGTCTGTGGGGTTCCCATAGTAACTCGAGAGGATCCCTCCTCAACTCGAGAAAAACTGGATGCTTCTCCCCAGCAGGCGTGGTTTGGTCCTTGTCCGCAACGGCATCTCAGGGGAATTCACCCCGTCCCTCGTGGACCTCTAAAGGCTTTTTCATAACCTTGTTGAGAACTTGGAAGTTCCCCGAACCAATCGTCCCCTCTGGAGAGGATCCCCAAGTGTCCCGCCAAGTCTCAAGAGGAGCCCCGTTTTCCCCTGCTGAGCTCCAGATGACGGGCTCTTTCCCTGCTCCTTTGGGAAAGGTTTTGCGGTGTTCCCCTCGCATCCCAAGAGGAGGTGCTCACACCTGGAAAATCGGGAGGAGTCTCACAGTTTTGGCCACCATTCCCCAAGACCCCCAAAAGCCTGGTTCACTTGAGATGAACCTAACTGAACCGCACTGCCTCGACTGTAACCCCGAGGCTCGACTCCAGCACACTGGCACCTGTGACAGCCCTACTCTACCTCGAGCGCCAGCCATAGATCCCTGTGTCCTCTCAACAGGAACCTGGACACTGTTACTGCAGTTGGGAAGAAAAGCGGCCGTGCACGTCTCCAGTCAAGACGAGGCCTGACTCCACTCTGCAGTCTCATGGGGAAGCCCAATACAAATGTCATCACGGGCGAGGCAATATCAGGCTGCATCCTCAGCACCAGATGAGGACTGAGAACATGGAGACGTCTCAGGAGGAATCCCCACAGGTGCCTCGCAACTCGCATGGAGACTGGCCTCTCCTGAGGCTAGAGGGGCGAGTCTCAGGGGTCTCCGTCGTAACTCGAGAGGACCCCGCTGCAACTCGAGAAAAACCACAAGCTTCTCCCCTGCTTGAAGGGTGAATTCCTTGTCCGCTACAGCATCTCGGGGGAAATCACCCCTTTCTTCTTGGACCTAGAAAGGCTCCTTCATACCATTCTTGTGACCTAGGAAGTTCCCCGCCACAATCGTCCCCACTCAAGAGGAATCCCGCGGTTCCCCCTGCATCTCAAGAGGAGCCCAGTTTTCCCCTGCTAGGCTCCAGATGAAGGGCTCTTTCCCTGCTCCATCGGGAAAGGTTTACGGTGCTCCCCTTGCATCCCAAGAGGTGGTCTCACAACAGGGGAGTTGAGAGGAGTCTCAGGTGTCCGACCACCATTCCACAAGATCCCCAAATGCCTCGTCCACTCCAGATGAACATGACTGCCCTGCACTGTCTCGACTGTCACCCCGAGGCTTGACTCTGAAAACACTGGCACGTGAGACAGCCCTGGAGTACCTTGATGGCGAGACGAGGCCTGACTCCGTATGTGGGCTCCAGGGAAAGCCCAAGTCCTATGTCAGGATGGGCAAGGCAAGCACAGGCTACGGCCTCAGCAACAGACAAGGACTGAGGATACGGCGAGGTCTCAGGAGGAATCCCCACAGGTGCCTCGAAACTCGCATGGAGATTGGCCTCTCCTGAGGCCACTGAGGCGAGTTCCTGGGCTCCCCGTCGTAACTCGAGAGGACACTGCCGCACCTTCAGAAAAACCAGAAGCTTCTCCCATGCAGGGAGGGTGAGACCTCTGTCTGTTGCAGCATCACGGGAGAAATCACCCCTTCCCTCTTGGACCTCGAAAGGCTCCTTCATACCCTTGTTGTGACCTAGAAAGTTCCACGCACCAACCGTCCCCACTCGAGAGGAACCCCCATGGTCCCGCCGAGACTCCAGAGGAACCGCGTTTTCCCCTGCTGAGCTGCAGAGGAGGGGCCCTTTTCCTGCTCCATCGACAAAGGTTTTCTGGCGCTCCCCTGGCATCCCAAGAGGTGGCCTCACATCAGGACACTCGGGAGGGGACTCAAGTGTCCGACCACCACTCCCCAAGATCCCCAAATTCCTTGTCCACTCCAGATGAACATGACTGCCCTGCACTGTCTCGACTGTCACCCCGAGGCTCGACTTCGAACACACTGGCACATGAGACAGCACTGGAGTACCTTGATGGCGAGACGAGGCCTGACTCCCCTATGTGGGCTCCAGGGAAAGCCCAAGTCCTATGTCAGCATGGGCAAGGCAAGCACAGGCTATGACCTCAGCAACAGACAAGGACTGAGGATACGGTGAGGTCTCAGGAGGAATCCCCACAGGTGCCTCGAAACTCGCATGGAGACTGGCCTCTCCTGAGGCCACTGAGGCGAGTTCCTGGGCTCCCCGTCGTAACTCGAGAGGACTCTGCCACACCTTCAGAAAAATCAGAAGCTTCTCCCATGCAGGAAGGGTGAGACCTCTGTCTATTGCAGCATCACGGGAGAAATCACCCCTTCCCTCTTGGACTTTGAAAGGCTCCTTCATACCCTTGTTGTGACCTAGAAAGTTCCACGCACCAACCGTCCCCACTCGAGAGGAACCCCGACGGTCCCGCCGAGACTCCAGAGGAACCGCGTTTTCCCCTGCTGAGCTGCAGAGGAGGGGCCCTTTTCCTGCTCCATCGACAAAGGTTTTCTGGCGCTCCCCTGGCATCCCAAGAGGTGGCCTCACATCAGGACACTCGGGAGGGGACTCAAGTGTCCGACCACCACTCCCCAAGATCCCCAAATTCCTTGTCCACTCCAGATGAACATGACTGCCCTGCACTGTCTCGACTGTCACCCCGAGGCTCGACTTCGAACACACTGGCACATGAGACAGCACTGGAGTACCTTGATGGCGAGACGAGGCCTGACTCCCCTATGTGGGCTCCAGGGAAAGCCCAAGTCCTATGTCAGCATGGGCAAGGCAAGCACAGGCTATGACCTCAGCAACAGACAAGGACTGAGGATACGGTGAGGTCTCAGGAGGAATCCCCACAGGTGCCTCGAAACTCGCATGGAGACTGGCCTCTCCTGAGGCCACTGAGGCGAGTTCCTGGGCTCCCCGTCGTAACTCGAGAGGACTCTGCCACACCTTCAGAAAAATCAGAAGCTTCTCCCATGCAGGAAGGGTGAGACCTCTGTCTATTGCAGCATCACGGGAGAAATCACCCCTTCCCTCTTGGACTTTGAAAGGCTCCTTCATACCCTTGTTGTGACCTAGAAAGTTCCACGCACCAACCGTCCCCACTCGAGAGGAACCCCGACGGTCCCGCCTGGACTTCAGAGGAGCCGCGTTTTCCCCTTCTGAGCTGCGGAGGAGGGGCCCTTTTCCTGCTCCATCGACAAAGGTTTTCTGGCGCTCCTCTGGCATCCCAAGAGGTGGCCTCGCATCAGGACACTCGGGAAGGGACTCAAGTGTCCGACCAGCACTCCCCAAGATCCCCAAATTCCTCGTCCACTACAGATGAACATGACTGCCCTGTACTGTCTCGACTGTCACCCCGAACTCGACTCCCAACACACTGGCACGTGAGACAGCCCTGGAGTATGTCAATTGCAAGACACAGATCCCTGTGTCTGCTTTACGGGGAGCCAGACACTGCTGCTGCAGTTTGTGAAGAAAGAGGCCGTGCAAGTCTCCAGGTGAGAAGAGGCCTGACTCCCCTGTGGGGGCTCCAGAGTAAACTCAAGAACTATGAAAGCATGAGCGAGGAAATCTCAGGCTCCAACCTCCATACCAGACGAGGACCAAGGACCCGGCAATGACAGGGGAGTAATACCCAGAGGCGTCTCGCAACTCGCACTGACAATGGCCTCTCCTTAGGATACAGGGGCGGGTCCCTGGGCACCCTTTGTAACTAGAAGGGACCCCACTGCAACTCGAGAAAAACCGGAATCTTCTTGCCTGCAGGAGTGGTGTGGCCCTTGTCCAAAAAATCTCATGGGAATTCACCCCTTCCCTCATGGATCTCGAAAGGCTCCTTCACACCCTTGCTGTGACCCAAGAAGTTCCCTGCCCCAACCGTCTCCACTCAACAGGAACCCCAAGGGTCCCGCCAAGACTCAAGAGGAGTCCTGTTTTCCTCTGCTGAGATCCAGATGAGGGACCCTTTCCCTGCTCCGTCGGGAAAGGTTTCACGGTGTTTCCCTCACATCCCAAGAGGAGGTGCTTGCACCTGGAAAGTCGGGAGGACTCTCCCAGGTTGGGCCACCAATCCCCAAGACCCCCAAATGCCTGGTCCACTTCAGATGAACCTGACTGCCCTGCACTGCCTCAACTGTAACCCCGAGCTCGACTCAGGCACACTGGCACGTGTGACAGCCCAAGGGTACCTCAAGCGCAAGACATAGATCCCTGTATCCGCTCGACAGGGACCAGGATGCTGTTACTGCTGTTGGGAAGGTGAGCTGCTGTGCACGTCTCCAGTCGAGACAAGGCGTGACTCCCCTCTTCAAGCTACAGGGGAAGCCCAATACTATTGTCAGCATGGGCGAGGCAATCTCAGGCTGCAGCCTCAGCATTAGAAGGGGAGTGAGGACTTGGCGCCACTGGGGAGGAATTCCCAGATGTGCCTCGCCCCTCGCACGAAGAAAGGCATATCTTGGGGCCACAGTGTGGATCCCTGTGGTCCCCATTGTAACTTGAGAGTACCCCACCGAAACTCGAGAAAAACCAGAAGCTTGACCCTTGCAGGCGGAGTGAGGCCCTTTTACACTGGGGTGTCCTTGGGGAAATCATCTGTTCCCTATTGGACCTCAAAATGCTCTTTCACACCCTTGCTGTGACCCAAGAATTTCCCCGCCCCACACTTCTCTCTCAAGAGGAACGCCGAGTGTCCACCCGCGACTCAAGAGGAGCTCCATTTTACCATGCTCAGCTCCAGATGAGCGGCACTTTCCCTGCTCCATTGGAAAGGGTTCTTGGCTCTCCCCTCCCATCCCAAGAGGATGTACTCACATCAGGAAAGTTCAAAGAAGCCTCAGGGGTCAGGTCACATTTCCGCAAGACCCTCAAATGCCTAGTCTACTCCAGATGAATCTGAGTGTCCCTCACTGCCTCGAGTGTCAACCCGAATCTCGACTCTGGCACACTGGCACTTGTGATAGCCCTGGGGTACCTCTAAGTCAAGACACTGATCTCTGTATCCGCTCGAAAGGGAACCAGACAACTTTGCTGCAGTTGGGAAGGAAAGCGGCTGTGCACGTCCCCAGGCGAGATGATGCCCGACTCCCCTATGGGGGCATCAGGGGAACGCCAAGACTTATGTCAGCATGGGCGAGGCTCACACAGGCTCTACCCTCAGGACCAGACGAGTACTGTGGACGCAGCGACGTCTTGGGAGGAATCCCCACAGGTGCCTCGCAATTCGTATGGAGACTGGCCTCTCCTGAGGCCACAGCGGCAGGTTCCTGGGGTTCCCGTCGTAACTCAAGAGGACCCTACTGCAACTCGAGAAAAACCAGAAGCTTCACCTTTGCAGGCGGAGGGAGGCCCTTATCCACTCTGGTGTCCCAGTGGAAATCACTCGTTCCCTCTTGGACCTCGAAATTCCCTTTCACACCATTGCTGTGACCCATGAAGTTCCATACCCAACACGTCCCCACTCGAGAGGACCACCGAGGGTCCCGCTGTGAAACAAGAGGAGCTCCATTTTCCCAAACTCAGCTCCAGATGAGAGGCACTTTACCTGCTCCATCGGGAAACGGTTCCTGGCTCCCCCCTCGCATCCCAAGACGTGACTTCACATCATGAGAGTCAGGAGGAGCTTCAGGTGTCCGACCACCACTGGCAAACATCCCCAAATGCCTCATCCACTCCAGATGAACATGAATGCCCTGCACCTTGAGGCTCGATTCCCAACACACTGGCACATGAGACAGCGCTGGAGTACCTCGATGGCAAGCCGCAGATCCCTGTGTCTGCTTTACAGGGAGCCGGAGACTGCCGCTGCAGTTGGGGAAGAAAGAGGCCGTGCAAGTTACCAGGCAACAAGAGGCCTGATTCCCCTGTGGGGGTTTCAGAGTAATCTCAAGACCTATGAAAGCATGAGCGAGGAAATCTCAGGCTCCGACCTCAGCACCAGACGAGGACTGGGGACCCGGCGATGACTTGGTAGGAATCCTGAGAGGCGCCTCGCAACTCGCACTGAGAGTAGCCTCTCCTGAGGATACAGGGGCGGGTCGCTGGGGTCCCCGTTGTAACTTGAGGGGACGCCGCCGCAACTAGAGAAAAGCTTCTCCCCTGCAGGCATGGTGTGGCCCTTGTCCGCAATGGCATCTCAGGAGAATTCACCACGTCCCTTGTGGACCTAGAAAGGCTCCTTCACACCCTTGCTGTCACCCAAGAAGTTCCCCGCCCCACGCGTCCCAACTCGAGAGGAACACAAAGGGGCCCGCCAAGACTCAAGAGGAGCCCCGTTTTACCCTGCAGATCTCCACATGTGGGGCCCTTTCCCTATTCCGTCAGGAAAGGTTTCGCAGTGTTCCCCTCAAGTCCCAACAGGAGGTGCTCACTTCTGTAATGTCGGGAGGAGTCTCACAGGTTGGGCCACCATTTCCTGAGACTCCCAAATGCCTCGTCCAATTCGGATGAACCTGACTGCCCTGCACTGCCTCGACTGTATCCCCGAAGCTCGACTCCGGCACACTGGCACGTGTCACAGCCCTAGTGTACCACAAACGCAAGCCATAGAACCCTGTATGCACTCGACTTGGACCTGGACAGTGTTACTGCAGCTGGGAAGGAAAGCGACCAAGCAGGCCTCCAGTCAAGATGAGGCCTGAGTCCCCTCTGTGGGCTCCAGGGGAAGCCCAATACAAATGTAAGCATGGGCGAGGCAATCTCAGGTTGCAGCCTCAGCACCAGAAGGGGACTGAGGACTTGCCGCCACTGGGGAGGAATCCCCAGATGTGCATCTCACCTCGCACAGACACTGGCCTATCCTGGGGCCACAGGGGCAGAACCCTGTGGTCCCCGTCGTAAGTCGAGTGGACCCCGCCGCAACTCTAGAAAAACCAGAAGCTTCATCCTTGCAGGTGGAGTGAGGCCCTTGTCCCCTGCAGCGTCCCGGGGTAAATCACCCGTTCCCTATTGGACCTCGACATGATCTTTCACACACTTGCTGTGACCCAGGGAGTTCCCGCCCCACACGTCCCCACTCGAGTGGACCACCGAGGGTTCTGATGTGACTCAAGAGGAGCTCCATTTTCCCATGGTCAGCTCCAGATGAGGGGCCCTTTCCCAGCTCCATCGGGAAAGGGTTCCCGGCTCTCCCCTCCCATCCCAAGAAGAGGCACTCACACCAGGCGAGTCTAGAGAAACCTGAGGTGTCGGGTCACATTTCCCCAAGACCCTAAATGCCTAGTTCACTCCAGATGAATCTGACTGTCCTGAACTTCCTCGACTGTCACCCTGAGTCTCGACTCCGGCACACTGGCATGAGTGATAGCCCTGGGGTACCTGGAGGTCAAGACACTGATCCCTGTATCTGCTTGACAGGGACCTGGACACTTGCTGCAGTTGGGGAGGAAAGCGGCTGTGCATGTCCCCAGGCCAGACGAGGCCTGACTCCCCTATGGGGGCTCCAGGGGAATCCCAAGACCTATGTCAGCATGGGCGAGGCAAGCACATACTCCAGCCTCAGCACCAGACGAGGACTGAGGACCTCGGGACATCTCAGGAGGAATCCCTACAGATGCCTCACAACTTACATGGAGATTGGCCTCTCCTGAGGCCAGAGGGTCGGGTACCTGGGGTCCCCGTCGTACCCCGAGAGGACCCCGCCACAACTCTAGAAAAATCAGAAGCTTCTCCCCTGCAGTGTTGTTGAGTCCCTTGTTCAATGCAGCATCTCCGGAGAAATCACCCCTTCTCTCTTGTACCTCGAAAGGGTCCTCCATTCCTTTCTTGTGACCTAGGAAGTTCCACACCCCAATCATCCCCACTCCAGAGGAACTCCGAGAGTCCCGCCGTGACTCAAGAGGAGCCCCGTTTTCTCCTGCTGAGCTTGAAATGAGGGGCCGTTTGCCTGCTCTGTCCGGAAAGGGTTCCCGGCTCCTACCTCGCATCCCTAGAGGAGGCACTCACATCAGGCGAGTCCAGAGAAGCCTCAGGCATCGGGTCACATTTCTGCAAGACACCAAAATTCCTAGTCCACTTCAGATGAAACTGACTGTCCTGCACTGCCTCGACTGTCACCCCGAGGCTCGACTCCAGCACTCTGGCACTTGTGATAGCCCTGGGATACCACGAGTTCAAGCCACTGATCCTTGTATCCGCTCAACAGGGACTCGAACACTGTGACTGCAGTTGGGGAAGAAAGCGGCTGTGCATGTCCCCCCGGCGAGACGAGGCCTGACTCCCCTTTGGAGGCTCAAGGGGAAACACTAGATCTATGTCAGCATGTCCTCAGCAGCAGATGAGGACTGAGGACCCGGTGACGTCTCGGGAGGAATCCTCACATGTGCCTCGCAACTCGCACGGAGACTGGCCTCTCCTGAGGTTACGGTAGAGGGTCCCTGGGAACCCGGTCGAACTCTGGAGGACCCCACTGCTACTCGAGAAAAACCAGAAGGTTCTCCCCTGCAGGTAGGGTGAGACCCTTGTACGCTGCAGCATCGCTGGGGAAATAACCCCTTCATTCTTGGACCTCGAAAGTCTCCTTCATACCCTTGTTGTGACCTAGGAAGTTCCCCGCCCCAACCGTCCCCAATCGAGTGGAACACCGAGGGTCCCACCTCAACTCAAGAGGAGCCCCGTTTTCCCCTGCTGAGCTCCAGAGGAGGGGCCCTTCCCTGCTCCATTGGGAAAGGTTTTCCAGAGCTCCCCTCACATCCCAAGTGGTGGCCTCACATCAGTTGAGTCTAGAGGAGCCTCAGGTGTCCAACCACCACTCCCCAAGATCCCCAAATGCCTCGGCCACTCCAGATGAACATGACTGTCCTGCACTGTCTCCACTGTCACCCTGAGGCTCGACTCCCAACACACTGGCATGTGAGACAGCCTTGGATTACCTCGATGGCAAGCCACAGATCCCATGTCCGCTTTACGGGGAGCCGGACACTGCCGCTGCATTTGGGGAAGAAAGAGACCGTGCAAGTCTCCAGGCGAGAAGAGGCCTGACTCCCCTGTGGATGCTCCAGAGTTACTTCAAAACCTATGAAAGCATGTGCGAGAAAATCTCAGGCTCTGAACTCAGCAACAGACGTGGACTGAGAACCCGGCAATGACTGGGGAGGAATCCCCAGGGGAGCTTCGCAACTTCCACTGAGAATGGCCTCTCCTGAGGATACAAGGGCTGGTCCCTGGGGTCCCAGTCATAACTCGAGAGGACCACGCCATAACTAGAGAAAAACTGGTAGTTTCTCCCCTACAGGCTTGGTGTGGCCCTTGTCCGCAACGGCATCTCAGGGGAATACACTCCGTCACTTGTGGACCACGAAAGGCTCCTTCACACCCTTGCTGTGACCCAAGAAGTTCCCCGCACACCCGACCCCATCGAGGGGAACCCCAATGGTCTCGCCAAGACTCAAGAATAGACCCGTTTTCCCTGCTGAGCTCCAGATGAGGGGCCCTTTCCCTGCTCCATCGGGAAAGGTTTTGGGGTGTTCCCCTTGAACCCCAAGAGGAGGTGCTCACACCTGGATAGTCGGGAGGAGTCTCACAGGTGGGGTCACCATTCCCCAAGATCCCCAAATGCCTCCTCCACTCCAGATGAACCTGACTGCCCTGCACTGCCTCTATTGTAACCCTGAAGCTCGACTCCTGCACACTGGCACGAGTGACAGCCCTAGTGTACCTCAAGCACAAGCCATAGATCCCTGTATCCGCTAGACAGGGACCCGGACACTGCTACTGCAGTTGGGAAGGAAAGCGGCCGTGCACATCTCCAATCAAGACGAGGCCTGACTCCCCTCTGCGGGCTCCAGGGGAAGCCAAATACAAATGTCCACACGGGGAGGCAATCTCAGGCTGCAGCCTCAGCACCAGAAGGGGACTGAGGACTTCGAGCAACTGGGGAGGAATCCCCATATATGCCTCGCTCCTCACACGGAGACTGGCCTATCCTGGGGCCACAGGGGTGGATATATGTGTTTCCCGTCGTAACTCAAGAGGACCCCGCCGCAACTCGAGAAAAACCAGAAGCTTCACCCTTGCAGGCGGAGTGAGGCCCTTGTCTGCTCTGGCGTCCCGGAGGAAATCACCCATTCCCTCTTGGACCTCGAAATGCTCTTTCACACCCCTGCTGTGACCCAAGATGTTCCCCGCCCCACACATTCCCACTCGAGAGGACCACCGAGGAATACGCTGTGACTCAAGAGGAGCTCCATTTTCCCATGCTCAACTGCAAATGAGGGGCCCTTTCCCTGCTCCATCAGGAAAGGGTTTCCGGCTCTCCCGTCACATCCCAAGAGGAGGCACTCACCCCAGGCGAGTCCAGAGAAGCCTCAGGCGTTGGGTCACGTTTCTGCAAGACCCCCTAATGCCTAGTCCACTCCTGATGAATCTGACTGTCCTGCACTACCTCGATTATCAACCCGATGTTCGACTCCGGCACACTGGCACGAGTGATAGCACTGGACTACCTAGAGGTCATGCCGCTGATCCCTGTATCTGCTCGACAGGGACACTGACACTGTTGCTGCAGTTGGGGAAGAAAGCGGGTGTGCATTTCCCCAGGTGAGACGAGGCCTGACTCCCCTATGTGGGCTCCAGGGGAATCCCAAGACTTCTGTCAGCATGGGCGAGGCAAGAACAGGCTCTGGCCTCAGCACCAGATGAGGACTGAGGACCCGGCGACGTCTCGGGAGGAATACCCACAGGAGCCTCGCAACATGCATGGAGACTGGCCTCTCCTGAGGCCACAGGACTGGGGCCTTGGGGTCCCCGTCATAACTTCAGAGGACCCCGTCGCAACTCGAGAAAAACCAGTAGCTTCTCCCCTGCATGGAGGGTGACTTCCTTGTCTGCTGCAGAATCTCGGGGGAAATCACCCCTTCCTTGTTGGACCTCGAAAGTCTCCTTCATTCCCTTCTTGTGACCTAGGAAGTTCCCCGCCCAAACCAACCCTACTTGAGAGGAAACCCGAGGGTCCCGCTGCGACTCAAGAGAACCCCCGATTTCCCCTGCTGAGCTGCAGATGAGGGGCCCTTCCCTGCTCCATTGGGAAAGATTTTCTGGCATTCCCCTCGCATCCCAAGAGTTGGCGATGCATCTGGAGAGTCGGGAGGAGCCTCAGGTGTCCAAGCACCACTACCCAATATCCCCAAATGCCTCGGCCAATCCAGATGAACCTGAATGCCCTGTACTGTCTCGACTGTCACCCTGAGGATGGACTCCCAACACACTGGCACTTGAGACAGCCCTGGAATACATCGATGGCAATCCACAGATCCCTGTGTCCACTTTATGGGGAGCCGGACATTGCTGCTGCAGTTGGGGAAGGAAGAGGCCGTGCAAGTCTCCTGGCGAGAAGAGGCCTGACTCCCCTGTGAGGGCTCCAGAGTAACCTCAAGATCTATGAAAACACGGGCGAGGAAATCTCTGGCTCGAACTCAGCACCAGATGAAGACTGAGGACCCGGCGAAAACTGGGGAGGAATCCCCAGAGGCGCCTCGCAACTCGCACTGAGAATGGCCTCTCCTGAGGATACAGTGGCAGGTCCCTGGGTTCTCCATTGTAACTCGAGAGGACCCCACCGCAACTTGAGAGAAACCTGAAGCTTCTCCACTGCAGTAGTGGTGTGGCCCTTGTCTCCAACGGGAAATCAGGGGAATCTCCCCATCCCTCTTAGACCTCAAAAGGCTCCTTCACACCATTGTTGTGACCCAAGAAGTTTGCCGCCCCACCCAGCACCAATCGAGATGTACCCCAAGTGTTCTGCCAAGTCTAAAGAGGAGCCCCTTTTTCCCCTGCTGAGCTCAAGATGATGGGCTCTTTCCCTGCTCCGTTGGGAAAGGTTTAGAGGTGTTCCCGTCGCATTCCAGGAGGAGGTGCTCCCACCTGGAAAGTCGGGAGGAGTCTCACAGGTTGGGCCACAATTCCCCAAGACTCCCGAGTGCCTCGTCCACTTGAGATGAACCTAACTGACCCGCACTGCCTCGACTGTAACCCTGAGGCTCGACTCCAGCACACTGATATGTGTGACAGCCGTAGGGAACCTCAAGCGCAAGCCAAAGATCCCTGTATTCGCTCGAAAGGGACCCAGACACTCTTACAGCAGTTGGAAAGGAAAGCGGCCGTGCATGTCTCAAGTCGAGACGAGGCCTGACTCTCCTCTGTGGGCTCCAGGGGAAGGCCAATACAAATGTCAGCACGGGCGAGCAATCTCAGGCTGCAGCCTCAGCATCAGAAGTGGACTGAGGCCTTGTCGCCACTGGGGAGGAATCCCCAGATGTGCATCGCCCCTCGCACGGAGACTGGACTATCCTGGGGCCACAGGGTCGGATCCCTGTGGTCATCGTCGTAACTTGAGAGGGCCCCACTGCAACACGAGAAAAACCAGAAGCTTCACCCTTGCAGGCGGAGTGAGGACCTTGTCCGCTGCGGCATCCCAGGGAAAATCATCCGTTCCCTCTTGGACCTCGAAATGCTCTTTCACACCCTTGCTGTGACCCAAGAAGTTCCTGGCACCACATGTTCCCACTCGAGAGGACACCCAAGGGTCCCGCTGCAAATCAAGTGGAGCTCCATTTTCCCATGCTCAACTCCAGACGAGGGTCCCTTTCCTGCTCCATTGGGAAAGTGTTCCTGACTCTCCCCTCGCATCGCAAGAGGAGGCACTCACACCAGGTGAGTCCAGAGAAGCCTCAGGCGTCGGGCCACATTTCCGCAAGACCCCCAAATTCCTAGTCCACTCCAGATGAATCTGACTGTCCTGCACTGCCTCGACTGTCACCTCGAGTCTCGACTCCGGCACACTGGCACGTGTGATAGCCCAGGGGCACCTGGAGGTCAAGCCACTGATCACTGTGTCCGTCCAACAAGGTCCTAGACACTGTTGCTGCAGTTGGGGAGGAAAGCGGCTGTGCATGACCCCAGGCGATATGAAGCCTGACTCCCCTATGGGGGCTCCATGGGAACCCCAAGACCTATGTCAGCATGGGTGAAGCAAGCACAGGCTCCGGCCTCAGCACCAGAAGAGGACTGAGGACTGGGCGATGTCTTGGGAGGAATCCCCACAGGTGCCTCGCACCTCGCATGGAGACTGGCCTCACCTGAGGCCACAGGTGCGTGTCCCTGGGGTCCCCTTCATAACTCCAGAGGTCCCCACCGCAACTCGAGAAAAACCAGAAGCTTCACCTTGCAGGCGGAGTGAGGCCCTTGTCCGCTGCAGCGTCATGGGGGAAATCTCCCATCCCCTCTTGAACCTCCAAATGCTCTTTCACACCCTTGCTGTGACTCAAGAAGTTCCCTGCCCCACCCTTTCCCACTCGAGAGAGGAATCCCAAGGGTCCTTCAAAGACTCAAGAGGNTGGGCGATGTCTTGGGAGGAATCCCCACAGGTGCCTCCCACCTCGCATGGAGACTGGCCTCACCTGAGGCCACAGGTGCGTGTCCCTGGGGTCCCCTTCATAACTCCAGAGGTCCCCACCGCAACTCGAGAAAAACCAGGCCCGTTTTCCCCTGCTGAGCTTCAGATGAGGGACAGTTTCCCTACTCTGTCGGGAAAGGATTCAGGGTGTTCCCCTCGCATCCCAAGAGGAGGTGCTCGCACCTGGGAAGTCGGGAGGGTCTCACAGGTTGGGCCACCATTCCCCAAGAGCTCCAAATGCCTCGTCCACTTCAGATGAACCTGACTGCCCTGCACTGCCCCGACTGTAACCCTGAGGTCGACTCCGGCACACTGGCACGTGTGAGAGCCAGAGGTTACCTCGAGCGCAAGCCATAGATCCCTGTATAAGCTCGACAGGGAGCCAGACACTGTTACTGCTGTTGCGAAGGAAAGGGGCCGTGCATGTCTCCAGTGGAGATGAGGCCTGACTCCTCTCTGCAGGCTCCAGAGGAAGCCCAATACAAATGTCAGCACGGGCCAGGCAATCTCAGGCTGCAGCCTCAGCACCAGGAGGGGATTGAGGACTTGGCGCCACTGGGGAGGAATCCCCAGATGTGCCTCACCCCTCACACGAAGACTGACCTATCCTGGGGCCACAGGGGGGAATCCCTGTGGTCCCTGTCTTAACTCGAGAGGACCCCGCCACAACTGGAGAAAAACCAGAAGCTTCACCCTTGCAGGCGGAGTAAGGCCCTTGTCCGCTGGGATGTCCTGGGGGGAAATCCCCCATTTCTTCTTGGACCTCGAAATGCTCTTTCACATCCTTGCTGTGACCCAAGAAGTTACCCGACCCACACGTCCCAAATCGAGAAGACTCCCGAGGGTCCCACCTCCTCTCAAGAGGTACTCCATTTTCCCATGCTCAGCTCTGGATGAGGAGCCCTTTCCCTGCTCCATCGGGAAAGGGTTCCCCACTCCCCGCTCACATCCCAAGAGAAGGCACTCACAGCAGGTGAGTCCAGAAATCCTCAGGCGTCGGGTCACATTTCCGCAAGACGTCCAAATGCCTAGTCCACTCCAGATGAATCTGACTGTTCTGCACTGCCTCGACTGTCACCCCGAGGCTCAACTTTGACACAATGGCACGTGTGATAGCCCTGGGGTCCTCTAGGTCAAGGCAATGACCCCTGTATCCGCTCGACAGGGTCCTGGACACTATTGCTGCAGTTGGGGAGGAAAGCGGCTGTGCACATACCAAGGCTAGACGAGGACTGACTCCCCTATGGGGTCTCCAGAGAAACCCCAAGGCCTATGTTAGCATGCGCGAAGCAAGCACAGGCTCCAGCCTCAGCAGCAGAGGAGGACTGAGGACCCGGCGACATCTCAGGAGGAATCCCCAGACGCGCCTCACAACTCGCCCTGAGAATGCCCGCTCCTGAGGATACAGGGGCGGGTCCCTGGGGTCCCCATCGTAACTCCAGAGGACCCCGCCCCAACTCGAGAAAAACCGGAAGCTTCTCCCTTGCAGGCGTGATGTGGCCCTTTTCCACAATGGAATCTCAGGGGAATCACCCCGTCCCTCCTGGACTTCCAAGGCTCCTTCACACCCTTGCTGTGACCCAAGTAGTTCCCCACTCCTAACATCCCCATGCGAGAGGAACCCCAAGGATCCCACCAAGACTCAAGAGGAGCCCCGCTTTCCCCTGCTGAGCTCCAGAAGACGGGCCCTATGCCTGCTCCTTCGGGAAGGTTTTGCGGTGTTCCCCTTGCATCCCCAGAGGTGGTGCTCGCACCTGGAAAGTCGGGAGGAGACTCACAGGTTGGGCCACCATTCCCCAAGACCCCCAAATGCCTCGTCCACTTCAGATGAACCTGACTGCCCTGCACTGCCTCGGTCGAACCCCGAGTCTTGACTCTGGCACACTGACCCGTGTGAAATCCCTAGGGTACCTGGAGCGCAAGCCATAAATCCCTGTATCCATTTGAAAGAGACCTGGACACTGTTACTGTAGTTGGGATGGAAAGCGGCCATGCACGTTTCCAGTCGAGAGAAGGCCTCACTCCCTTCTGCGGGCTCCAATGGAAGCCCAATACAAATGTCAGCACGGGCGAGGTAATCTCAGGCTTCAGCCTCAGCACCAGAAGGTGACTGAGGACTTGGAGGCACTGGGGAGGAATCCCCAGATGTGCCTCGCCACTCGGACGGAGACTGGCCTATCCTGGGGCCACAGGGGCGGATCCCTGTGGTCCCCATCTTAACTCAAGAGGACCCCACTACAACTGGAGAAAAACCAGAAGCTTCACCCTTGCAGGCGGAGTGAGGCCCTTGTCTGATTCGGCGTGCCGGGGGAAATCACCTTTTCCCTCTTGGACCTCTAAATGCTCTTTCACACCCTTGCTGTAACCCAAGAAGTTCCCCGCCCCACACGTCCCCACTCGAGAGGGCCGCCGAGGGTCCCGCACCGACTTCAGAGGAGCTCCATTTTCCCATGTTCAGCTCCAGATGAGGGGCCCTTTCCCTGCTCCATCGTGAAATGGTTCCCGGTTCCCCCCTGACATCCCAAGAGTAGGCACTCACACCAGGCGAGTCCAGAGAAGTCTCAGGCGTCGGGTCACATTTCCGCAAGACCCCAAATGCCTAGTCCACTCCAGATGAATCTGACTGTCCTGCCCTGCCTCGACTTTCACTCTGAGGCTCGACTCCAGCACACTGGCAAGTGTGATAGCCCTGGGATACCTCGATGTCAAGCCACGAATCCCTGTATCCACTCGACAGGGACCCGGACAGTGTTGCTGCAGATGGGGAGGAAAGCGGCTGTGCAGGTCCCCAGGTGAGACGAGGCCAGACTGCCCTACTGGGGCTCCAGGGGAAACCCAAGACCTATGTCAGCATGGGCGAGGCAAGCACTGGCTTAGGCCTCAGCACCAGAGGATGACTGAGGACCCAGCAACGTCTCTGGAGGAATTCCCACAGGTGCCTCAAAACTCGCATGGAGACTGGCCTCTCCGGAGGCCATAGGGACCGTCCCTGGGGTCCCCATCGAAACTTGAGTGGACCCCGCCGCAACTCCAGAAAAACCAGAAGCCTCTCCCCTGCAGGAAGGGTGAGTCCCTTGTCTGCTGCAGCATCTAGGCGGAAATCACCCCTTCCCTCTTGGACCTCGAAAGTCTACTTCATACCCTTGTTCTGACCTAGGAAGTTCCCATCCCCAACTGCCCCCACTGGAGAGGAACACCGAGGGTCCAATGCGACTCAATAGGAAACCCGTTTTTCCCCTGCTGAGCTTCAGATGAGGGGCACTTTCCCTGCTGCATCGGGAAATGTTTTCTGGCGCTCCCCTCACATCCCAAGAGGTAGCCTCGTATCAGGAGAGTCGGGAGGAGCCTCTGGTGTCTGACCACCACTCCCCAAGACCCCCAAATTCCTCGTCCAATCGAGAGGAACATGACTGCCCTGCACTGTCTCGACTGTCACCCAAGGCTCGACGCCCAACACACTGACATGTGAGACAGCCTTGGAGTACCTCGATGGCAAACCACAGAATCCTGTGCCCGCAGTTCCGGAAGAAAGAGGCCGTGCAAGTCTCCAGTCGAGAAGAGGCCTGACTCCCCTGTGGGGGCTCTAGAGTAACCTCAAGTCCTATGAAAGCACGAGCGAGGAAATCATAGGCTCGAGCTCAGCACCATATGAGGACTGAGGACCAAGTGACGACTGGGTTGGTACCCCCTGAAGCGCCTCTCAAGTAGCACTGAGAATGGCCTCTCCTGAAGATACAGGGGCGGGTCCCTGTGTTCCCCGTCATAAACCGAGTGGATCCCGCCACAACTCGAGAGAAACCGGAAGCTTCCCCCCTGCAGGCGTGGTGTGGCCCTTGTCTGCGGCGGCATCTCAGGACAATTCATCCCGCCCCTCGTGGACCTCAACAGGCTCCTTCACAACCTTGCTGGGATCCAAGAAGTTCCCTGCCCCACCCGTCCCCACTAGAGAGGAACCGGGAGGGTCCAACCAAGACTCAAGAAGAGCTCGGTTTTCCTCTGCTGAGCTCCAGATAAGGGGCCCTTCCCTGCTCCATGGGGAAAGGTTTCCCTGTGTTCCCCTCCCATCAAGAGAAGGTGCTCACACCTGTAGAATCGGAAGGAGTCTTACACATTGGGCCACCATTCCGAAGACCCCGAAATGCCTCGTCCACTCCAGATGATCCTGACTGCCCTACACTGCCTCGACTGTCACCCCGAGGCTCGACTCGGGCACAGTGGCACGTGTGACAGCCCTGGGGTACCACAATGGAAAGCCACAGATCCCTGTGTCCGCTCAACAAGGACCCGGACACTGTTGCTGCAGTTGAGGAGGATAGCGGCCATGCACGTCTCCAGGCAAGACAAGGACTTACTCTGCTGCGGGGGCTCCAGCAGTAACCCAAGACCTATGTCAGCATGGGCGAGGCAATATCAGGCTCCAGCTTCAGCACCAGACCAGGACTGAGGACCCAGCGACAAATGAGGAGGAATCCCCAGAGGCGCTTCTCAAATCGTTCAGAGACTGTCCTCACCTGTGGCCCCAAGGGTGGGTTTCTGAGGTCCCGTCTTAACTGGAGAGGACCCCACTGGAACTCGAGAAAAACCAGAAACTTCTCCCCTGCAGGTGAAGTGAGGCCCATGTCCATGGGGTCATCACAGGAGAAATCACCCCTTCCCTCCTAGACCTCAAAAGTCCCTTCACACCCTTGTTGTGACCAAAGAAGTTCCCAGCCCCACCCGTCCCCACTCGAGAGGAACCCCGAGGGTCCCACCTAGATGCAAGAGGAGCCCCGTTTTCCCCTGCTGAGCTCCAGATTAGCGGCCCTTTCCCTGCTCCATCAAGAAAGTTTTTCTGGTGCTCCCCTCACATCCCAAGAGGTGGCCTTGCATCAGGAGAGTAGGGAGGAGCCTCAGGTATCCGAACACCACTCCCCAATACCCCCAAATTCCTCATCCACTCCAGATGAACATGACTGCCCTGCACTGTCTCTACTGTCACCTGAGGCTCGAATCCCAACACACTGGCATGTGAGACAGCCCTGGAGTACCTCGATGGCAAGCCACAGATCCCTGTGTCTGCTTTACAGGGAGCCAGACACTGCCGCTGCAGTTGGGGAAGAAAGAGGCCGTGCAAGTCTCCAGGCAAGAAGAGGCCTGACTCCCCTGTGGGGGCTCCAGAATAACCTCAAGTCCTATGAAAGCATGAGCGAGGAAATCATAGTCTCGAACTCAGCACCAGATGAGGACTGAGGGCCAGAGAACAACTGGGTTGGTATCCCCAGAAGCACCTCGCAACTAGTACTGAGAATGTCCTTTCCTGAGGATACAGGGGCGGGTCCCAGAGGTTCCCCGTCATAAAGCGAGTGGACCCTGCCGCAACTCCACAAAAGCCAGAAGCTTTTCCCCTACAAGCATGTTGTGGCCCTTGTCTGCAGCGGCATGTCAGGGGAATTCATCCCGTCCCTCGTGGACCTCGACAGGCTCCTTCACAACCTTTCTGTGATCCAAGAAGTTCCTCTTCCCAACCGTTCCCATTAGAGAGGAACCCGGAGGGTCCCACCAAGACTCAAGAGGAGCTCGGTTTTACCCTGCTGAGCTCCAGATGAGGGGCCCTTCCTTCCTCCACGGGGAAAGCTTTCCCTGTGTTCTTCTCGCATCACAAGAGGAGTTGCTCACACCTGCAGAGTCGGAAGGATACTCACATATTGGGCCACCATTCCCGAAGATCCCCAAATGCCTCGTCCACTCCAGATGATCCTGACTGCCCTACACTGCTTCGACTGTCACTCCGAGTCTCGACTCCGGCACAGTGTCACGTGTGACAGCCCTTGGGTACCTCGATGGAATGCCACAGATCCCTGTGTCCGCTCGACAGGGACCCGGACACTGTTGCTGCATTTGGGGAGGATGGCAGCTGGGCAAGTCTCTAGGTGAGACTAGTCCTAACTCTCCTGTGGGGGCTCCAGCATAACCCAAGACCTATGTCAGCATGGGCAAGGCAAGCTCAGGCTCCACCTTCAGCACCAGACCAAGAATGAGGACCCATTGACGACTGGGGAGGAATCCCCAAGGGCGCCTCACAAATCGTTTGGAGACTGTCCTCACCTGTGGCACCAACGGCGGGTTTCTGGGGTCCCATTGTAACTCGAGAGGACCCCACCAGCACTCGAGAAAAACCAGAAACTTCTCCCCTGTAGTTGGAGTGAGGCTCTTGTCTGTGGTGTTGTCTCAGGAGAAATCACCCCTTCCCTCCAAGACCTCGAAAGTCCCTTCACACCCTTGTGACCAAAGAAGTTCCCCGCCTCATCCGTCCCCATTCGAGAGGAACCCCGAGGGTCCCGCCAAGATTCAAGAGGAGCCCCATTTTCCCCGGCTGAGCTCTAGATGATGGGACTTTTCCCTGCTCCATCGGGAAAGTGTTCACATCTCTTCCATGGCATACCAAGAAGAGGTGCTCAAACGAGGAGAGACAGGACGAGCCTCAGTGGTTGGTTCTTCATTCCCAAGAAACCCAAATGCCTCGTCCATTCCTGATGAACCTCACTGCCCCGCACTGCCTCGACTGTCACCCCGAGACTCGACTCCCGACACACTGGCACGTGTGATTGCCCTGGAGTACCTCGAGGGCAAGCGACAGATCCCTGTGTCTGCTCGAAGGGGTGCTGGACACTTCTGCTACAGATAGGGAGGAAAGCGGCCGTGTACATCTCCAGGCGAGACGAGGTCTGACTCCCCTGTGGGAACTCCAGGGGAACCCCAAGACGAAGGTCTGCATGGGCGAGGCAAGTTCAGGCTATGTCCTCAGCACCAGATGAGGCCTGGGGACCCAGCGACGACTGGGGAGATATACGCAGTGGCAACTCGCACAGAGACTGACCCCTCCTGAGGCCACAGGGGCGGGTCCCTGGGGTCCCCATCGTAACTCGAAAGGACCCCCCAAAACTCGAGAAAAACTGAAGCTTCTCCCTTGCAGGCGTGGTGAGGCGCTTGTCCACTGCAGCATCCCGGGGGAAATCACCTGTTCCCACTTGGACCTCAAAAAGCTCCTTCACACCGTTACTGAGAACCAAGAAGTTCCCCGCCCCACCCGTACCCACTGGAGAGGACTGTCGAAGGTCCCGCCGCGACTCAAGAGGAGCTCCATTTTCCCATGCTCAGCTCCAGATGAGGGGCCCTTTCCCTGCTCCATCGGGAAAGGGTTCCCGGCTCTCCCCAGGAATCCCAAGTGGAGGCCCTCACACCAAGCAAGTCCAGAGGAGCCTCAGGTGTCTGGTCACATTTCCCCAAGAACCCCAAATGTGTCATGCACTCCAGATGAACCTGACTGCCTTGCACTGCCTCCACTGCCTCCCCAAGGCTCGACTGCTGACACACTGGCATGTGTCATAGCCCTGGGGTACCTCGAGGTCAAGACAATGTTCCCTGTATCCGCTCAACAGGGACCCGGACACTGTTGCTGCAGTTGGGGAGGAAAGCAGCTGTGCACATCCCCAGGCGAGACGAGGCCTGATTCCCTTGTTGGGGCTCCAGGGCATCCCCAAGACCTATGTCAGCATGGGCAAGGCAATCTCAGGCTCCGGCCGCAGCACCAGACGAGGACTGAGGACCAGGCTGCGTCTTGGGAGGAA
Source organism: Raphicerus campestris (assembly GCA_006410735.1). Lineage (NCBI taxonomy): Eukaryota > Metazoa > Chordata > Mammalia > Artiodactyla > Bovidae > Raphicerus > Raphicerus campestris. Next base: position 39,175 of record SJYW01016677.1, on the reverse strand, counting down.
TCCCCACAGGTGCCTCGCAACTGGCATGGAGACTGGCCTCTCCAGAGGCCACAGTGGTGGGTCCCTGGGTTCCCCGTCATAACTCCAGAGGACCTCACCGCAACTCGAGAAAAACCGGAAGCTTCTCCCGTACAGGTGTGGTGTGGCCCTTGTCCGCAATGGCATCTCAGGGGAATTCACCCTGTCCCTCGTGGAACTCTAAAGGCTCCTTCCCACCCTAGCTGTTACTCAAGAAGTTCCCAGCTCCACCCGTCCCCCCTCGATAGGAACACCAAAGGTCCCGCCAAGACGAAAGAGGAGCCCCATTTTCTCCTGCTGAGCTCCAGATGAGGGGCCTTTTCCCTCCTCTGTCGGGAAAGGTTTCGTGGTGTTCCCCTCACATCCCAAGTAGTGGGCTTGCATCAGGAGATTCGAGAGTAGCCTCAGGTGTCCGACCAACACTCCCCAAGACACCCAAATGCCTCGTCCACTCCAGATGAACATGAATGCCCTGCACTGTCTCGACTGTCAACACGAAGATTGACTCTCAACACACTGGCACATGAGACAGCCCTGAAGTACCTAGATGGCGAGCCATAGATTCCTGTGTCAGCTTGATGGGGAGCCAGACACTGCCGCTGCAGTTGGGGAAGAAATAGGCCGTGCAAGCATCGAGGCAAGAAGAGGCCTGACTCCCCTGTGGGTGCTCCAGAGTAACCTCAAGAACTATGTCAGCATCAGCGACGAAATCTCAGGCTCGACCTCAGCAACAGACGAGGACTGAGGACCCAGCGATGACTGGGGAGGAATCCCCAGAGGCGCCTTGCAACTCGCACTGAGAATGGCCTCCGCTCAGGTTACAGGGTCGGGTCCCTGTGGTCCCCGTCATAACTCGAGAGGACCTGCCTCAACTCGAGAATCACTGGAAGATTCTCCCCTTCAGGCCTGGAGTGGTCCTTGTCCGCAACGGCATCTCAGGGGAATTCACCGTGTCCTTCGTGGACCTTGAAAGGCACCTTCACACCCTTGCTGTGACCCAAGAAGTTCCCCACCCGACCCGGACCCACTCGAAAGGAACCCCAAGGGTCACGCCAAGAATCAAGAGGTGCCACGTTTTCCCCTGCTGAGCTCCAGATGAGGGGCCCTTTCCCTGCTCTTTTGGGAAAGATTACGCGGTATTCCCCTCGCATCCCAAGAGGAAGTGTTCGCACCTGGAAAGTCGGGACGAGTATCACAGGTTGGGCCACCATTCCCCAAGACCCCCAAATGCCTCGTCCACTTCAGATGAACATGACTGCCCTGCACTGCCTCGACTGTAACCCCGAGGCTCGACTCAGGCACACTGACCTGTGTGACAGTGCTAGGGTACCTCGAGCGCAAGCCATAGATAGCTATATCTGCTTGACAGGGACGCGGACACTGTTACTGCAGTTGAGAAGGAAAATGGCCATGCACGTCTCCAGTCGAGACGAGGCCTGACTCCCCTCTGCTGGCTCCAGGGGAAGGCAAATACAAATGTCAGCACGGGCGATGCAATCTCAGGCTGCAGCCTCAGCACCTGAAGGGGACTGAGGACTTGGCGCCACTGGCGAAGAATCCCCTGATGTGCCTCGCCTCTCGCACAGAGACTGCCCTATACTGGGGCCACAGGGGTGGAACCCTGTGGTCCCCGACATAACTGGAGAGGACCCTGACGCAACTCGAGGAAATTCAGAAGCTTCTCCATTGCCGGTGGAGTGAGGCCTTTGTCTGCTGTGGNCCTGTGTCAGCTTGATGGGGAGCCAGACACTGCCGCTGCAGTTGGGGAAGAAATAGGCCGTGCAAGCATCGAGGCAAGAAGAGGCCTGACTCCCCTGTGGGTGCTCCAGAGTAACCTCAAGAACTATGTCAGCATCAGCGACGAAATCTCAGGCTCGACCTCAGCAACAGACGAGGACTGAGGACCCAGCGATGACTGGGGAGGAATCCCCAGAGGCGCCTTGCAACTCGCACTGAGAATGGCCTCCGCTCAGGTTACAGGGTCGGGTCCCTGTGGTCCCCGTCATAACTCGAGAGGACCTGCCTCAACTCGAGAATCACTGGAAGATTCTCCCCTTCAGGCCTGGAGTGGTCCTTGTCCGCAACGGCATCTCAGGGGAATTCACCGTGTCCTTCGTGGACCTTGAAAGGCACCTTCACACCCTTGCTGTGACCCAAGAAGTTCCCCACCCGACCCGGACCCACTCGAAAGGAACCCCAAGGGTCACGCCAAGAATCAAGAGGTGCCACGTTTTCCCCTGCTGAGCTCCAGATGAGGGGCCCTTTCCCTGCTCTTTTGGGAAAGATTACGCGGTATTCCCCTCGCATCCCAAGAGGAAGTGTTCGCACCTGGAAAGTCGGGACGAGTATCACAGGTTGGGCCACCATTCCCCAAGACCCCCAAATGCCTCGTCCACTTCAGATGAACATGACTGCCCTGCACTGCCTCGACTGTAACCCCGAGGCTCGACTCAGGCACACTGACCTGTGTGACAGTGCTAGGGTACCTCGAGCGCAAGCCATAGATAGCTATATCTGCTTGACAGGGACGCGGACACTGTTACTGCAGTTGAGAAGGAAAATGGCCATGCACGTCTCCAGTCGAGACGAGGCCTGACTCCCCTCTGCTGGCTCCAGGGGAAGGCAAATACAAATGTCAGCACGGGCGATGCAATCTCAGGCTGCAGCCTCAGCACCTGAAGGGGACTGAGGACTTGGCGCCACTGGCGAAGAATCCCCTGATGTGCCTCGCCTCTCGCACAGAGACTGCCCTATACTGGGGCCACAGGGGTGGAACCCTGTGGTCCCCGACATAACTGGAGAGGACCCTGACGCAACTCGAGGAAATTCAGAAGCTTCTCCATTGCCGGTGGAGTGAGGCCTTTGTCTGCTGTGGCGTTCCGGGGGAAATCACCCGTTCCCTCTTGGACCTTGAAATGCTCTTTCACACCCTTGTTGTGACCCAAGAAGTTCCCAACTCCACACGTCACAACTCGAGCAGACCGCCGAGGGTCTCGCCAAGACTGAAGAAGAGCTCCATTTTCCCATGCTCAGCTCCAGATGAGGGCCCCTTTCCCTGCTCCATCGGGAAAGGATTCGTGCTCCCCCTTGCATCCCAAGTGGATGCACTCACACCAGGCGAGTCCAGAGAAGCCTCAGGCGTCGGGACACATTTACGCAAGACCCCCAAATGCCTACTCCATTCCAGATGTATCTGAATGTCATGCACTGCCTCGACTGTCACCTCGAGGCTAGACGTCGGCACACTGGCACGTGTGATAGCCCTGGGGTACCTCGAGGTCAAGCCACTGATCCCTGTATCCGCTCGACAGGAATCCGGACACTATTGCTGCAGTTGGGGAGGAAAGCGGCTGTGCACATCCCCAGGCGACACGAGGCCTGACTCCCCTATGGGGGCTCCATGGGAACCCCAAGATCTATGTCAGCATTGGCAAGCACAGGCAAGCACAGGCTCTGGCCTCAGCACCAGACAAAAACAGGACTTGGCGAGTTCTCGGGAGGAATCCCTACAGGTGCCTCGCAACTCGCATGGCGACTGGATGCAGCATCTCGGGGGAAATCACCCGTTCCCTCTTGGACCTCGAAATGATCTTTCACACCCTTGCTGCGACCCACAAATTTCCCCGCCCCACACGTCCCCACTTGAGAGGACCGCCAAGGGTCCTGACGCGACTCAAGAGGAGCTCCATTTTCCCATGCTCAGCTCCAGATGTGGGGCCCTTTCCCTGCTCCTTTGAGGGTCCCACCGCTACTCAAGAGCAGCTCCATTTTCCCATGCTCAGCTCTAGATGTGGGGCTCTTTCCCTGCTTCTTCGGGAAAGTTTTTGCAGTGTTCACCTCAAATCCGAAGAGGAGGTGCTCGAACCTGGAAAGTCGGATGGAGTCACACAGGTTGGGCCACCATTCCCCAAGACCCTCAAATGCCTAGTCCAGTCCAGATGAATCTGACTGTCCTGCACTGCCTCGACTGTAACCCCGAGGCTCGAGTCTGTCACAGTAGCCTGTGTGATAGTCCTGGGTTACCTCGAGTTCAAGCCACTGATCCATGTATTCACTCGACAGTTACAGGGATACTGTTGCTGCAGTTAGAGGGGAAAGCGGCTGTGCACTTCCCCAGGTGAGACTATGCCTGACTCCGCTATGGGGGCTCCAGGGGTACCCCAAAACTTATGTCAGCATGGAGGAGGCAAGCACAGGCTCCAGCCTCAGCACCAGACCAGGATTGAGGATCCAAAGAGATCTCGTGAGGAATCCCCACAGGTGACTCGCAACTCCCATGGATACTGGCCTCTCCTGAGTCCACAGTGGCGGGTCCCTGGGGTCTCCATCGTAACTCGTGAGGATCCCGCAGCAACTCGAGGAAAACCAGAATGTTCCACCATGCAGGGAGGGTGAGTCCTTTGTCCGCTGCAGTATCTCGGGAGAAATCACCCCTTCCCTCTTGGACCTCGAAAGGCTCCTTCATACCCTTGTTGTGAACAAGGAAGTGCCCCGCCCCAACCATCCTCACATGATAGGAACCCCGAGGGTCCGGCCCCAACTCAAGAGGAGCCCCGTTTCCCCTGCTGAGCTCCAGATGAGGGGCCCTTTCCTGCTCCATCGTGAAAGGATTTCCAGTGCTCCCCTCACATGCCATGACGTGGCCTCGAAATAGTAGAGTCCAGAAGAGCCTCAGGTGACCGACCATCACTCTCCAAGATCCCCAAATGCGTTGTCCAATCCAGATGAGCATGACTGCACTGCACTGTCTCCACTATCACCCGAGGCTCANCGACTGGATGCAGCATCTCGGGGGAAATCACCCGTTCCCTCTTGGACCTCGAAATGATCTTTCACACCCTTGCTGCGACCCACAAATTTCCCCGCCCCACACGTCCCCACTTGAGAGGACCGCCAAGGGTCCTGACGCGACTCAAGAGGAGCTCCATTTTCCCATGCTCAGCTCCAGATGTGGGGCCCTTTCCCTGCTCCTTTGAGGGTCCCACCGCTACTCAAGAGCAGCTCCATTTTCCCATGCTCAGCTCTAGATGTGGGGCTCTTTCCCTGCTTCTTCGGGAAAGTTTTTGCAGTGTTCACCTCAAATCCGAAGAGGAGGTGCTCGAACCTGGAAAGTCGGATGGAGTCACACAGGTTGGGCCACCATTCCCCAAGACCCTCAAATGCCTAGTCCAGTCCAGATGAATCTGACTGTCCTGCACTGCCTCGACTGTAACCCCGAGGCTCGAGTCTGTCACAGTAGCCTGTGTGATAGTCCTGGGTTACCTCGAGTTCAAGCCACTGATCCATGTATTCACTCGACAGTTACAGGGATACTGTTGCTGCAGTTAGAGGGGAAAGCGGCTGTGCACTTCCCCAGGTGAGACTATGCCTGACTCCGCTATGGGGGCTCCAGGGGTACCCCAAAACTTATGTCAGCATGGAGGAGGCAAGCACAGGCTCCAGCCTCAGCACCAGACCAGGATTGAGGATCCAAAGAGATCTCGTGAGGAATCCCCACAGGTGACTCGCAACTCCCATGGATACTGGCCTCTCCTGAGTCCACAGTGGCGGGTCCCTGGGGTCTCCATCGTAACTCGTGAGGATCCCGCAGCAACTCGAGGAAAACCAGAATGTTCCACCATGCAGGGAGGGTGAGTCCTTTGTCCGCTGCAGTATCTCGGGAGAAATCACCCCTTCCCTCTTGGACCTCGAAAGGCTCCTTCATACCCTTGTTGTGAACAAGGAAGTGCCCCGCCCCAACCATCCTCACATGATAGGAACCCCGAGGGTCCGGCCCCAACTCAAGAGGAGCCCCGTTTCCCCTGCTGAGCTCCAGATGAGGGGCCCTTTCCTGCTCCATCGTGAAAGGATTTCCAGTGCTCCCCTCACATGCCATGACGTGGCCTCGAAATAGTAGAGTCCAGAAGAGCCTCAGGTGACCGACCATCACTCTCCAAGATCCCCAAATGCGTTGTCCAATCCAGATGAGCATGACTGCACTGCACTGTCTCCACTATCACCCGAGGCTCAACTCCCAACACACTGGCACATGAGACAGCCCTGGAGTACCTCGATGGCAAGCCACAGATCCCTGTGTCCGCTTTACGGGGAGCTGGACACTGCCCCTGCATTGGGGAAGAAAGAGGCCGTGCAAGTCTCCAGGTGAGAAGAGGCCTGACTCTCCTGTGGGGGCTCCAGAGAAAACTCAAGACCTATGAAGTCATGAGCAAGGAAATCTCAGGCTCCGACTTAAGCACGAGACGAGGACTGAGGACCCGGTGATGACTGGGGAGGAATCCCAAGGGGTGCAACGCAACTCGCACTGAGAATGGCCTCCCCTGAGGATACAGTGCCGGGTCTCTGGGGTCCCTGTGGTAACTTGAGAGGACCCCACTGCAACGCGAGATAAACAGGAGGCTTCTCCCCTGCAGGCGTGGTGTGGCCCTTGACTGCAACGGCATCTCATTGGAATTCACCCCGTCCCTCGTGGACCTCGAAAGGCTCACCCTTGCTGTGACCCAAGAAGTTCCCCGCCCCACCCGGCCCCATTCGAGAAGAACCGCAAGGGTCCCACCAAGACTCTAGAGTAGCCCCGTTTTCCCCTGCTGAGCTCCAGATAAGGGGCCCTTTCCCTGCTCCATCGGCAAAGGTTTTTCGGCACTCTCCTCACATCCCAAGAGGTGGCCTTGCATCAGGAGAGTTCGGAGGAGCCAGGTGTCTGACCACCACTCCCCAAGACTCCCCATTGCCTCGTCCACTCCAGATAAACATGACTGCCCTGCACTGTCTTGACTGTCACCCCGAGGCTTGACTCTCAACACACTGGCACGTGAGACAGCCATGGAGTACCTCGATGGCAAGCCACAGATTCCTGTGTCTGCATTATGGGGAGACGGATGCTGCCCCTGCAGTTGGGGAAAAAAGCAGCCTTATAAGTCTCCAGGCGAGAAGAGGCCTGACTCCACTGTGGGGTCTCCAGAGTAACCTCAAGACCTATGAAATCATGAGCGAGGAAATCCTAGGCTCTGACCTCAGATCAAGACGAGGACTGAGGACCCGGCGATAACGAGGGAGGAATCCACAGAGGCGACTCACAACTCGCACTGAAAATGTCCTCTCCTGAAGATACCAGGGTGGGTCACTGTGGTCCCCGACGTAGCTCGAGAGGACCCCACCCCAACTTGAGAAAAACGGGAAGTTTCTCCCCTGCAGGCGTGCTGTGGCCTTTGTCCGCAACGGCATCTTAGGGGAATGCACCCCGTTCCTTGTGGACCTCAAAAGGCTCCTTCACACCCTTGATGTGACTCAAGAAGTTCCCCGCCCCACCCTTCCCCTCTCGAGAGGAACCCCAAGAGTCCAGCCAAGATTCAAGATGAGTGCCGTCTTCCCCTGCTGAGCTTCAGATGAGGGGCCCTTTCCCTGCTACGTTGGGAAAGGATTTGCGGTGTTCCCCTCGCATCCCAAGAGGAGGTGCTGGCAACTGGAAAGTCGGGAGGAGTCTCAAAGTTTGGGCCACCATTCCCCAAGACCCCAATATGCCTCGTCCACGTCAGATGAACCTGACTGCCCTGCAGTGCCTCGACTGTATCCCTGAGCCTCGACTCCAGCAAACTGGCACCTGTGACAGATCTAGGGTACCTCAAGCGCAAGCCATAGATCCCTGTATCCGCTTGACAGGGACCCGGACACTGTAACTGCAGTAGGGAAGGAAAGCAGCTGTGCACGTCTGTAGTCGAGATGAGGCATGAGTGCACTCTGTAGGCTCCAGGGGAAGCCCAATACAAATGTCAGCACATGCGAGGCAATCTCAGGCTGCAGCCTCAGCACCATTAGGGGACTGAGGACTTGTAGCCACTGGGGAGGAATCCCCAGATGTGCCTCTCCCCTAGCATGGAGACTGGCCTATCCTGGCGCCAAAGGGGAGGATCCCTGTGGTCCCTGCCATAACTCGAGAGGACCCCGCCGTGACTGGAGAAAAACCAGAAGCTTCACCCTTGCAGGCGGAGTTAGGCCCTTGTCCGCTGTGGCGTCCCAGGGGAAATCACCCGTTCCCTCTTGTACCTCAAAATGCTCTTTCACACCCTTGCTGTGACCCAAGAAGTTCCCCGCCCCACCCGGCCCCATTCGAGAAGAACCGCAAGGGTCCCACCAAGACTCTAGAGTAGCCCCGTTTTCCCCTGCTGAGCTCCAGATAAGGGGCCCTTTCCCTGCTCCATCGGCAAAGGTTTTTCGGCACTCTCCTCACATCCCAAGAGGTGGCCTTGCATCAGGAGAGTTCGGAGGAGCCAGGTGTCTGACCACCACTCCCCAAGACTCCCCATTGCCTCGTCCACTCCAGATAAACATGACTGCCCTGCACTGTCTTGACTGTCACCCCGAGGCTTGACTCTCAACACACTGGCACGTGAGACAGCCATGGAGTACCTCGATGGCAAGCCACAGATTCCTGTGTCTGCATTATGGGGAGACGGATGCTGCCCCTGCAGTTGGGGAAAAAAGCAGCCTTATAAGTCTCCAGGCGAGAAGAGGCCTGACTCCACTGTGGGGTCTCCAGAGTAACCTCAAGACCTATGAAATCATGAGCGAGGAAATCCTAGGCTCTGACCTCAGATCAAGACGAGGACTGAGGACCCGGCGATAACGAGGGAGGAATCCACAGAGGCGACTCACAACTCGCACTGAAAATGTCCTCTCCTGAAGATACCAGGGTGGGTCACTGTGGTCCCCGACGTAGCTCGAGAGGACCCCACCCCAACTTGAGAAAAACGGGAAGTTTCTCCCCTGCAGGCGTGCTGTGGCCTTTGTCCGCAACGGCATCTTAGGGGAATGCACCCCGTTCCTTGTGGACCTCAAAAGGCTCCTTCACACCCTTGATGTGACTCAAGAAGTTCCCCGCCCCACCCTTCCCCTCTCGAGAGGAACCCCAAGAGTCCAGCCAAGATTCAAGATGAGTGCCGTCTTCCCCTGCTGAGCTTCAGATGAGGGGCCCTTTCCCTGCTACGTTGGGAAAGGATTTGCGGTGTTCCCCTCGCATCCCAAGAGGAGGTGCTGGCAACTGGAAAGTCGGGAGGAGTCTCAAAGTTTGGGCCACCATTCCCCAAGACCCCAATATGCCTCGTCCACGTCAGATGAACCTGACTGCCCTGCAGTGCCTCGACTGTATCCCTGAGCCTCGACTCCAGCAAACTGGCACCTGTGACAGATCTAGGGTACCTCAAGCGCAAGCCATAGATCCCTGTATCCGCTTGACAGGGACCCGGACACTGTAACTGCAGTAGGGAAGGAAAGCAGCTGTGCACGTCTGTAGTCGAGATGAGGCATGAGTGCACTCTGTAGGCTCCAGGGGAAGCCCAATACAAATGTCAGCACATGCGAGGCAATCTCAGGCTGCAGCCTCAGCACCATTAGGGGACTGAGGACTTGTAGCCACTGGGGAGGAATCCCCAGATGTGCCTCTCCCCTAGCATGGAGACTGGCCTATCCTGGCGCCAAAGGGGAGGATCCCTGTGGTCCCTGCCATAACTCGAGAGGACCCCGCCGTGACTGGAGAAAAACCAGAAGCTTCACCCTTGCAGGCGGAGTTAGGCCCTTGTCCGCTGTGGCGTCCCAGGGGAAATCACCCGTTCCCTCTTGTACCTCAAAATGCTCTTTCACACCCTTGCTGTGACCCAAGAAGTTCCCCACCCACACGTCCCAACTGGAGAGGACCGCCGAGGGTCCTGCCACGACTCAAGAGGAGCTCCATTTTCCCATGCTCAGCTCCAGATAAGGGGCCCTTTCCCTGCTCCATCGGGAAAGGGTTCCCGGCTCCCCTCTTGCATCCCAAGTGGAGGCACTCACACCAGGCTAGTTCAGAGAAGTCTCAGGCATCGGGTCACATTTCTGCAAGACCCCAAAATGCGTAGTCCACTCCAGATGCATCTGACTGTCCTGCACTACCTCAACTGTCACCCCGAGGATTGCTTCGGCAAAGTAGCACGTGTGATAGCCCTGGGGTACCTCGAGGCCCAGCCACTTATCCCTGTATCTGCTCGACAGAGACCCGGACACTGTTGCTGCAGTTGGGGAGGAAAGCGGCTGTGAACGTCCCCAAGCGAGACGAGGTCTGACTCGCCTGTGGGGGCTCCAGGGTAACCCCAAGTCCTATGTCAGCATGGGCAAGGCAAGCACAGGCTCCAGCCTCAGCACGAGACGAGGACTGAGGACCCGGCAAGATCTCTAGAGGAAACCCCACAGGTGCCTCACAACTCGCATGGAGACTGGCCTATCCTGAGGCCACAGCAGCGGGTCCCTGGGTTCCCCATCGTAACTCGAGAGGACCCCGGCTCAACTCGAGAAAAACCAGAAGCTTCTCCCATGCAGAATGTGTGAGTCCCTTGTCTGCTGCAGCATTTCAGGGGAAATTACCCCTTCCCTGTTGGACGTCCAAAGGCTCCTTCATTCCATTGTTGTGACCTAGGAAGTTCCCCTCCTCAACCGACCCCACTCGAGACGAACCCCGAGGGTCCCGCTGTGACTCAAGAAGAGCCACGTTTTCCCTTGCTGAGCTCCATATGAGGGGCCCTTTCCCTGCTCCATCGTGAAAGGTTTTCTGGCGCTCCCCTAGCATCCCAAGAGGTAGCCTCGCTTCAAGAGAGTTGGGAGGAACCTCAGGTGTCCTACCGCCACTCCCAAATAACCCAAATGCCTCGTCCTCTCCAGATGAACATGACTGCCCTGCACTGTCTCGACTGTCACCCTGAGGCTCGAATCCCAACACACTAGCCCTTGAGAGAGCTCTGGAAAACATCCATGGCAAGCCATAGATCCCTGTTTCCACTTTGCGGGGAGCAGGACATTGCTGCTGCAGTTGGAGAAGAAACAGGCCATACAAGTCTCCAGGCGAGCAGAGGCCTGACTCCCCTGTGGGGGCTCCAGAGTAACCTCAAGACCTATGAAAGCATGAGCGAGGAAATCTCAGGCTCCGACATCAGCACAAGATGAGGACTGAGGACCCAGCAATGACTGGGGAGGAACCCCAGAGGCTCCTCACAACTGGCACTGAGAATGGCCTCTCCTGAGAATACAGGTGCGGGTCCCTGAGGTTCCCATCGTAACTCGAGAGGACACCGCCGAAACTTGGGAAAAACCGGAAGCTTCTCCCCTGCAAGCGAGGTGTGACCCTTGTCCGCAACAGCATCTCAGGGAAATTCACCACGTCCAACGTGGACCTCGAAATGCTCATTCAAACCCTTGCTGTTACCCAAGAAGTTCCCCGCCACACCCGTCCCCACTCGAGAGGTACCCCAAGGGTCCCACCAAGACTCAAGAGGAGCCCCATTTTCCCCTGTGAGCTCCAGATGAGGGGCCCTTTCCCTGCTCCGTCTAGAAAGGTATCGCGGAGTTCCCCTCACATCCGAAGAGGAGGTGCTTGCACCTGGAAAGTCGGGAGCAGTCTCACAGGTTGGGTCCCCATTCCCCAAGACCCTCAAATGCCTCTTCCACTTCAGATGAACCTGACTGCCCTTCACTGCCTCGACTGTAACCCTGAGGCTCAACTCCAGCACACGGGCACGTGTGACAGTGCTAGGATACCTCGAGAGCAAGCCATAGATCCCTGTATCCGCTCGACAGGTATCTGGACACTTTTACTGCAGTTGGGAAGGAAAGCGGCCGTGCAGATCTCCAGTCGAGGCAAGGCCTGAATCCCCTCTGCAGGTTCCAGCAGAAGTCCAATAAAAATGTCAGCATGGGAGAGGCAATCTCAGGCTGCACCCTCATCACCAGAAGGGGAATGAGAACTTGGCGCCACTGAGGAGGAATCCCAAATGTGCCACGCCACTCGCACGGAGTTGGCCTATCCTGGGGCCACAAGGACGCACACTGTGGTCCCCCTCGTAACTCAAGAGGACCCTGCTGCAACTCAAGAAAAACCAGAAGCTTCACCCTTGCAGACGGAGTGAGGCCCTTGTCTGCTGCGGGGTCACTAGGGAAATCACCCGCTCCATCTTGGACCTCAAAATGCTCTTTCACACCCTTGCTATGATCCAAGAACTTCCACGCCCCACACATCCCCAGTCGAGGGGACCACTGAGGGTCCCGCCACAATCACGAGGAGCACCATTTTCCCATTCTCAGCTCCAGATGAGGGTCCCTTTCCCTGCTCCATCGGGAAAGGGTTCCTGGCTCTCCCCTTGCAACCCAAGAGGAGGCACTCACATGAGGCTATTCCAGAGAGGCCTCAGGCATCAGGTCACATTTCTGCAAGAGCCCCAAATGCCTAGTCCCCTCCAGATGAATCTGACTGTCCTACAATGCCTCGACTGTTACCCCGAAGCTGAACTCTGGCAAACTGGCACGTGTGATAGCCCTGGGGTACCTCGAGGTCAAGCCACTGATCCCTGTATCCGATCTACAGGGACCCGGACACTGTTGCTGCAGTTGGGGAGGAAAGCGGCTATGCCCGTCCCCAGGCGAGATGAGGACTGACTCCCCTATGGGGGCTCCAGGGGAACCTCAAGACCTATGTCAGCATGGGCGAAGCAAGCCCAGGCTCCGACCTCAGCACCAGAGATGGACTGAGGACCCCGCGACGTCTCAGGATGATTCCCCACAGGTGCCTCCCAACTCGCATGCAGACTGGCCTCTCCTGAGGCCACAGCGGCGGGTCCCTGGGGTCACCCTCCTAACTCGAGAGTACCCGCCACAACTCGAGAAACACCAGAAACTTCTCCCCTGCAGGGAGAGTGACTCCCTTGTCTGCTGCAGCATCTCGGAGGAAATCACCCCTTCACCCTTGGACCTCAAAAGGCTCTTTCATACCCTTGTTGTGACCTTGGTAGTTCCCCGCCCCAACCGTCCCCATTCCAGAGGAACCCCGAGGGTCCTGCCAAGACTCAAGATGAGCCCTGTTTTCCCCTGCTGAGCTCCAGATGAGGGGCCTTTCCCTGCTCCATTGGGAAAGGTTTTCCGGCACTCCCCTCGTATCCCAAGAGGTGGCCTCGCATCAGGAGAGTCGGGAGGAGCCTCAGGTGTCCTACCACCACTCCCCAAGATCCCCAAATGCCTTGTCCACTTCAGATGAACCTGACTGCCCTGCACTGTCTCGACTGTCACCCTGAGGCTCGACTGCTGACACACTGGCACGTGTGATAGCCCTGAGGTACCTCGGGTGCCAGCCACAGATCCCTTTGTCTGTTCGACAGAGAGCTGGACACGGCTGCTGCACCCTGGAGTAATATGTCCCTGTATGTCAATGGGCGAGGTGAGGCCTGACTACACTGAGGGGGCTCCAGCGGAGCCCCATGACCTATGGAGGCACGGGTGAGGAAAGCTCAGGCTCCAGACTCAGCACCAGAATGGAGCTGAGAACTCGCCGCCACGGGGGAAGAATCCTCAGATGTGTCTCGCCCCTGGCACTGAGACCTCAACAACTCGGAAAAAACCAAACACTTACCTGCAGGCACATAGAGGCCTTTGTTGATGCGGCATCTCGGGGGAATTTACCCCTGCCTTCTTGGATCTCGAAAGGCCGCTTCATACCCTTGCTGTTAATGAAGAAGTTCCCCGACCAACCCGTCTCCACTCGAGAGGAACCCCTAGGGTCCTGCCAAGACTCAAGATGAGCCCCGTTTTATCCTGTTGATCTCCAGATGATGGTCCCTTTACCTGCTCCATCTGGAAAGGTTTTCCGGCGCTCCCCTCACATCCCAAGAGGTAGCCTCACATCAGGAGAGTCAGGAGGAGCCTCAGGTGTCCGACCACCACTCCCCAAGATCCCCAAATGCCTCGTTCACTCCAGATGAACATGACTGCCCTGCACTGTCTGGACTGTCACCTCGAGGCTCGACTCCCAACACACTGTCACGTCAGACAGCCCTGGAGTACCTCGATGGCAAGCCACAGATCCCTGTATCTACTTTACGGGGAGACAGACACTGCCGCTGCAGTTGGAGAAGAAAGAGACCATGTAAGACTCCAGGCGAGAGGAGGCCTGACTCCCCTGTGGGGTCCCCAGAGTAACCTCAAGACCTATGAAAGCATGAGGGAGGAAATCTCAGGCTCCATCCTCAACACCAGAAGACTGAGGACCCAGCTATGATTGGGGATTAATTCCCAGAGGCGCCTCGCAAATCGCACTGATAATGGCCTCTTCTGACGATAAAGGGCGGGTTCCTGGGGTCCCCATAATAACTGGAGAGGACCCCGCCACAACTTGAGGAAAACCAGAAGCTTCTCCCCTGCAGGCGTAGTGTGGTCCTTGTCAGCAAAGGCATCTCAGGGGAATTCATCCCGTCCCTCGTGGACCTCGAAAGGTTCCTTCACTTCCTTGCTGTGACACAAGACGTTTCCCGCCCCACCTGTCCCCACTCCAGAGGAACCCCAAGGGTCCCGCCAAGAGGTAAGAGGAGCCCCGTTTTCCCCTGCTGAGCTCCAGATGAGGGGCCTTTTCCCTGCTCCATTGGAAAAGGTTTTGCGGGGTTCCCCTCACATCCCAAGAGGAGGTGCTTGCACCTAGAAATTCGGGAGGAGTCTCCCAGACTGGGCCACCATACACCAAAACCCCCAAATGCCTCCTACACTTCAGATGAACCTCACTGCCCTGCACTGCCTCAACTGTAATCCTGAGACTCGACTCAGGCACACTGGCACGTGTGACAGCCCTAGGGTACATTGAGCACAAGCCATAGATTCCTGTATACACTAGAAAGGGACCCGGACACTGGTACTGCAGTTGGGAGGGAAAGCGGCCGTGCAAGTCTCCAGTCGAGACGAGGCCTGACTTCCCTCTTCATGCTCCAGGGGAAGCCCAATACAAATGTCAGAACGGGCTAGGCAATCTCCAGCTGTAACCTCATCACCAGAAGGGGACTGAGGAATTGGCACCACTGGGGAGGAATCCCCAGAAGTGCCTCGGCCTTCGCACAGAGAGTGGCCCATCCTGGAGCCACAGGTACAGATCCCTGTGATCCCCGTCATAAGTGGAGAGGACCCCACCACAACTAGAGGAAAACTAGATGCTTCACCCTTGAAGTCGGAGTGAGGTCTTGTCCACTGAGGCATCCTGGGGCATATCACCCATTCCTTCTTGGACCTCAAAATGCTCTTTCACACCCTTGTTGTGACCAAATAAGTTCCCCGCCCCACACGTCCCCACTCTAGAGGAACACTGAGGGTCCCGCCGCGACTCAACAGAAGTTCCATTTTCCCCTGCTCAGCTCCAGATGAGGGACCCTTACCCTGCTCCATTGGGAAAGTGTTCGCGGCTCTCCCCTCTCATTCCAAAAGGAGGCACTCACACCAGGCGAGTCCAGAGAAGCCTCAGGCGTCAGGTCACATTTCTGCAAGACCCTCAAATACCTAGTCCACTCCAGATGAATCTGACTCTCCTGCACTGCCTCGACTGTCACCCCCAGATTCGACTCAGGCACAGTGGCACGTTTGATAGCCCTGGGGAATCTCAAGGTCAAGACACTGATCACTGTATCCCCTTGATGGGGACTAAGACACTGTTGCTGCAGTGGGGGAGGAAAGTGGCTGTGCATGTCCCCAGGCGAGATGAGGCCTGACTTCCCTATAGGGACTTCAGGGGAACCCCAAGACCTATGTCAGCATGGGCGAGGCAAGCACAGGCTCCGGCCTCAGCAACTGACGAGGACTGAGGACCCGGCGATGTCTCAGGAGGAATCCCCATAGGTGCCTTGCAACTCTCATGCAGACTGGCCTCCCATGTGGCCAGAGGGACGGGTCCTGGGGTCCCAGACGTAAATCGAGAGGACCCCGCCTCAACTCTAGAAAAACCAGAAGCTTCTCCCCTGCAGGGTGGATAAGTCCATTGTTCGCTTCAGCATCTCGGGTGAAATCACCTCTTCCCACTTGGACCTCGAAAATCTCCTTCATACCCTTATTGTGACCTAGAAAGTTCCCACCCTGACTGTCCTCACTCGAGAGAATCCCCACGGGTCACGCTGCAAATCAAGAGGAGCCCCGTTTTCCCCTGCTGAGCTCCATTATGAGGCCCTTTCCCTGCTCCATCGGGAAAGGTTTTGAGGCACTCACCTGGCATCCAAGAGGTGGCCTCGCATCAGGAAAGTCGGTAGGAGCCTCAGGTGTCCGACTACCACACCCCAGGATCCCCATATGCCTCGTCCACTCCAGAGGAACATGATTGCCCTGCACATTCTCGACTGTCACCTCGAGGCTCAACTACCAACACACTGGCACTTAAGACAGCCCTGGAGTCCCTCGATGGCAAGCCACAGATCCCCGTGTCTGCTTTACGGGGAGCAGGACACTGCCGCTGCAGTTGGGGAAGAAAGAGGCCGTGAAAGTCTCCAGGCGAAAAGATGCCTGCCAACACTGTAGGGGCTCCAGAGTAACCTCAAGACCTATGAAAGCATGAGCGAGAAAATCTCAGACTCCGATCTCAGCACCAGACGAGGACTGAGAACCCTGGGATGACTGCGGAGGAATCCCCAGATGAGCCACGCAACTCTCACTGAGAATGGCCTCACCTGAGGATACAGGGGCGGGTTCTTGGTCACTGTCATCATTTCGGAGACCCTGCCGCAACTCAAGAAAAACAGGAACCTTCCCCCTGCAGGCGTGGTGTGGCCCTTGTCCACAAAAGCATCACAGGGGAATTCACCCTATCCCCCGTGGACCTCGAAAGGCTCCTTCACAACTTGCTGTGATCACAGAAGTTCCCCGCCCCACCCGTCTCCACTCGAGAGGAACCCCAAGGGTGCCACCGAGGCTCAAGAGGAGCGCCGTTGTCCCCTGCTGAGCTCCAGATGAGGGGCCATTTCCCTGCTCCATCGGGAAAGGTTTTGCAGTGTTCCCCTCGCATCCCAAGAGGAGGTGCTCACACCTGGAACGTCGGGAGGAGTCTCCCAGGTTGGGACACCATTTACTAAGATGTCCAAATGCCTCGTCCATTTCAGATGAACCTGACTGCCCTGAAATGCCTCGACTGTAACCCCGAGGCTTGACTAGGCACACTGGCATGTCTGACAGCTCTAGGGTACCTCGAGCGAAAGCCATAGATCGCTGTATCCGCTGGACAGGGACCCAGACACTGGTACTGCAGTTGAGAAGGAAAGCGGCCCTGCACGTCTCCAGGAGAGACGAGGACTGACTCCCCTCTTCAGGCTCCTGGGGAAACCCAATACAAATGTCAGCACGGTCGAGGCAATCTCAGGCTGCAGCCTCAGCACCAGAAGGGGACTGAGGACTTGGCGCCACCTTGGAGGAATACCCTGATGTGCCTCGTTCCTCGCACTGAAACTGGCTTGTCCTGGGGCCACTGGGGAGGATCCCTGCGGTCGCGTCATAACTCAAGAGGACCCTGCCCCAACTTGAGAAAAACCAGAAGCTTTTCCCTTGCAGGAGGAGTGAGGCACTTGTCCGCTGCCGCATCCAGGGGGAAATCACTCGTTCCCTCTTGGACCTCAAAATGCTCTTTCACACCCTTGTTGTGACCCAAGAAGTTCCCCCACCCCACAATTCCCCACTCGAGAGAACCGCCAAGTGTCCTGCCGCAAATCAACAGGAGCTCCATTTTCCCATGCTCAGCTCCAGATGAGGGGAACTTTACCTGCTCCATCAGGAAAGGTTTCCCGGCTCCCCCCTCCCATCCCAAGAGGAGGCACTCACACCAGGCGGGTCCAGAGATGCCTCAGTCTCGGTTCACATTTCTGCAAGACCCCCAAATGCCTATTCCACTCCAGATGAGTCTGATTGTTCTGCACTGCCTCGACTGTCACCTCAAGGCTAGAATCTGACACTCTGGCATGTGTTATAGCACTGGAGTACCTCGATGTCAAACCACTGATCCCTGTATCTGCTCGAAAGGTACCCGGACACTGTTGTTGCAGTTGGGGAGGAAAGCGGCTGTGCACTTTCACAGGCGAGACGAACCCTGAATCCCCTATGGGTCTCCAGGGGCACCCCAAGACCTATGTCAGCATGGGCGAGGCAAACACAGGATCCAGCCTCAGCACCAGACGAGGACTGAAGACCCGGCGACATCTGAGGAGGAATCCCCAGAGGTGCCTCGCAACTCGCACGGAGACTGGCCTCTCCTGACGCCACAGCGGCAGGTCCCTGGGGTCCCCTTCAGTAATCGAAAGGACCCCGCTGCAACTTGAGAAAAACAAGAAGCTTCTCCCCTGCGGGAAGTGTGAGTCCATTGTCCACTGCAGCATCTCAGGGAAATGACTCCTTCCCTCTTGGACCTTGAAGGGCTCCTTCATACCATTATTGTGAATTAGGAAATTCCCCGCCCCAACCGTTCCCACTGGAGAGGAACCCCGAGGGTCCCTCCACGACTCAGGAGGAGCCCCGTTTTACCCTGCTGAACTCCAGATGAGGGGCCCTTTCCCTGCTCCATCAGGAAAGGTTTCGCGGTGTTCCCCTCACATCCCAAGAGGTGGCCTTGCATGAGGAGTGTCGGGAGGGGCCTCAGGTGTCCGACAAACACTCCCCAAGATCCCCAAATGCCTCGTTCACTCCAGATGAACCTAACTGCCCTGTACTGCCTCGACTGTAACCCCGAGGCTCGATTCCTGCACACTGGCATATGTGACAGCCCTGGGGTACCTCGAGCCCAAGACATAGATCCGTGTGTCCGCTAGACAGGGACCCGAACACTGTTCCTGCCATTGGGGAGGGAAGCGGCCGTGCAGTTCTCCAGTTGAGACAAGGCCTGACTCCCCTGTGTGGGTTCCAGGGGAAGCCCAAGACAAATGTCAGCACGGGCGAGGCAATCTCAGGTTCCAGCCTCAGCACCAAAAGAGGTCTGAGGACCTGGCGTCACTGGGGAGGAATCCCCAGATGTGCCTCTACACTCGCTCGGAGACTGGCCTATCCTGGGGCCACAGGGGCGGATGGCTGTGGTCCCCGTCGTAACATGAGAGGACCCTGCCGCAACTCGAGAAAACCAGAAGCTTCTCCCTTGCAGGTGGAGTGAGGCCCTTGTCTGCTGCAGCGTCCCTGAGGAAATCACCCGTTTCCACTTGGACCTGTAAATGCTCCTTCACACCCTTTCTGTGACCCAGGAAGTTCCCTGCCCCACCTATCCACACTCGAGAGGAAATCCGAGGGTCCTGCTGAGACTCAAGAGGAGATCTATTTTTCCATGCTCAGCTCCAGATGAGGGGCCCTTTCCCTGCTCCATCAGGAAAGGGTTCGTGGCCCTCCCCTCGCATCCCAACAGGACACACTCACACCAGGAGAGTGCAGAGAAGCCTAAGATGTCGGGCCACATTTACGCAAGACCCAGAAATGCCTAGTCCACTCCAGATGATTCTGACTGTCCTGCACTGCCTCGACTGTCACCCCGAGGCTCGACTCAGTCACCCCTGCACGTGTGATAGCCCTGGGGTACCTCGAGTTTAAGCCACTGATCCCTGTATCCTCTTGACAAGGATCCAGACACTGTTGCTGCAGTTGGGTAGGAAAGCAGCTGTGCACATCCACAGGCGAGACGATGACTGACTCCACTATGGGGGCTCCAGGGGAACCCCAAGACGTATGTCAGCATGGGCAAGGCAAGCACAGGCACCGCCCTCAGCACCAGACGAGGACTGAGAACCCGGCGACGTCTCAGGAGGAATCCCCACAGGTGCCTCGCAACTCACATGGAGACTGACCTCTCTAGAGGCCACAGGGACGGGTTCCTGTGGTCCCTGTCATAACTCGAAAGGAACCCGCCACAACTCGAGAAAAACCAGAAGCTTCTCCCCTGCAGGGAGGGTCAGTCCCTTGTCTGCTGCAGCATCTCGGGGGAAATCACCCCTTCCCTCTTGGACCTCGAAAGTCTCCTTCATTTCCTTGTTGTGACCTAGGAAGTTCCCCGCCCCAACCATCCCCATTTGAGAGAAAATTCCAGAGTCCCGCCGTGCTCAAGAGGAGCTCTGTTTTCCCCTGCTGAGCTCCAGAATAGGGGTCATTTCCCTGCTCCATCAGGAAAGGTTTTCCGGATCTCCCTTCACATCCCAAGACGTGGCCTCGCATCTGGAGAGTCAGGAGGAGCCTCAGGTGTCCAACCACCACTCCCCAAAATCCCCAAATGCCTCGTCCAGTCCAGATGAACATGACTGCCCTGCACTGTCTCGACTGTCACCCCGAGGCTCGACTCCCAACACACTGGCACGTGAGGCAGCTCTGGAGTACCTCGATGGAAAGCCATAGATCCCTGTGTCCGCTTTACGGGGAGCCAGACACTGCCGCTGCAATTGGGGATGAAAGAGGCCGTGCAAGTCTCCAGGCGAGAAGAGGCCTGACTCTCCTGTGGGGGCTCCAGAGTAACCTCAAGACCTATGAAAACATGAGCGAGCAAATCTAAGGTTATGACCTCAGCACCAGAGGAGGACTGAGGCCCCGGGCGATGACTGGGGAGGAATCCCCAGGGGCACGTCTCAACTCGCACTGTGAATGGCCTCTCCTGATCATACAGCGGGGGGGGGGGGGTTCTCTGCAGTCCCCGTGTAACTCTAGAGGACTCCCCTGCTACTCGAGTAAAGCCGGAAGCTTCTCCCCTGCAGGCGTGGTGTGGCCATGTTCGCAATGGCATCTGAGGTGAACTTACCCCGTCCCTCGTGTACCTCGAAAGGCTCCTTCACACCCTTGCTGTGACCCAAGAAGTTCCCCACCCCAACCGTCCCCACTCGAGAGGACTGCAGAGGGTCCCATCACAAATCAACAGGTGCTCCATTTTCCCATGCTCAGCTCCAGATGATGGGCCCTTTCCCTACTCCATCAGAAAAGGGTTCCTGGCTCTCCCATCCCATCCCAAGAGTAGGCACTCACAACATCTGAGTCCAGAAAAGCCTCAGGGGTCGGGTCACATTTTCACAAGACCCCCAAATGCCTAGTCCACACCAGATGAACCTGACTGTCCTGCATTGCCACGACTGTCACCTCAAGGCTCGACTTTGGCACACTGGCACGTGTGATAACCCTAGGGTACCTCGCAGTGAAGACACTGATCCCTGTATTCGCTCAACTGGGACCCGGACACTGTTACTGCAGTTGGGGAGGAAAGCGGCTGTGCCTGTCCCCAGGCAAGACTACGCCTGACTCCCCTGTGGGGGCTCCAGCAGATCCCCAACACCTATGTCAGCATGGGCGAGGCAAGCCCAGGCTCCGGCCTCAGCACCTGACGAGGACTGAGGACACGGTGACGTCTTGGGAGGAATCTCCATAAGTGCCTACCAGCTTGCATGGACACTGATCTCTCCTGAGGCCACAGGGACGGGTTCCTGGGGTCCCCATCGTAACTCGAGAGGACCTCACCGCAACGTCAGAAAAACCGGAAGCTTCTCCTCTGCAGGCGTATGTGGCCCTTGTCCACAACGGCATCTCAGGTTA
The DNA here is from genome assembly GCA_006410735.1 of Raphicerus campestris. Taxonomy (NCBI): domain Eukaryota; kingdom Metazoa; phylum Chordata; class Mammalia; order Artiodactyla; family Bovidae; genus Raphicerus; species Raphicerus campestris. Next base: position 17,827 of record SJYW01016677.1, on the reverse strand, counting down.
ATTCACCCAGTCCCTCGTGGACCTTGAAAGGCTACTTCACACCCTTCCTGTGACACAAGAAGTTCCCCGCCCCACCCGTCCCCACTTGAGTGGAATCCCAATGGTCTCGTCAAGGCTCAAGAGGTGCCCCTTATTCCACTGCTGAGCTCCAGATGAGGGGCCATTTCCCTGCTCCGTTGGGAAAGATTTCGCGGTGATCCCCTCGCATCCCAAGAAGAGATGCTCCCACCTGGAAAGTCGGGAGGAGTCTCACAGGTTGGGCCACCATTTCTCAAGACCCCAAAATGACTCGTCCACATCAGATGAACCTGACTGCCCTGCACTGCCTCTACTGTAACCCTGGCGTGTGAAACAGCCCTGGGGTACCTCGATGGCAAGCCACAGATCGCTGTGTCCCCTTGACGGGGAGCCGGTCACTGCCGCTGCAGTTGGGGAAGAAAGAGGCCGTGCAAGTCTCCAGGCGAGACCAGGCATGACTCCCCTATGGGGGCTCCAGAGTATCCTCAAGACCTATGAAAGCATGAGGGAGGAAATCTCAGGCTCCGATCTCAGCACCAGACTTGGACTGAGTACCGGGGGATGACTGGGGAGGAATCCCCAGAGGCGCCTTGCAACTCGCACTGAGAATGGCCTCTCCTGAGGATACAGGGGCGTGTCCCTGGGGTCCCCGTTGTCACTCGAGAGGACCCCACCAAAACTCGAAAAAAAGCGGAAGCTTCTCCACTGCAGACGTGGTGTGGCCCTTGTTCGCGGCGACATCTCAGGGGAATTCTCGCGATCCTCGTGGACTTCGAAAGGCTTCTTCACACCCTTGCTGTGACTCAAGAAATTCCCCATCCCACCCCTCCCCACTCGAGAGGAACCTCGAGGGTCCTCCCAAGCCTCAAGAGCAGCCCCGTTTTCCCCTGCTGAGCTCCAGGTGAGGGGCCTTTTCCCTGCTCCGTCGGGAATGGATTTGCGGTGTTCTCCTCCCATCCCAAGAGGAGGAGCTCACACCTGGAGAGTCTGGAGGAGTCTCACAGATTGGGCCACCATACTCCAAGACCCCCAAATGCCTCGTCCACTCTAGATGAACCTGACTGCCATGCACTGCCTCGACTGTAACCCCAAGGCTTGACTCTGGCACACTTGCATGGTTGACAGCCCTGGTGTACCTCGAGGGCAAGGAATAGATCCCTGTATAAGCTCGACAGGGCCCCTGACACTGTTACTGCAGTTGGCGAAGAAAGAGGACCTGCAAGTCTCCAGGCAAGACGAGGCCGGACTCCCCTGTGGGGGCTCCAGAGTAAACTCAAGGCCTATGAAACCATGAGTGAGGAAATCTGAGGCTCCGACCTCAGCACCAGACGAGGGTTGAGGACCCAGCGACGACTGGGGAGGAATCCCCAGAGACGCCTCCCAACTCGCACTGAAACTGGCCTCTCCTGAGAATACAGGGGCGGGTCCCTGGGGTCCCAGTCGTAACTCAAGAGGACCCCGCCACAACTCGAGAAAAACCAGAAGCTTCTCCCCTGCAGGGAAGGTGAGTCCCTTGTCTGCTGCAGCTTCTCGGGGGATATCGCCCCTTTTCTCTTGGACCTCAAAGGCTCCTTCATACTGTTGTTGTGAACAAGGATGCTCCCCGCCCCAACCGTAACCACTCGTGAAGAACCCTGAGGGTCCCGCGACTCAAGAGGAGCCCCTTTTTTTCCTGCTGAGCTCCAATGAGGTTCCCTTTCCCTGCTCCATCCTGAAAGGTTTTCTGGCACTCTCCTTGCATCCTAAGAGGTGGCCTCGCATCAGGAGTGTCGGGAGGAGCCTGTCTCCTCACGGACAAAGAGCGATCCGACCACCACTCCCAAGATCCCCAAATTCCTCATCCACTTTAGATGAACCTGACTGCCCAGCACTGTCTTGACTGTCACCCCGAGGCTCGACTGCTGACACACTGGCACGTGTGATAGCCCTGGGGTACCTCGAGTGCCAGTCACAGATCCCTTTGTCCATTCGACAGAGAGCTGGACATGGCTGCTGCACACTGGAGTAATGCATCCCTGTACGTCTATGGGCAAGTCGAGGCCTGACTACCCTGAGGGCGCTCCAGCGGAGCCCCATGACCTATGGAGGCACGGGTGAGGAAAGCTCAGGGTCTGGACACAGCACTAGAATGAAACTGAGAACTTGCCGCCACTGGGGAAGAATCCTCAGATGTGCCTCGCCCCTGGCACTGAGATCTCCGCAACTCGAAAAAAACCAAACACTTACCTGCAGGCACATAGAGGCCTTTGTTGATGCGGCATCTCAGGGGAATTTACCCCTGCCTTCTTGGACCTCGAAAGGCCGCTTCATACCCTTGTTGTGAACGAAGAAGTTCCCCGACCAACCCGTTCCCACTCGAGAGGAACCCCGAGGGTCCTGCCAAGACTCAAGAAGAGCCCCGTTTTATCCTGTTGATCTCCAGATGATGGTCCCTTTACCTGCTCCATCTGGAAAGGTTTTCCGGCGCTCCGGTCACATCCCAAGAGGTAGCCTCGCATCAGCAGACTAGGGAGGAGCCTCAGGTGTCCGACCACCACTTACCAAGATTTCCAAATGCCTTGTCCACTCCAGAAGAACATGACTGCCCTGCACTGTCTGGACTGTCACCTCGAGGCTCGACTCCCAACACACTGTCATGTCAGACAGCCCTGGAGTACCTCGATGGCAAGCCACAGATCCCTGTATCTGTTTTACGGGAAGCCAGACACTGCCGCTGCAGCTAGGGAAGAAAGAGGCCGTTTACATTTCCAGGCGAGAAGAGGCCTGACTCCCCTGTGGGGACTCCAGAGTAACCTCAAGACCTATGAAAGCATGAGCGAGGAAATCTCAGGCTCTGTCCTCAACATCAGAAGAAGACTGAGGACCCAGCTATGACTGGGGATTAAACCCCAGAGGTGCCTCGCAAATCGCGCTGAGAATGGCCTTTTCTGACGATACAGGGGCGGGTTCCTGGGGTCCCCATCATAACTGGAGAGGACACTGCCACAACTTGAGAAAAACCGGAAGCTTCTCACCTGCAGGTGTAGTGTGGCCCTTGTCCACAAAGGAATCTCAGGGAATTCACCCCATCCCTTGTGGACCTCGAAACGCTCCTTCACATCCTTGCTGTGAAACAAGAAGTACCCCGCCCCACCCGTCCCCACTTCAAAGGAACCTCAAGGGTTCCGCCAAGACTCAAAAGGAGCCCCTTTTTCCCCTGCTGAGCTCCAGATGAGGGGCCCTTCCCCTGCTCCGTTGGGAAAGGTTTCACGGTGTTCCCCTCGCACCCCAAGAGGAGGTGCTGGCACCTAGATATTAGGGAGGGGTCTCCCATATTGTGCCACCATTCCCCAAGACCCCCAAATGCCTAGTACACTTCAGATGAACCTGATTGCCCTGCACTGCCTCAACTGTAATCCTGAGCCTCGACTCCTGCACAGTGTCACGTGTGAAAGCCCTAGGGTACATCGAGCCCAAGCCATTGATCCCTGTATACTCTTGAAAGGAACCCGGACGCTGGTATTGCAGTTGGGAGGGAAAGCAGCCGTGCAAGTCTCCCGTCGAGACGAGGCCTGACTCCCCTCTGCATGCTCCAGGGGAAGCCCAATACAAATGTCAGAATGGGCTAGGCAATCTCCAGCTGCAACCTCATCACCAGAAGGGGACTGAGGAATTGGCGCCACTGGGGAGGAATCCCCAGAAGTGCCTCGGCCTTCCCACACAGAGTGGCCCATCCTGGAGCCACAGGGGCAGATTCCTGGGGTCCCCTTCATAACTGGAGAGGACACCACCATAACTCGAGGAAAACTAGATGCTTCACCCTTGAAGGCAGAGTGAGGTCTTGTCCGCTGCGGGGTCCAGGGGCATATCACCCATTCCTTCTTGAACCTCTAAATGCTCTTTCACACCCTTGCTGTGACCCAAGAAGTACCCCGCCCCACATATCCCCACTCAAGAGGACCGCCGAGGGTCCTGCCGCGACTCAACAGGAGTTCCATTTTCCCATGCTCAGTTCCAGATGAGGGGCCCTTACCCTGCTCCATTGGGAAAGGGTTTGCGGTTCTCCCCTCGCATCCCAAAAGGAGGCACTCACACCAGGGGAGTCCAGAGAAGCCTCAGGCGTCAGGTCACATTTCTGCAAGACCCTCAAATGCCTAGTCCACTCCAGATGAATCTGACTCTCCTGCACTGCCTCGAATGTCACCCCCAGGCTCGACTCCGGCACAGTGGCACGTGTAATAGCCCTGGTGTAACTCAAGGTCAAGACACTGATCCCTGTATCCGCTCCATGGGGACCCAGACACTGTTGCTGCAGAGGGGGAGGAAAGAAGCTGCGCACGTCCCCAGGCGAGACGAGGCCTGACACCCCTATAGGGGCTTCAGGGAAACCCCAAGACCAATGTTAGCATGGGCAAGGCAAGCACAGGCTCCGGCCTCAGCAACAGACAAGGACTGAGGATCCGGCGATGTCTCAGGAGGAATCCCCATAGGTGCCTCGCAACTCTCATGCAGACTGGCCTCCCATGTGGCCAGAGGGGCGGGTCCTGGGGTCCCCAACGTAACTCAAGTGGACCCCGCCTCAACTCTAGAAAAACCAGAAGCTTCTCCCCTGCAGGATGGGTGAGTACCTTGTCCGCTGCAGCATCTCGGGTGAAATCACCTCTTCCCACTTGGACCTCGAAAAGCTCCTTCATACCCTTGTTGTGACCTAGAAAGTTCCTGCCTCGACTGTCCTCACTCGAGAGGATCCCCGCCGGTCCAGCCACAAATCAAGAGGAGCCCCGTTTTCCCCTGCTGAGCTCCAGATATGGGGCCCTTTCCCTGCTCCATCAGAAAAGATTTTGAGGCACTCCCCTGGCATCCGATGAGGTGGCCTCGCATCAGGAGAGTCGGGAGGAGTCTCAGGTATCCGACTACCACTCCCCAGGATCCCCATATGCCTTGTCCACTCCAGAGGAACATGATTGCCGTGCACATTCTCGACTGTCACCCCAAGGCTTGACTACCAACACACTGGCACTTGAGACAGCCCTGGAGTCCCTCGATGGCAAGCCACAGATCCCCGTGTCTGCTTTACGTGGAGCCGGACTCTGCCGCTGCAGTTGGGGAAGAAAGAGGCCGTGAAAGTCTCCAGGCGAAAAGATGCCTGACAGCACTGTAGGGGCTCTAGAGTAACCTCAAGACCTATGAAAGCATGATTGAGGATATCTCAGACTCTGATCTCAGCACCAAATGAGGACTGAGAACCCGGCGATGATTGCAGAGGAATCCCCAGAGGAGCCTCACAACTCTCACTGAGAATGGACTCACCTGAGGTTACAGGGGCGGGTCCTTGGTCTCTGTCATAATCTAGAGGACCCTGCTGCAACTCAAGGAAAACCGGAAGCTTCCCCCTGAAGGCGTGGTGTGGCCCTTGTCCACAAAGGCATCACAGGGGAATTCACCCTCTCCCCCGTGGACCTCGAAAGGCTCCTTCACACCTTTGCTGTGACCCCAGAAGTTCCCTGCCCCACCCATCCCCACTCGAGAGGAACACCAAGGGTCCCATCAAGGCTCAAGAGGAGCCCCATTGTACCCTGCTGAGCTCCACATGAGGGGCCATTTCCCTGCTCTGTCGGGATAGGTTTTGTGGTGTTCCCCTCGCATCCCAAGAGGAGGTGCTCACACCTGGAACGTCGGGAGGAGTCACCCAGTTTGGGACAGCATTTTCTAAGATGCTCAAAAGCCTCGTCCACTTCAGATGAACCTGACTGCCCTGCACTGCCTCGACTGTAACCCCTAGGCTTGACTAAGGCACACTGACACATCTGACAGCTCTAGTGTACCTCAAGCGAAAGCCATAGATCCCTGTATCCGCTGGACAGGGACTCAGACACTGGTACTGCAGTTGAGAAGGAAAGCTGCCCTGCACATCTCCAGGGGAGACGAGGCCTGACTCCCCTCTTTAGGCTCCTGGGGAAGCCCAATACAAATGTAAGCACTGTCCAGGCAATCTCAGGCTGCAGCCTCAGCACCAGAAGGGGACTGAGGACTTGGCAGCACCTTGGAGGAATACCCCCAAGTGCCTCGCCCCTCGCACTGAAACTGTCTTGTCCTGGGGCCACTGGGGAGGATCCCTGCGGTCGCGTCATAACTCAAGAGGACCCCTCCGCATCTCGAGAAAAACCAGAAGCTTCTCCTTTGCAGGAGGAGCGAGGCACTTGTCTGCTGCTGCATCCAGGGGGAAATCACTCGTTCCCTCTTGAACCTCAAAATGCTCTTTCACACCCTTGTTGAGACCCAAGAAGTTCCCCCACCCCACAATTCCCCACTCGAGAGGACCACCGAGGGTCCTGCCACAAATCAACAGGAGCTACATTTCCACATGCTCAGTTCCAGATGAGGGGCCCTTTACCTGCTCCATCAGGAAAGGTTTCCCGGCTCCCCCCTCGCATCCCAAGATGAGGCACTCACACCTGGCGGGTCCAGAGAAACCTCAGGCTTCGGGTCACATTTCTGCAAGACCCCCAAATGACTATTCCACTCCAGATGAGTCTGATTGTCCTGCACTGCCTCGACTGTCACCCCAAGGCTAGAATCAGGCACTCTGGCATGTGTTATAGCACTGGGGTACCTCGATGTCAAGCCACTGATCCCTGTATCCGCTCAAAAAGTAGCCGGACACTGTTGCTGCAGTTGGGGAGGAAAGCCGCTGTGCACTTTCACAGGCGAGACAAACTCTGAATCCCCTATGTGGCTGCACGGGATCCCCAAGACCTATGTCAGCATGGGCAAGGCAACCACGGGCTCCAGCCTCAGCACCAGACGAGGACTGAGGACACAGAGAGGTCTCTGGAGGAATACCAACAGGTGCCTCTCAAATCGCATGGAGACTGGCCTCTGCTGAGGCCACAGGGGCGGGTCCCTGGAGTCCCGTCATAAGTCAAGAGGACCCCACTGCAACTCGAGAAAAACCAGAAGCTTCTCCCTGCGGTGAGGGTGTGTCCCTTGTCCGCTGCAGCATCGAGGGAAATAACCCCTTCCCTCTTGGACCTAAAAAGACTCCTTCATTCCCTTTTTGTGACCTACGAAGTTCCCCGCCCCAAATGTCCCCAATGGAGAGGAACCACGAGGGTACCGCTGCGCTCAAGAGGAGCTCCATTCTGCCCTGCTGAGCTCCAGATGAGGGGCCCTTTCCCTGCTCCATCCGGAAAGGTTTTCGGGCTCTCCCTTCACATCCCAAGACGTAGCCTTGCATCTGGAGAGTCGGGAGGAGCCTCAGGTATCTAACCACCACTCCCCAAGTTCCATTAATGCCTCATCCACTCCATATGAACATGACCGCACTGCACTGTCTCTACTGTTACCCCGAGGCTCAACTCCCAACAAACCGGCACGTGAGACAGCCCTGTAGTACCTCGATGGCAAGCCGTAGATTCCTGTGTCCGCTTTACGGGGAGCTGGACACTGCCACTGCAATTAGGGAAGAAAGAGGCCGTGCAAGCCTCCAGGCGAGAAGAGGACTGACTCCCTTGTGGGGATCCAGAGTAACCTCAAGACCTATGAAAGCATAAGCGTGGAAATCTCAGGCTCCGACCTCAGCACCAGACGAGGACTGAGGACCCGGTGATGACTGGGTAGGAATTCCCTGACGTGCCTCGCAACTCACACTGAGAATGGTTTCTCCTGAGGATACAGGGGCGGGTCCCTGGGATCTCAGTCCTAACTCGAGAGGACCCCTCCGCAACTCCAGAAAAACCAAAAGATTCTCCCCTGCAGGCGTGGTGTGGCCCTTGTCTGCAACAGCATCTCAGGGGAATTCACCCCGTCCCTCATGAACCTCAAAAGGCTCCTTCACACCATTGTTGTTACCCAAGAAGTTCCCCACCCCACCCGTCCACACTCGAGAGGAACCCCAAAAGTCCTGCCAAGACTCAAGAGGTGCTGGTGGCTCTCCGCAGAAAGAGTAGAGGCAGTGGAACTTCCCTCAGCAAATCTGAGGCTTCCTGATGTGACGTGAGTCTGCTCTCCGCCAACCCAGCCCCTCGGCCAGTGAGGGACAATCAGACGTCACAGGGGTTCCATCGAAGCAGTTCCACTTTATTGCTGCAAACTCCCAGCTTCTATAGACAAGCAGGGGGTGTTTTTGGAGGGATTTTCCATAGTTGCACCAATCACATTAAAGGTCAAATCATTATGTGCCATCAGTTTCATCAATCACGTTAAAGGTCAAATCCTCACGTGCATGGAAATCAAGAGAGCTAATCAAAAACTGACAAACACAGATCCTGCCCCTATCACTTCTGCCAGGCGTCATCTTAGTTTTCAACTCTTTCCAACTGTCTCCAACTGTGAAGCTAGCCCCCCCCCCTTTTTTTTTCTCCGAGGTTTCCCATTTAGGGCCCACATCTCCCCCGTTTTTATTTAATTTAAGCCCTTGAGACATCTGTATTGATGATCTGTAGAGCAAGGCGTAAAGCTGTAGGCAGCAAGCCTCGCCAGCCCCTCTTGCGGCTGTGCCTGTCTTAGGTTGCCCTCCTCTGAGGGTCTTAACCGTCATTGACTATCCAACCACTTCTTGGGGGCTAGGTGTTATCTCTCTAGATGATGGGCATCTAGCACTCTTTATCTGTCTCAGTTAATCTCTTGGAGGGCTAAGTTAATCCAGGGGTTTTGTGGGTCCCCAACGTGGGGCTCCTCTTCCATGACCTGGGCAAGCATAACCTTTTTTAACATTTCATTAAGAACCAGAAAAGCCATAAAACAGAAATTACGATATCACAATTTAACCTTGTTAAGACAGTCAAAGTCTCTAGTGCTCTTGCATAAAAGTCCAACTGTTGTTAAGTCCTGTTATGGCGGATCTCAGGTGTTCAAGCTGGTTTGAGATGGCAATGATGAAGGTCAGCAAGGAGAGGATAGGTAATCCGACGATCACCAGGAGCAGTGTCCACCAGGGTCGCCACATCAATGATCTGTAAAGGAAGAAAAGATCGCCACAAGAACGTTCTTGGGCGCAATATGTGAATGTATCCTTAATCTGTGTAAGGTTTTGAGATTTGACCTCCCTCTTGTGGTGTAAATTTAAGATTCCTTGCTGGCACCCATATAGGGCTGGGGTCCCCAATGGGGAATATGCATCCGAATCCTCTCCCCATTGTAAGGAGTGGATCGGGCCCCTTCCACTGACCAGTGATGGGATCTTTCCATCTCACTTGTATTTCAGGTTTTATTTCTTGATGAGACCAATGTTTTTGAAAACATGGTATCAGTTCATTTTTTGAAAAATTTAAGATGTTTAAAGAGTGCC
>SJYW01016676.1:2268-19035 GCA_006410735.1 Raphicerus campestris | reverse complement strand
CTCAATCTCTTTATAGGTATAAGAATTTTTTAGATTTCCTATTTCTTTTACAGTAAGCTTTTTAAATTTAACTTTTAATGTTTTACTGACATGCAGTTGATTTACGGTATTGTGTTAGTTTCAGGTACCACCAAAGTGATTCAAATCACCCAAGTGATTCAGTCATACATACAGATATACATATTTATTTTTCTCAATTTCTTTTCCCTCATAGGTTATTACAAAATGTTGAATACAGTTCCCTGTGCTATACAGTAGGTCCCTGTTGATTATCTGTTTTATATACAGTAGTGTGTGTATGTTAATCTCAAACTCCTAATTTATCCCTCCCTACCTTTCCCTTTTGCTGATCATCGTTTGTTTTCTATGTCAGTGGGCCTATGTCTGTTCTGTATGTAAGTTCATCATTTTTTGGTAAGTTTTAATCATTTGTGTCTTTCAAATAGTTTGTCTATTCTATCTAAGCTGTTGAATTTATTGGCATCAAGTTACTCTTAACATCTTCCTATTATTCTATTGAAGTCTATAATATTGGAGCCAGAATTTTAACACAATTCTATTTGCCCCCAAAGTTTATGCTCTTTCTCTTGTGCAATCCTATTCTTGTAATGAAATGCAGTCTTCCTGGGACTTCCATTTATGAAATCCTCAGGAAGAAATACCTTAAAAGCAATTGAAAGCCAGGTAAGAGCCAGGTTTGCTGGAAGAAAGTTCATGTTTGTGTTCAATAACAAACCAGAGATGAAGAGTTCAGGGAATTAAGCTGAGGGGCCTCAGGAAAGATAGGAGGAAAGAGGCAGTAACAATATATTTTTTTAAAGTATTCAAGGCACAAACTTGGACTGCATAAGCATACCAGATTTTATATGCTGCAAAGGGTAAATGTGTGTGCAGGTCCAGGAACAGAAACAAGACAATGCTGCTTAACTGAATGTATGCGCAGTGTTTTGAATTGATGCTGAAGCTGAAGCTCCAATACTTTGGCCACCTGATGTGAAGAACTGACTGAGAAAAGACCCTGATGCTGGGAAAGATTGGAGGCAGGAGGAGAAGGGGACGACAGAGGATGAGATGGTTGGATGGCATCACCGACTCAATGGACATGAGTTTGAGCAAGCTCCAGGAGTTGGTAATGGACAAGGAAGCCTGGCATGCTGCAGTCCATGGGATTGCAAAAAGTCGAACACGACTGAGTGACTGAACTGTACTGAACTGTCTGTGGCAGCAATTCCTGAGTGATGACTGAATTCTGTTCACAGTTTTCTCTACTTGTTTCACTGTAAAACTTGTTTTCATAGTGTGTGTTGACAGAATGTAGCTTTTACTTGATACAAGTTTACTTACCCAGAGCCATCCTCCTCTCTTTCTAAAAGATTGACAGAGGCTGAAATGAAAATGAAAGTTGCTCAGTTGTGTCCGACTCTTTATGACCCCATGGACTGTATGGAAATCTCTACGCCAGAATACTGGAGTGGGTAGCCTGTCCCTTCTCTAGGGGATCTTCCCAACCCAGGGACCGACCCCAGGTCTCCCACATTGCAGGCAGATTCTTTACCAGCTGAGTCACAAGGAAATCCCTGACAGAGGCTAGGATGTTAGATCCTTGCCTTTAAGGACAGAGGCTAGAATGTTAGATATTTGCTTTCTTAGCTTCCCTTGCAGTGAGGAGTGGTCTTGCAATCAGTTTGAATATAAAGAGAAGACTTTTGGAAGACTTTGAGGGGTACAGTTTTCTCTTTTCCTCCTGATGAACACCACGTTGGCTTTTTCCCTTTGATTTGGTATATGAAGATGAGATTCCTGGGGCTTGAAGCAATTCTCTTGAGACTATAAGGCAATAAAACGGGTTTGGAAAGTCCCTATGCACCAGACAAAGAACAGGGAACCTTGACAATATCTTCGAATCTCTGAATCATTGCTGAAACCACCTATTTCCAGTTTGACATAAGAGAGTAAATGTCTTTTTTAAAAGCCATTGTTATGTATCTACAACAGAACCATGTTTTGTGAGCCTTATTATCTTAACTGTAGGTCTACATCTGTTCAGTTGTCTCACTTGACACCAAGATATTTATAAAATCAGAAAGGTAGGCACTCTAATCACATAGCAGTACAAAAAAACTGGCCCAGAAAATTCTTACGTTAATACAATTTTACGAACAAAATGAAGATATGAATTTACATTTTTCTCCTAGAGAAGTTTAGGATGTTTTATGTGTACATCCACAGTCCTGGTCTAAAGACCTCAGGATGGGAAATTTGTTCCAGAGGTAAAGATTTTGAAAGTAAGAATTTTGTAAGATTATGGGAAATTCATAATCCCTCTGTTATTTATATCATCTCTTGCCACTTTCTCCAGAGCAATGACATACAAGTCTTAAGCTGAAAGAGGACATGACTCTTGCAGTGGGGAGGAGAGAACGAATAATGGATTTCTCCTGCAAAGGTAGCCTTCTTAAGAGAAGACAAGCTCAGGAGGCTAGAGGTCCAGTGAGATGAAAAGGAAAAGTTGCTACTACATAGAGGAGGAAACCTATGAAAAGAAAATTGATCTTTCTAGTAATCAGAGTAATCAGAGAAATGCTGGGAATTAAAATAAAAACTATTTTGACAGTATTTCAGAATATTATTTTTCAGCATATGCTTTTTTGGAGAGAAGTCTCATCACAGTGTTTGATGAGAATATGAAGCAATACTCACTCATTAATACATGGCTAGTGGTATTAATGAGTCCAAGCTTGCTCTGCTCGCCCCACGATAGGCCAATGAATCTGAGAAATGAGGTGTTGAGGCGANAATATTATTTTTCAGAATATGCTTTTTTAGAAAGAGAGAAGTCTCATCACAGTGTTTGATGAGAATATGAAGCAATACTAACTCATTAATACATGGCTAGTGGTATTAATGAGTCCAAGCTTGCTCTGCTCGCCCCACAATAGGCCAATGAATCTGAGAAATGAGGTGTTGAGGCGAGGAAAACCACTTTATTCAGAAAGCAGCTGACAAAGAAGATGGCACGCTAGTGCCTCAAAATAACCATGTTATAGGGGTCTGGATGCCAGATTCTTTTATAGATCAGAGGTGGGGGGAGGTGAGGAAGCAAATAAAAAGGCCATCTATCTTGCAAACATCTCCTAGAATGGCAAGCCTCAGGCAGGGGGTGTGTTAATTTCTTCCTTCCTGCCATCTACAGGTGGACAGGGTTCTGAACACAGGCACTTCAGTTTAACAGCGGGGCAGAAGGTCAAAGTCCTTTGAAGCAAGCCATTATGTATGATTATAATAACAGAAAAATTAAAAATAAATCAAAGAAACAGTTTCCAACATGGAGTCAGAATTGGCTCCTTCTCTGCAACAGTGCGGAGAAGGCAATGGCAACCTACTCCGGTACTCTTGCCTGGAGAATCCCAGGGACGGCAGAGCCTGGTGGGCTGCTGTCTATGGGGTCGCACAAAGTTGGACACGACTGAAGCGACTTAGCAGCAGCAGCAACAGCTGCAACAGTGAGAGGGTAAATTGCCAGCACCACTCTGGAGAACAATCCGGTAAAGCTGAAGATATGCAAACACTTATACCCAGTAACCCCACTCCTAGGTCTACTCTCTACAGAACCCATTGCAGATTGTACGTGAGGTCAAATGTACAAGAAGCTTCCTGGGAGCACAGTGAAAGATAAGAAGTCTAATTATTCATCAGGAGGGAATAAACTGCTGTGTATTCACGTAGTGAAATCCTACAAGACACCAAACACAGATGAATCAGTGCTTTACCACTACTGAGTGAGGGAAAAGAGTTGCAGCAGATTGGAATAGCATATCGCCATTTACACGAGTTCAAAGCCTGCAAAACTGAAGTGTATGCCCTTGTGGGCACATGCGTTAATAGTATAAAGAGTCACATGGGAATTATAAAGCCTGGTTTAGCCTAAGTCCCGCTTCTCTGGGGGACAGAGGCAGATGAGGTTTAAGAGCAACCTGCAGAGAACTGCAGATCGTTTTGCCATGTTTTATTTCCAAGTTGGATGGTGGTGTATGAGCCTTCATGACCTCTTATAACTTTTTGAGGCCTGAAAAATTTTATTAATACTTTTTTTAAAAAGAAAGAGAAGCAAAGAAGCAGAAGATATTCATATGGGGAGATGTCTTGAGGGTTTGACAGCAGAAAGGTCAATGGTGAGGGCAGATGCCTCGCAATCAGAAACCTGTGTCTGAATCCCAGCTCTCCTGCTTACCAACAGCAGTGTGATTTGAGGGGCAAATTAATTAACCTCTCATGAATCTGATTTTCCCAGATGTGAAATAAGAATAATGACATTTACTCTTATATGGATATGGTCAATTCGTTAATTAAATAAAATATTTAAGAATTTTATTCTTAAAATTCTGGCACATTTTTTTGGGAGATTATACATTCTGGTTTATCTGGGACAATTGGTTTATAGCTGCTGCCTTAATTGAAAAGCTTTCTTTTAACCTCAAAACTACCCTGTTTTGGAGGATAAATGATACTGTCACCATTGTAGTTGCTGTTGAAGTTGCTGTTCAGATGCTAAGCCGTGTCTGACTCTTTGCGACCCCATCGACTGCAGCACACTAGACCTCCCTGTCCTTCACTATCTGCTGGAGTTTGCTTAGGCTCATTCCCATTATGTCAATGATGCCATCTAATCATCTCATCTTCTGTCACTCCCTTCTCCTCCTGCCTTCAATCTTTCCCAGCATCAGGGTCNCCTGTTTTGGAGGATAAATGATACTGTCACCATTGTAGTTGCTGTTGAAGTTGCTGTTCAGATGCTAAGCCATGTCTGACTCTTTGCGACCCCGTCGACTGCAGCACACTAGACCTCCCTGTCCTTCACTATCTGCTGGAGTTTGCTTAGGCTCATTCCCATTGTGTCAATGATGCCATCTAATCATCTCATCTTCTGTCACTCCCTTCTCCTCCTGCCTTCAATCTTTCCCAGCATCAGGGTCTTTTCAAATGAGCTGGCTCTTCAAAGCAGTTGGCCAAACTATGAAGCTTCAGCTTCAGCATTAGTCCTTCCAAGGAATATTCAGGGTTGATTTCCTTTAGGGTTGACTGGTTTGATCTCCTTGCTGTCCAAGGGACTCTCAAGAGTCTTCAACACCATAGTCTGAAAGCATCAATTCTTTGGCACTCAGCCTTCTTATGGTCCAACTCACATCCCATATATGACTACTGGAAAAAACATAGCTTTGACTGTACACACCTTTGTTGACACCTCTGCTTTTTAATATGTTGTCTAGGTTTGTCATAGCTTTTCTTTCAAGAGTTGCTGCTGCTGCTAAATCGCTTCAGTTGTGTCCGACTCTGTGCGACCCCAGAGATGGTGGCCCACCAGGCTCTGCCGTTTCTGGGATTCTCCAGGCAAGAACACTGGAGTAGGTTGCCATTTCCTTCTCCAATGCATAAAAGTGAAAAGTGAAAGTGAAGNTGCACACACCTTTGTTGACACCTCTGCTTTTTAATATGTTGTCTAGGTTTGTCATAGCTTTTCTTTCAAGAGCTGCTGCTGCTGCTAAATTGCTTCAGTTGTGTCCGACTCTGTGCGACTCCAGAGATGGCGGGCCACCAGGCTCTGCCGTTTCTGGGATTCTCCAGGCAAGAACACTGGAGTAGGTTGCCATTTCCTTCTCCAATGCATAAAAGTGAAAAGTGAAAGTGAAGTCGCTCAATCATGTCTGACTCCTAGCGACCCCATGGACTGTAGCCTACCAGGCTCCTCCGTCCATGGGATTTTCCAGGCAAGAGTACTGGAGTGGGGTGTCATCGCCTTCTCCATCTTTCAAGGAGGAAGCATGTTTTAGTTTTGTGCTGCAATCACTGTCCACAGTGATTTTTGAGCCCAAGAAAATAAGACCTGCCACTCTTTTCACTTGTTCCCCATCTATTTGCCATGAAGTGATCGGACCAAATGACATGATCTTAGTGTTTTGATTGTTGTGTTTTTTTCTTCTTCTTCTTCTTTTTTTTTTTAAATTTAATACTTTATTCTATTTTACAGTACTGTATTGGTTTTGCCATACATTGACGTGGATCAGCCACAGGTATACATGATCTCCCAATGCTGAAGCCCCCTCCCACCTCCCTGCCCACCCCATCTCCCCGACTCATCCCGTACACCAGCCCCAAGTGTCCTGTATCCTGTATTGAACATAGACTGGCGCTTCATTTCTTTTATGATAGTATACATGTTTCAGTGCCATTCTCCCAGATCATCCCACCCTCTCCCTCTCCCTCAGAAGCCAAAAGTTTATAATCGCCAGGACATGGAAACAANCCGACTCTTAGTGACCCCATGGACTGCAGCCCACCAGGCTCCTCCGCCCATGGGATTTTCCAGGCAAGAGTACTGGAGTGGGCTGCCATTGCCTTCTCCTAACAAATAGGTTAAATCTTTCTAAATAGGGCATAAAACAGACAATCCATAAAAGAAAAGAATGACAAATTTGAATACTCAAAATTAAAAATTTTCTGCTTGGGAAAAAAGTCATAAAGTTAAAGACAAACAACAAATTAAGGAAAAAATTTTCACAATATAAATGACAAGGCACTGATAGCCTAATATATAAATAGCATCTACAAATCAATAAAACAAAAGCATAACTATCCAATAAAAATTGGCAAGAGAATATGAACNAATTAAGGAAAAAATTTTCACAATATAAATGACAAGGCACTGATAGCCTAACTATATAAATAGCATCTACAAATCAATAAAACAAAAGCATAACTATCCAATAAAAATTGGCAAGAGAATATGAACAAAATAAACTACAGATGGCTTTCAAACAAGAAAAGTAGCTCAAATTCACGATAAGAAGAACACCAATTTCCCTAAAATTAGATACTATCAAGTTTGCCATGTTAAAAATTTCAATAATACACTGCATTGATGAGTTTGAGGAAAGAGCCACTTCAAGCACTATTGGTGGGAAACTGCTACCATTCAGAAACCTTAAATATCTGTCAACTATTCAAATGCATATGTTCTTTGAAATAATTCAGCTACAAAATTATCCTATAAGCTCTCACAAAGTTTTGTTGTTGTTCAGTCACTGTCATGTCCAACTCTTTGCAACCCCATGGACGGCAGCAGGCCAGGCTCCGCTGTCCTCTACTATCTTCCAGAGTTTGCTCAAATACGTACTTTCACTGAGTCAGTGATACCATCCACCCATCTCATCCTCTGTCGCCCCCTTCTCCTCCTGGCCTCAATCTTTCCCAGCATCAGGGTTTTTCCCTATGAGTTGGCTCTTCATATCAGATGGCCAAAGTATTGGAGCTTCAGCTTCAACAACAGACCATCCAATGAATATGCAGGATTGATTTCCTTTAGAATTGAGCGGTTTGAGCTCCTTGCAGTTAAAGGGACTCTCAAGAGTCTTCTCCAGGACCACAGTTCAAAAATATCAGTGCTTCAGTGCTCAGCCTTCTTTATGGTCCAACTCTCTATGGGATTTTCCAGGGAAGAACACCGGAGTAGGTTGCCATTTTCTTCTCCAGGGGAACTTCCCAACCCAGAAATTGAACCTGGGTCTCCTGCATTGGCAGGCAGATTCTTTACCACTGAGCCACCTGGGAAGCCTATTCTGATAAAATTATGTATGCATATAAATACAAAACTACATCTAAGAATATCCTACATGTCTTCAACACAGAATTGCTTTAATAAATCATTGTGAGTGCACAATACAGAATGAGGCAGAAAAAAAACAGTGAAGTAATGCTGCATCCTTAGTACAGAGCAATCTTCAAGTTATAATAATCTCAATAAAAGAAATATAAAACATCAACTATGTGTCAGGGGCTAGTCTAGAAGCTTTATCTACTTACATATAGTTTTGTATTTATAGTAATTTATATAAATATATATATATATTTAACTAATGTAATTCTTACAACAACCTTATAGTTACTATTAGCGTTATTATGATCATTTTACAGATGAGGAAACTGGGGCACATTAGAGTTAAATAATTGGTCCATTATGAGGAGACATATGTATATATATGTGATTATATTTAAAATATATGATACATAGTTTATATACATTAGCATTAGTTGCTCAGTTATGTCTGATTCTTTGTGAGCTCATGGAATGCAGCCCACCAGGCTCCTCTGTCCATGGAATTCTCAAGGCAAGAAAACTGGAGTGGGTTGCCATTGCCTTCTTCAGGGGATCTTCCTGACCCAGGAATCAAACCCAGTTCTCCTACATTGCTGGCAGATTTCTTACTATCTGAGCCACCATTATATATATATGTGTATATATATATATATACACATATATATATATTTCTGTGCTTTTTTTCTTTTTCTCTGTGTTTTAATATGAATATTTAGATCTACTATATTTTCCAGTTCCTTACTTTTTCTCTTCAGTCAGTAAATATAATTTATTGAATTCTTAATTTTAATTAATGTGAGTTTTCCCCCAGTTTTGGAATTTCCATTTCTTTAATTCTCTATTAAAACTGTTGGTCTTTTCTTTTAACTCTTCGAACCCATTATTCATAGTGATTTAAATGTCCAAGTGATATCATTGTATTTCCGGGTCTATTTCTAGTGTCTGTTGTTCACCTTGGCTTTTCAGTTGCGTCTGTCATCTTCCATACATGCTTGTGTTGGATAAGCATAAGACTATATACAATATATATGACAATTATGGAGATACATGGGTCCTCTAGATGGTGTTGTTTTCTTCTAGAGAGGATTTCCTTTTTCAGGGCTGCTAGGCAAGAAGCATAGCAATCTCAAATAAACTTTATTCCAATCAGAAAGTGAGGTAAATCAAGTTGTTCCTCAGTTTTTGTTAGAACTGGTATATTTGTGATTCATTCTTACGCCTAAGGTTTAGCCCTTTGGAGTCCTAACTCAAAGCCTGCTACACATTAGGATCCTCTTTCTTAACAAGATCTGAACTTTTTTTTTTCATAGTCCTATGAGTCTATTGAAAGCTCTGTTCAGCCTCTTAGATTCTGAGTCACTTCCTTAGAAACATTCATTAGCCTTGAGGTAGAAACTGGCTTCATCTACTAGCCTTACAGTCTTATCTCTCTGCTGTTCCCTTCTCCCCTAACTCTTGGCCTTGGAATTCCTCAGAACCTTGAAAACACTCCAGTACCTTCAAAGAGGTTTTTTGCTTTTTGTTAATTTTAATCCTTGATTTTTGTCATTTAAAAAAATATATATACTTCCTTTGACTTTTCTGGTTGTTCTCAGAGAAAAAGTTGGTTAAAAACAACTTAGCAGTCAACCATTAGACACATTTTTAAGTGGAGGATAAAAGAACAAAATAGAATTCAGTCAGGAACACTTCCCAACCCAGACAGTTCAATGGAGGAAACAGAGAAAAGTCATTTTAATGAGTTGAATGAGCTGAAAGAGCAAACAGATGACCTGGAGATGAAGGACATCAGAGCTGGAGGAACAGAAGGACATGAAATCATTGAGGCTCAGAAACCACACTGCCTGTCCAGAGTTGGGACAATGGTCTGCCCAACAGAAGCTGGCACCACAGAGGCATAGGAAGCCAGGGGCCCTGCTCAGTGGGGAGGAGGCAGAGAGGAACCAGTACCCTGAATATCTCCTCCTCCTGCCTTCAGTTGCTTGCCAGTGACTCTTTTTTGTGTGTGAATATATGAAAAAAAATTTAATCTGAAAGACAGTTGGTGCCAAATAAACTCCCCTAGATATTTTGGATCAACATGCGTCTAGAAACAAACAGCTTGGCAGAGAAAAAAGTTTCTTGGCAGAAGGGCATAGGGCTGGAGAGTTTGACAATTGGATGATAAAGTGAACTGACTAGGTCTAAAAAAAAATCAAGGGTTACAGGATGGAGAAGTTATCTGACTTTTATTGAATACATGAGAAGTCTAGCTAAACTCAGTCCTTCATTTTGAGAGGACCCAGACTGAAATGTTTAAGGATGACATAGTTTTCTCTACTGTGATGAACAGCAATACCTAAACTGCTATGAATGAAATAGATAACTAAGGAGAATCCAGTGCTTCTTATTGACCAAACTTCACAAAAGGCAGTGGCCAGAGCAGCCCGGGGAAAAACAGAGAAAGACAGGGTGTGAATCTGAGACCAAGTAGGCAAGTGACAGGCCACCATGCTCATCTTGGAAAGACTCTCACCAGTAACAGTGGTTGCTTCTGGGGTGGGGCAGAATGGCAGACTGGTGGGCAGAGGAAACGGGATTGAGAGACACTTACCACATGCTTGTCTTGCATATTAAAGGTAAACACACAACCATTAAAAGTCAAATCAAACCCTTCAGTGGCTCCCATCCGCCACAGCAGTGTGTCTCAAACTTCGGGTGCGCTAAAATTACCTATCGTCCTGGAGAGAATGCAGATCCTGTGCACCAACCAGTGGCTCTGGGTGGCCTCTCAGAAAACTGCATTTAAACAACCCTCTCAGGTGATGTGATTCTGATGTGGTTGGTCCACATCAGAGAAATGAGAAACAGTGCCAGCAGGACAGAATTCCGGCTCCTTCAGAATGCCCATGAGTCCTTCGTGACATGCAGGATCACTCGCTCTTTGAACTTTTCCATATCAGCAAAGGCAGAGGCTGGCTGTCCCTTGTCTCCTGCCTCCTGTCCTTGATCATCCCACTTCTCCCTGTGTTTGGTTCTGATAATGAGTTTGTGTGTCTGCTTTCTTCATTAGCACCCAAGGACCGAGGACTTTTCTTATTTATATTAAATCCTAGAAATGACTAGCGTTGTACTTGGCACCTAGGGCGTTCCCAATGTGTGTAGGTTACATGGACTGACTGACAGTTCTCAGAAAGGAGGAATCTGGGTCTGCCGAGGTGCCCAGAAATGGTTTCCTCAGAGAAGAGGTTGCCTTAGACAACAGAGTGGAAGGGAAAATGCATTCCGGGCTGGGCAAAGGGAATACACACAGGCACCAAGGCACGCAGGCTCATGTCTATTAGTGAGCAACCCTGGCGATGAATATAAAGTGCTTTGGTATCTTTTNCCCTCTTCTCCCTCTAGCTTCACCTCTAGTCAAGGCTGGCTCACAGGTCTCACAAGCACAAAAGCTGATGGCTTAAGATAATAAGTTCATTTATTCTGGTCAGAGGGTATCAGCAGGTAGGGGGAATGTTGGGAGAGGACATTTCTTTGCTCTGCAGAATGGTCCTTCAGGGACTCTAATCCCTCCATCTTGTGGATAAGAACCTCCACCAGGTCATCCACCACCTGTCTCCAGGCTACTAAACAGGAAATAGAACAAGAATCTTGGAGTGGGGATGGAGGTCGGGATGAGGGTGTGGGTGGGGGTGTTCTAATGAGCTGATCACAGAAGTGGCACTTTACACCTCTTGCCATATTCCACTGGTCAGGACCAATCACCTGGCCACCACTCCTAACTGCACTGGGGACTAGAACCTGTGGCCCAGGAAAGGATGACCAGGAGAAGATGGACATTGCTGCGTGCCAGGCCTCTCCCACTTCCTGCAGCTTCCTCATGCAGGATGCACAGCCACTGTCTGCCAATTGCATCTGGAGCTTTTCTGCTGCTAAGAAATGTACATGGTCGACTGACAGAAATGGAACAGACCCCCTCAAGGTAGCAGAGTGCAACGTGACAGTGAGAGCAGGCCTGGGACAGACCGCAGCCTTGGCAACACCAGGCAGGTTGCAGATGCTGGACCCTTGAGCCTGTTTCCCCTGTCTCGTCTCGAGCTTGCACTGACCAATTCCTCAGTGCAGAAGGAACACCCCAGAGGAGGGATGCCCTCCTGTGTGAAGCAGAGCAGAGGGCTCAGGAAAGGCAGGGACATCTGTAAGGGCAATGAAGTGCTTAGTGCCTTGAGCGTAGGGCTTGAAAACCACCTACAGACTGTTTGGCATTAGGAGCCTTGAGCTTATAATCACTAAGTGTGTGTGCGCTTAGTCACTCAGTCGTGTCCGACTCTTGCGCCCCCATAAACTGCAACCTTCCAGGCTCCTGTGTCCATTGAATTTTCCAGGCAAGAATACTGGAGTGGGTTGCCATTTCCTTTTCCAGGGGATCTTCCCGACCCAGGAATTGAACCCAGGTCTCCTGCACTGCAGGCAGATTCTTTACCTATTGAACTACAAGGGAAGTAATCACTAAGTCAGTTCAGTTCAGTTCAGTCGCTCAGTCATGTCCAGCTCTTTGCGACCCCATGAATCGCGGCACGCCAGGCCTCCCTGTCCATCACCAACTCCTGGAGTTCACTCAGACTCACGTCCATCGAGTCCGTGATGCCATCCAGCCATCTCATCCTCTGTCGTCCCCTTCTCCTCCTGCCCCCAGTCCCTCCCACCATCAGAGTCTTTTCCAATGAGTCAGCTCTTCACATGAGGTGGCCGAAGTACTGGAGCTTCAGCTTCAGCATCATTCCTTCCAAAGAAATCCCAGGGTTGATCTCCTTCAGAATGGACTGGTTGGATCTCCTTGCAGTCCAAGGGACTCTCAAGAGTCTTCTCCAACACCACAGTTCCAAAGCATCAATTCTTGGGCACTCAGCCTTCTTCACAGTCCAACACCACAGTTCCAAAGCATCAATTCTTGGGCACTCAGCCTTCTTCACAGTCCAACTCTCACATGCATACATGACCACAGGGAAAAACATCACCTTGGTGAGCAGCAAACCAGAAACTGCTCTGTGAGCCTGTACCAGGCTGCAGCAATTTCGAATGAAATGAGAAAGCCACCGTCGCGCGCCTCTTCACTCCCACTCCCATTCTGACTTCAGCTGCCTTTGTGATGCAGTGCTTTCTCTATCTGAGCACCGACCTCACTTTCTCTTCTTGTTAATCCAGCTGCTCCCAGACAAGCATCCTCACGCCCTGCACTGCTTTCCTCCCGGGCATCTTGTCCGGCCCAGCCCTCTGGCCTTCGTGTCTGTGTAGACCTAAGAAAAGAGGGAAGAAAACCATGAAGGCGTGTGTGCAGTAGCGTTTTCTCAGGAAAATGTTCTTTTGTCAACGAGGGTCCAAGTCACTCCATCCAACTCCTTCCTCTAAAGCCTTTCTTCCTTGTGATGAAATAAAAGTCATATTTTATGGCAAGATGAGAAAAATGAAAACAACATTTTCTTTGCCTCCTCGGGCCTCCATCCTCCTCATTCGTGTGAGTTGTGCTTCTGCTTTAGCCAGACCTCCTTAGGAGACAACTTTCTTTCTTAATCTTGTCAGGGACCATGATGACCCACCATCTGTGTTGTTTGTGTAAACCTGGATCATGTAAACTGTCAATAAAACATCATTTAATGTATAACCATCTGTCTCAAAAACATGTACCTGTGCTTTGACTTCTAGCAGGCAGAGTAATCCTTAGAGCTTTCTGAAAGACTGTTCCCCAGGTTATAATCCTCAATTTGGCTCGAATAAAATTTTCCATCAGCTTTTTTCCTCAACACTTGTTAAGCAACGTCTAAGCCACATGGCTGTCCCCTGATACATACATAGCCTGAAGATGCCCAGGGTCCTTCTTTTTAAAACATCAAAGATGAGGGGCAGTAGACCCATATGGAGCCTGTGACGTCACTGATAAAAGTGGTATACAGCTTCCTGGACTTTGTTGGTATTGTTGGTGGAGTTTTGTCGCTAAGTCATGTCTGATTCTTTTGCAATTCCATGGACTGTAGCCCACCAGACTCCTCTGTCCATGGGATTACCTGCGCAAGAATCCAGGAGTGGATAGCCACTTCCTTCTCTAAGGGATCTTCCCAACTCAGGGATCGAACTCACACCCCCTGCATTGGCAGGTGGATTCTTTACTACCGAGCCACAAGGGAAGCCCTTTATTAGTATTAGCTTTTTCCTTTTACTACCTTCCCAAACCCACCTGCCAATGCAGGAGACATAAGGAGACCCTTCAAATGGAGTCTTTGAAGATGAGATTGAGATGAAGTCATTATGATGGACCTTAATGCAATACAACTGGTGTCTTTATAAAGACAGGAAATCTGGACCTAGAGGCAGACATGAGCAGAGAGAGGAACACGAACAGACAGAGGGAGAAAGTCACGTGAAGACTGGAGTTATGCGGCCACAAGTTAGAGAACGGCAGAAGCATGAGAGCGGCCTGGGGCAGACCCTCCCTGGAGCCTTCAGAGGGAGCATGGCTGTCCAAGATGCTGATTTCAGACTACAGACTTTCTAAACCGTGAGACAATACATTTCTGTTGTAAGCCACCCGGTGTCTGGCAGCCCTAGCAAATGAATGAATATACACTCTCATTTATCTGAGTATTTTGACCCTTTCCTCTACCATCTGACATGGGAATTCTGGCAGAGCCAGCTGTGGATGCTTCAAGAACCATCCTGGCTGCCTGTGAGCGCTGTCTCCTGGGTTCTTGCTGGGGTGTTAACTCCTGGATAACAAATGGGAGATTATTCCCCTATTGATAAACTCTCCTTCATCCAGCTCTGTGGCGCACTGCCCATCACTCCAGGGCCCAGTATTTTCCCTGTTTCCGACGGCATTTATTAGCATGGTTGTCTATCTCATAGGTCCAGAATATACTCAGTCTGGCTGGGTCAGGATGTGGCCCTTGTAACTGGTCTGATTACAGGAGGAGAGGAGGGTAGACCTAATGAAGACAATCATTGTCCCAGGGGACACCTGCGTCATTTGAAACTTCAGCCTGAGCAGGTGCAATAAACCACTCTCTCCCAGATTTTGTAAAAGAAGGGAAGTAAGAAACTGCTGCAGGGCCTGCAGTTCAGCAGAGTCTGTGAGTTCAGGGTTCTTAGTGGCATCAACCTAGATGTCCCTTTTCCAATCTCAGGGTCCCACTCCTTATAATTTGGGACCCTGACCAGGATGTAGGCTTGTTGGGCTGAGCATTCCATCTTCTCTGAAGCTCAGCTACTCTTACAATTCAGGGCTGCGTCTGTAAGCTCTGCTCTGGCTGCAGGAGTTCGTGGATTCCTTAATGCTGCCAAGGCCCTGTGGTCTTCACACTTCACTTAGGATAGGTGATCAGTCACTCCGAGCCTCGTCAATTGGCTAATGGTTCTTAGCAACAGACACCCTCTTCCGTAGTCCTTGTGGTTACTTTTACTCATCCTTCTCCAGCATCAGCTTTTACACTGGTCCATATTTCCTCTTACATTGGGATCCTGTACCAGTTCACCACTGTTACACATCTGGGCAGTTGCCCTGCTTCCCTGGTGGCTCAGATGGCAGAGAACCCGCCTGCAGTGTTGGAGACCTGGGTTTGATCCCTGGATTGGGAAGATTCCCTGGAGGAGGGCATGGAAACCCACTCCAGTATTCTTGCCTGGAGAATCCCCATGGACAAAGGAGCCTAGTAGGCCACAGTCCATGGGGTGGCAAAGAGTCAGACATGACAGAGCGACTAAGCACACAGCCTGCCTGGGGATATCCATACTCCACTGACCAGCAGGGGTGGGGGCTCTCATTGGCAGCCAATCAGCTCCAAATCCCTATCTTGGAGTCTGATTTTGAAGATTATAGCTGGTGCGCTTGTCATAGGATGGGGTCCCTGGAACCTGACTGAGATGAGGAGTGGCATGCTGGTATCTGATTGCAGATGCTCTCAGGAGAAGTAAGGAAGACAGGATCACCTAAAGGGAGCAGCTGGTGCTCAAGGTGGTGGCAAAGGAGGAAAATGTCAGCTGATCCTCTAGAAATGGCCTTTCAGAGTAATCCCAAGTTGAGGCAAGAGGGCTGGGCTTTTGTATTTCCGATCAGCCCATCATTAGCAATGGACCACCCCTTGAGAGGGGGATATCCTTGGGCATGGCAGGTCCCTGCAGCCTAGGTCAATGCTCAGCAAGCCACACAGCTGACGTTCCTGACAGTTGGACAGTGAATACTTCAGTCTTCACTATAGGATTTAGGGGAAGCATCAACATGTACCCTACAGACACTAGTTCATATTTAAAGAAACATGAGTTTATGGGGATGAGTTCAACCTGTGCAGGAAATTTTAAAACAAAACATGAGACTTCACAGACATTTCCCACCTATTGTGTCCTCCCTGCAGAAGCCTGCAGGCAGGCTCTATCTTCCCTGCCACTGACTTGAGGGCTGCTTTGGTGAAATGTGTGAGAAGAGCTGCCACAAGGAAATCTGCTCTCCAGAGCAGTCTCGGAGATACCGTTGACACCTCCAACCGAACCTAAGGACTTGGGGCTTCTCTCCCTGGGGAGTTTGCAACTTAAGGCTCATTTCCTAGTTTGGGAGACAGTGTGCCCTAACAAAGGGATTCCAAGCATCATTAAGCAGGTGTGTGAGGGCTGTAGGGGCTGGAGGGGGTCGAGGGCCCTCCCAGTGCTTCTGAGATCATGCCATCTGCACCACCCAAGCAGAAAGCTGCTCCAGCAGACAGAGAAGGGTTGAAAGAGGCCCAGGCTACGTTCGGTTTGAAACTCCAGGTATATTTAAAAAATGAAAGCATGCTAAAACAAGGTTATAAAACTGTTTACACGTCTCAGATTATCCCCTTGAATACACACTCCTATATACACTAATACCATGACTTTGTATACGTAAGATCACATTTGGAAATATTGTGAAAAGCTTACATTTGGTTTATGTGAAAATACAAGATCTGGGTCAGGCCAAGTCCTATCCACATACAAAGAAGGCAAAGTCCAGGTCCAAATGACTTTCTAGCTCCAAATGGGACACATGAAAGTCCCATTGGAACACTCCCAGGTCTAGAATTGCTGTCTTCTTGCTATAGGTTCGCCCAAGTCTTCCTGTTTCATCACCTCCC
>SJYW01016674.1:0-10931 GCA_006410735.1 Raphicerus campestris | reverse complement strand
CTATTTCTTTGCATTGATTGCTGAGGAAGGCTTTCTTATCTCTCTTTGCTATTCTTTGGAACTCTGCATTCAAATGGGTCTATCTTTCCTTTTTTCTCCTTTGCTTTTGGCCTCTCTTCTTTTCACAGCTATTTGTAAGGCCTCTTTAGACAGCCACTTTGCTTTTTTTGCATTTCTTTTTCTTGAGGATGGTCTTGATTCCTGTCTCCTGTACAAAGTCACGAACCTCCATCCATAGTTTATCAGGCACTCTATCTGTCACATCTAGTCCCNGGCCTCTTTAGACAGCCACTTTGCTTTTTTTGCATTTCTTTTTCTTGAGGATGGTCTTGATTCCTGTCTCCTGTACAAAGTCACGAACCTCCATCCATAGTTTATCAGGCACTCTATCTGTCACATCTAGTCCCTTAAATCTATTTCTCACTTCCACTGTATAGTAATAAGGGATTTGATTTAGGTCATACCTGAATGGTCTAGTGGTTTTCTCCACTTTCTTCAATTTAAGTCTGAATTTGGCACTAAGGAGTTCATGATCTGAGCCACAGTCAACTCCTGGTCTTGTTTTTGCTGACTGTATAGAGCTTCTCCATCTTTGGCTGCAAAGAATATAATTAATCTATTTTGGTGTTAGTCTTCTCTTGTCTTGTTGGAAGAGGTGTTTGCTATGACCAGTGCATTTTCTTGGCAGAACTCTATTAGCCTTTGCCCTGCTTCATTCTGTACTCCAAGGCCAAATCTGCCTGTTACTCCAAGTGTTTCTTGACTTCCTACTTTTGCATTCCTTTCCCCTATATTGAAAAGGACATCTTTTTTGGCTGTCAGTTCTAGAAAGTCTTATAGGTCTTCATAGACCTGTTCTACTTCAGCTTCTTCAGCATTACTGGTTGGAGCGTAGAGTTGGATTACCGTAATATTGAATGATTTGCCTTGGAAATGAACAGAGATCATTCTGTTGTTTTTGAGATTGCATCCAAGTACTGCTTTCAGACTCTCTTGTTGACTATTATGGCTACTTTATTTCTTCTTAGTGATTCCTGCCCACAGTAGTAGATACAATGGTCATCTGAGTTAAATTCACCCTTTCCAGTCCATCTTAGTTCATTGATTCCTAGAATGTCGATGATAACTCTTGTCCTCTCCTGTTTGACCGCTTCCAATTTGCCTTGATTCATGGACCTAACATTCCAGGTTCCTATGCAGTATTGCTCTTTACAGCTTTGGGCCTTGCTTCTATCACCAGTCCCATCCACTTTTTGCTTTAGCATATTCATGTTAAAATAAAAGTTTTTGCTTTGGCTCCATCCCTTCATTCTTTCTGGAGTTACTTCTTCCTGATCTCCAGTAGCATTTTGTGCACCTACCAACCTGGGGTGGATGTTAATAAATTTCCATCCAAGTCCAGACCAGCCCATTTTCTATTTCAGCCGTGTTTCTCACGTGTTTTTTGTTTTGTTCTGGGACTTATATATTGTTAATAAAGATTCAGGTCATTTAAGCTTTAGCAAAAGCAGATCAGTACGTGTTCAATGTGGGCTTCCCTGGTGGCTCAGAGGTTAAAGCATCTGCCTCCGATGCGGGAGACCCGGGTTCGATCTCTGGGTCGGGAAGATACCCTGGAGAAGGAAATGGTAACCCACTCCAGTATTCTTGCCTAGAGAATCCCATGGACAAAGAAGCCTGTTAGGCTACAGTCCACGGGGTTGCAAAGTGTCGGACACGACTGAGAGACTTCACTTTCACTTCCACATGTTCAATGTACAATATTATGATTTTAATCATAAAGTTAGGTTATGAATCATGGAAGCATGAGGAAGAAAATCCAATGTGTTTCCATGTCTTTCAGGGTGAGTGCCAGTTAGATAACTTTTAAACTTGTAATTGTCACATTTTTTAGACTTGAACATTTTCTAACTTTAATTTTACTTTGAAGGAACAAAAATCTATCTTTCAGCCTGTCACAGTTGGCTACCAAAGTAAATAATTCCACTTGATTGATTTTTCCATCAGACATTTGACAAATGACATTTCTGTTTCTTATTCAAATTCCTCATTGTTGGGCTCTGTTATTTTCAATTTATTTTTGATTGGAGGATGATTACAATGTTGTGTTGGTTTCTGCCATATAACAGTGTGAATCACCCATAAGTATACATACATCCCATCCATCTTGAGCCTCTCTCCCAGCTACCCACCCTATCCCACCCCTCTAGGTCATTACAGAGCCCCTGATTGCGCTTCCCGCATTATACGGTGGTTTCCCATTTTATTCAGCCATCTCTGGGGTTGCACAGAGTCGGACATGACTGAAGCGACTTAGCAGCAGCAGCAGCAGCAGCAGTGTATATGTGTCCGTGCTACTATCTTGATTTGTTCCACCCTCTCCTTCCCCCACTGTGTCCACAAGTCTGTCCTCTATGTCTGTATCTCTATTCCTGCCCTGCAATAGGTTCATCAGTACTTATTTTTTTCTATATTTCATATGTATGTGTTAATATATGATATTTGTTTTTTTCTTTATGATCTAATTCATTCAGTATAACAGGCTCTAGGTTCATTCACCTCATTTCAACTGACTCAAATTCATTCCTTTTTATGTCTGAGTAATATTCCTTTGTATACATGTACCACTACCTCTTTAGCCATTCATCTGTTGACGAACATCTAGGTTGCTTCTATGACCTGGCTATTGCAATTAGTGCTACAGTGAACATTGGGATTCATGTGTCTTTTTGAATTATGGCTTTCTCGAGGTATATGCCTAGAAGTGGCATTGCTGGGTCCTAGTGGTAGTTTTATTCCTAGTTTTTAAAGGAATATCTATACTGCTTTCCATAGTGGCTATATCAATTTACATTCCCACCAATAGTGCAAGAGGGTTCCCTTTTCTGCACATCCTCTCCAGCTTTTATTATTTTTAGATTTTTTGATGATGGCCATTCTGACCATTGTGAGGTGATACCTCATTGTCATTTTAATTTTCATTTCTCTAATAATTAATGTTGAGCATATTTTTCACGTGTTGGCCATCTGTCTGTCTTGTATGTTTGGATAAAGTTTTCAGTTTTTTTTTTCTTGTTTTAAAAAACAAAACATGTTGGCCAACCCCTTGGCCTACTGTCTTAAAATATGGAGAGAAGTTTATGAAAACTCACACCCTGTAGGGCTGAGGGAGACGTGGAAGAGATTTTCAAGCGCTCTCACTTTGTGTGATGATTCTGTTTCATTAGATCGAAATGGAGTCCTGGACAGCCCCTTGTCCTCAATATATCAGGAAAATAAAAACCCAAGTGAGAAGAAAACATACTCATGTTAAAATAAAAAAGCAAACTAACATATTGAATGAACATACTTATCTGAAACATTACTCTTTAAAGGTCCCATCAATTCTCAGTATTAATAGAGAGAATTAATTTCTATATAGACCTAAAAGGGCTGGAAAATTCACTCTTAATCCTCTGGAAGCAAATTTTTCTTTTCCATTGTCATTAACTGACTCTACTTGTGATATTAGAAGAGATGAGAACCCATCACGGTTGATTTAGTGTGTGTGTATTTGGTGCAAGTTGGTGCACTCTTCCAAGAAACCATGTGCAAATGGTTCACACTGTTGGGTAAATTATGTGATACAGGGTGCCATCGCAATCTTTGGTCTTGTGCAGCATATCTATGAGGAGGGCATGGCAACCAACTCAAGTATTCTTGCCTGGAGAATCCCATGGACAGAGGAGCCAGGTGGGCTACAGTCCATGGGGTCACAAAGAATAGGACACGACTATGTGACTAAGCACAGCACAGGATATATATGCACGGAAAGTGAAGTCACTTATTCCGAGTCACTGGACATATGTGGTTGGATGACAGAACCCAGATCTACAGTCTGGTCCAATTTCTGAGGTCTGAGTGGGGGAGGAGAATACAAATATATGTG
Organism: Raphicerus campestris; assembly: GCA_006410735.1. Lineage (NCBI taxonomy): Eukaryota > Metazoa > Chordata > Mammalia > Artiodactyla > Bovidae > Raphicerus > Raphicerus campestris. The sequence continues at coordinate 7,003 of SJYW01016674.1, read as the reverse complement.
AGTTTAAAAATAATGTCTCTATGTTGACATCAACTTTCACTTCCTGATTTTTAAAAGAAAATGTTCTACATTTTAAAATACAATGAATATTTCTCCACATGGGGAACATTCTTGAATTTGTTTTTGCCTGAAAGCCCAAAGCTTTTTTTAATTCTCAACTAGAGTTTCTTCACAATGGGTTTTCGATATAAGGAATTTCTTCTGTCGTTTTGAAGACTTGATGTTCAGCTTTCTCATTTTCTAATGTTATTCCATGCTATCATATCTGCTATTGGTTGGTATGAAGTTAGTTAAGTTGCTCTGTAGTGTCCAACTCTTTGCAACCCCATGGACTGTAGCCCACCAGGCTCTTCCATCCATGGGATTCTCCAGGCAAGAATACTGAAGTGGGTTGCCATTTCCTTCTCCAGGGGATCTTCCCGACCCAGGGATCAAACCCAGGTATCCCACATTAGAGGCAGACACTTTAACCTCTGAGCCACCAGGGAAGCCCATTGGTTGGTATAAGTCACTGCAAATATAGACAAGATATAAGTAAATAACATTAAAAAATTCTTACCATGTCTATTTTCCATTTTTCAGTATCTATACTGAGAGCACATCCCTGGACTCTCTTTGCTTTTTGATTACATTTCACAAAAGGGCTTCCCTGATAGCTCAGTTGGTAAAGAATCCACCTGCAATGCAAAAAACCTCAGTTCAATTCCTGGGTCGGGAAGATCCACTAGAGAAGGGATAGGTTATCGACTCCAGTATTCTTGGGCTTCCCTTGTGGCTCAGCTGGTAAAGAATCTGCCTGCAATTTGGGAGACCTGAGTTTGATCCTTGGGTTGGGAAGATTCTCTGGAGAAGGGAAAGGCTACCCACTCCAGTATTCTGGCCTGGAGAATTCTATGGACTGTACAGTCCATGAGGTTGCAAAGAGTTGGACTCGATTGAGCGACTTTAACTCACAAAAGGAACTCCTTCAATTCATCCACTCTCATATCATGTAATATTTTATAACCCCCAATTTACAGACTATATTCCACAGCTTACACTTTTGTATTGACTAACTCCCTGGGGATGTGTGTTCTCTAAAAATTTTTTTTGATCATGTGTCCTAACTGCAAAAAAATGTTTCTTTCCTTCATTCAGTAAATATCTATTAATAAAAAAACCTATGTCCCAAGCTCTGGGGTTAGAGTAATGAACAACAGGAAATACTTCCCGGAGCTTTACTCTAGTGAGGAGAAACACAGGTGTACTTCTGTGCCAGTATGTTGTGTGCACTGAGGCAGATGGTCAGAACCACAGTGAGATATCAACTCAGCACCTGTCAGCCTGGCGGTCATCAGAAAGACCGCAGGTAACAAATGTTGGCAGGGATCTGGAGAGAAGGGAAGCTTAGTACGTTGTTGTAGTTGTAAACTGGTGCAGCTTCTATGGAAAACAGCATGGAGGTTCCTGAAGAAACTAGAAATAGAGCTACCATGCTGCTGCTACTACTGCTAAGTCGCTTCAGTCATGTCCGACTCTGTGCGACCCCATAGACGGCAGCCCACCAGGCTCCCCCATCCCTGGGATTCGCCAGACAAGAACACTGGAGTGGGTTGCCATTTCCCTCTCCAATGCATAAAAGTGAAAAGTGAAAGGAAAGTTGCTCAGTCGTGTCCGACTCTTAGCGACCCCATGGACTATAGGATCCAGCAATTCTCCTTGGATACATATCCAAAAAAATGAAAACAAAAACTCTTAATTCAATGAGATATCTGCACCCCATGTTTGTAGCAGTATTATTTACAATAGCCAATATATGGAAGCAACCTAAGTGTTTATCAGCTGATGAATGACTAAAGATGTGGCATACACACACACTCTCTCTCTCTCTCTTTCTCTCTCTCTCAATGGAATGTTAACCGTGAAAGAGAATGAAATTTTGTCATTTGCACAACATGGACAGACCTAGAGGGTATTATGCTTAGTGAGTGAAAAAAGTCAGACAGAAAAAGGCAAATACTGTATGTTATCACTAATGAATGAATATAACAAAAAACATAAGAGATGATGGCTAAGTGGTAGAGTCTGAATATAATCCCTTGGGGTCTTGGAAGAGAGATAAGTACATGCTTCCAACTTCTGAATGATGCTCCATAGCATTTGGTTAACAAGCTCCCCCATCAGCAAACTAGCAGCCTATTTACACTTCAAGAAGGTCAACTTGGGATGTTTTTACAGTAGGCAGTTTTTCTTTTTGTTTGGTTTTTTGTTTTAGATTAAATTTATTTTAATTGGAGGCTAGTTACTTTACAATATTGTGGTTTTCTTCATACATCAACATGAGTCAGCCACAGGTATACAGGTGTCTCCCCCATTCTGAAACCTCCACCCACGTCTCTCCCCACCCCATCCCTCTGGGTTGTCCCAGAGCCCCAGCTTTGAGTGCCCTGCTTCATGCATCGAACTTGCACTGGACATCTATTTTACGTATGGTAATGCTGCTGCTGCTGCTGCTGCTGCTGCTAAGTCACTTCAGTCGTGTCCGACTCTGTGCGACCCCATAGACGGCAGCCCATGAGGCTCCCCTGTCCCTGGGATTCTCCAGGCAAGAACGCTGGAGTGGGTTGCCATCTCCTTCTCCAATTCATAAAAAATATACATGTTTTAATGCTATTCTCTCATATCGTCCCACCCTCGAGTAGGCTATGTTTTATGAGTTTCTGTAAATTTCCGTTGCAGAAGAATGCCTAAATTTTGTCCCATTTTTCTCTCCCTGGATTCTTCAGGGCTTTGTCTCTCATCCACTGATTTCATTTGTGACTTGATATTTCACAGGCATCATAGTGTGACTCTTGAAATGACTACTTGTTTTTGAGAAGTGACGGTTAATATGTGATTGCTGTCAAAATATCCTGCTAAGGAAAGCACAAAATGGCCCACATTTTGTTGTGAGTGATTTTTAGTGATAACATATGAACAGTAAGAGAATTGGGAGGTCCGATGAGTAAACGGAAATGTGCCTCTTATGTAGTTTACTGTTTTCTCTTTCCCCCTGCAGGTTAATTGGCACAGCTACCATAGCCCTGAAGGACCTGATGGGTGACCAGAGCAGATCCCTGCCCTACAAACTCATCTCCCTGCTAAACGAAAGGGGGCAGGAGACTGGGGTGAGCATTTCCCTCTTGTGAATGGCTTTGAAGTGAGATGGTTAAGCACAAAGATTCATTAAGAGTGACATTATAATTAGCTCACTACACACACAAACACACATACACAAACCTATTGTTTTTGAGATAAATAGGTGTGTTTGCAAACGATATGGCCTCATCCTGTCCTCTTACCGACAATACTGCAGGTTAGCTAAACTTGATTTTCTGTGGCAGAATGCTATAGCCTGAGTGGGACCCTCGCTTGGTACAGCTCTGTGCGTATTCACTGAGGTGTTAACATTTGTNCTCATCCTGTCCTCTTACCGACAATACTGCAGGTTAGCTAAACTTGATTTTCTGTGGCAGAATGCTATAGCTTGAGTGGGACCCTCGCTTGGTACAGCTCTGTGCGTATTCACTGAGGTGTTAACGTTTGCATGGTGAGTGTAGCCCGTGTGTCAGACGCACTTTGAAACATTCTATAGAAGGTAATTCATTAATATTAGACCATAATATCAAGATGTTCATATCATGATCTTTATAATTGTGTTGGCAGCTGAATGTTTTCTGATCACAACCTCTCTAAATAAGTATACACTGATATTGTCTGATATGAGACCAGAAGAGAGAGAGAGACTTTCTGAAATGTGCTATAAAAATCTGTCTCAAGCATTGCAGCTTTCAGATTAAAAAAAATAATAATTTTATTTATTTTTTGGTTGTGCTGTGTCTTCACCGCTATGCGGGCTATTCTGTAGCTGCGGCACACGGGCTGCTCATTGCAGTGGCTTCTCTTGCTGAGCACAGGCTCTAGGGTGCACAGGCTTCGGTAGCCGCAGCACATGGGCTCAGTAGCTGTGTTTCTCAGGCTCCAAAGCACAGGCTTAGTAGTTGTGGCTCATGGGTTTGCGTGCTTTGCAGCACGTGAGGTCTTCCTGGACCTGGACTCATGTCTCCTGCATTGGCAGGTGGATTCTTGATCACTGAACCACCAGCTAAATCCCCTCAGATTTCTTAAGATTGCTAACAAGCACTCATAAAGCTTCCCTTGTTAACCTCTGATGCCTTCATTTTCCAAACAGTTTATTTTGTGTGGGAGCCTGGGCAAATGGGAGAAAGTTTAAAGTTAAAGAGGCCCTCCCTGTAGGCAAGAATACATTAATGCCCATTAGGAATGTCAGTTTTGCTCGTCTAGTCTCCAAAACACCAAAACATATAGGTTTGCTTTTAATTCGCATTCTAATCATAAAACATAAATTCAGAATATCAGCTCTCATCTATCTACCCAAAACCTGAGTGAGAGAAATGATACTAAGGGAAGATGTTACAAGGCAGTGATGTTTCTGGGTGTTTTTCTTCTCTTTAAAGCAGGGAAGGAAAGCGTATGTAGAACCCTGAAACGGCAGAACTGTGGTGATTGAATGGAGTAAGGAAGTGTAAGGTCCTGGCCCCCTGGTGTCTTCTCACCCCCACTATGGGGCCTTCGGCACCTCTGAGAATCCTGAGGTTATCAGGAAACCATTGATGGCCTCTTGACCATTGATGGTCAAGCCATTCATGGACTCTTCTAGGGTTTGAAAGTTGAATTCTTAGATTAAGTTTGGCAGTTGAGGCCCCTCATTGCATTCAGTGTTCCTATTGTTCACTTGTAGCCATGAGACACTGTTCTTCCAGTTCTGTATTTGCCAAGAAATGCTGTCAGAGACATCATTTACTTTCCTGTTCAGTGTCTCCCAGGTTATAGTTCCTAAGTTGGCAAAGAATGTGTTGATCCATGTGGGAATATTCACTGATGACTAGGCAGGAGGGAAAAAACAGGGCTATACATAATGTGTGTGTGTGTGTGTGTTAGAATTTACCAGGTGTGGCAAAAGTAGCAGCAAATGAAAGCGTGGGAGATGCCCATTTAAATTTGAATTTCAGATAAACAATGAGTCATTTTGTAGGATAGGTATGTCCCCAATTTTATGCTCTATATTTTAGCTGATAACCTGGGTAGAGTGTGAGTGTGGCCCACTCTTATTTTCAAAGGACATCTTTTATTCTGAGATTTATCCGTCCTCATTTTTGCTGTTGAGATCCTTTATTTTGTAATGCTTATAACAGTAGATGGTAGTTGTAGGGTGCGTTTGACAAAATAAAATTAGTGACTCTATGTTGAGTCCTACTAGCAAACTCTTGAAATTTTATCAGTTCACTAAATATAAAAGTATAGGAAACTCTGCACTAAAATAATGATCCACATGAGAAATTTAACTCAGATTTTTAAAATGGAAATCACTTTATTTCCTATAATGAGTTTAGTATGTTTCTTCCTTTCTGATAATGAAAGTTTACGTGTAACATTTTCTGTTCCTCTACTTGCCTTGGCCTCTAGCCAACTTGGGGTCATATTTAATGCAAGAGGAGTGGTACTTATGTTCAGCTTTATATTTTGCATATTTGTTTCCTCTTCCATCATACTTGTTTCCCTTTTTCGAACCCCGTTTTATGAATCACGTTATTCTATAACTTTTCGTTAGCCACATAAAAATCCTTTTTTGGAGAGAAGTGTAAAAATAAATTTTAGCAATTAACAAAGATGTCAGTGAGTGAACAAAAACCTTAATCCCTTAGAATGAGCCTCTGGGACTGTAATTCTGTGATTGGAGGCCATCTGCAGCCTAGGAAGGAGGCTCACGACAAGTTCATGCTTGCTCGTCACAACTTTCCTCCGGTTTATGAGGCTGCCCCTTAGCAATGATACACTTGGCAACCTGTACCGGGTACCTGCTTTTACAGGTGTTCCCAGTTCACCTGGGCTTGCGTTTGGGAAGACACAGAGGGTGTGTCACCCTTCTCTCTCTCTTCTTACTTTCCCATCCCCCTGCTCACCCCTTTGAAAACTTTTACTGCTGCCAAATTGATTTGTGTTGTGTCTGAAGCATTTTGATGCCCTGCACTGATTGTATCTGCAATGAATTTTTCTACCCAGGCAACAATTGACCTGGTGATTGGCTATCATCCACCTTCAGCTCCACATCCAAATGACCCTGGTGGGACCAGCATGCCGGGCATGGGAGGTAAGCTGACTCTCCTGGAGGCCCAGCCTATGCCTTTAGTAGGGGAATCTATAAAGGTACACAAGGACTCACCAGGAAAGCTTTCCTTGTCACCAGACTCTCTATGGGTTTCCCTGGTGGTTCAGTCAGTAAAGAATTTGCCTGCAATGCAGGGTTGGGAAGAGATCCCCTGGAGAATGGAATTACTACCCAGTCCAGTATTCTTGCCTGGAGAATTCCATAGACAGAGGAGCCTGGTGGGCTACTCTCCATGGAGTCGCAAAGAGCTGGACATGACTGAGTGACTAACACTTTCACTATTCACTTTCAGACTCTCTCAACCTCCCTGCCTGCCTAGACAGGGCCCCAGGAGGCAGGTGGAGCTGCCCTGAATTGGGACATTACAAGAGTCTACCAAATACCCTTTAAAAGAGAAGAGACAGTGAGACGGTTCCTTGCTGTTCCTGAAATTCAGCCTCTGTACATGGGTGCTAGATTAAAGAGTTTTGGACAAAGTAGAAAGAAATAGCTTTATTGTTGTGCCAGGCAAAAGGGCCACAGCTGGCTAATGCCTTGACTGTGTCTCTCACCCTGGAGGAGGTAGTGAGTCTCACAGTGTTCAAGGAGTGGGGTGTGATCAGCTCGTGGGCATTCTTCTGATTGGTTGGTGGTGAGGTAATTGGGAGTCAGCATCATCAACCTTCTGGTTCCAACCAGTCTGGGGTCTATGTGCTTGTGGGCAACTTACAGTGAATGTCTTCCTTCTGGTTGGGGTTCCAATATCTGCAAAACAGCTTAAAGGACATGGCTCAGAATATTATCTATAGTCCTTGA
>SJYW01016667.1:0-23574 GCA_006410735.1 Raphicerus campestris | reverse complement strand
CTGGCTGAGGGAAGGGATCTCCAGCGGCTGCTCCTGTGGGGTGCCGGTTCCCTGGGATGTGCGCTTTGCTGCCGTGCGTTCAGTGTCCTGTGCGAGGGCACAGGGGCCAGGCGGTGGCTCCTTCAGCGTCTGGGGGCACGTGGTGGCCTCAAGCTGCCCTCCCCGCAGCCTGGTGCGTGTGGGGGCTGGGGTTTGAGCCGCTGCCCGCTCTGCTCTGGCTGGTGGAGTGTCGCCCTCGGCGGCTCCGCCTCGTGGAGGGACGGGGTGAGAGGCGAGCCTGGTCAGTGGTCTTCCCTGGTGGGCTTTGAACCCTATCTGAGTCTCACGAGCCTATTTCCCCTTTTGCTGTAGAGTGTGGTGGGGAAATAAAAGGATTTATTTTGAGGTTAATGGATTCCAACAGCACCAAGTAAAATGACTTCAAAGCCACTCCTAACTTGATATCAGTAATTATTAATAGATTTGCCTAATTTCATCCCAAATTCTAACTTTCAAGTTCTAACATTTTATTTTAAAAACTAGGTCAGAGAAAGAGCGCACGCCAGTATCACGTACAGTTCTTTGGTGACGCCCCGGAAAGAGCTTGGATATTTGAGAAGAGCCTTGTAGCTTTTGAAGGAGAAGGACAGTTTGAAAAGTTATGCCAGGAGAGTGCCAAGCAGGCGCCCACGAAAGCTGAGAAAACTAAGGTGACAGACGCTCCTTCAGTTCAATTTAGACACACTTTCATTTCTATTCGTGATTATTTACCTTTGTTTGAACTGTGGTTGCTTGAAACGCTGCCGTGGCTGCTTACGTCTGCCACTGCTGGCTCTGCCCAGCACGCTGCATCACGCGACGCGGCAGCTCTGTGTGGACGCGTGGTTTATCCTGTTCACTCCTTTGATGACTCCCATAGATAGCTTTCTAAGTTTTGTTTTCCTTATGTATGCACACACACAGACACGTATATATATATGATATTATATATAAGTATTCATTGTAATTGCAATTGATTTCTGGTTTCAAGAAACAGTAGAGTTATACTGGTCTGAACTCTAAAACCTTCAAGTTAATTGGTTTTTATAGCTTTTGATTTCTAAATTTACCTGAAATTTTAAAAGTGACCTTCTTTAAAGTGGGCTAATTTTTAATGTTTATTTGATGAAACTCACACATGTCTCATGTTTCCTTTGCAGCTCTTGAAGCCCATTTCAGGGAAGCTGAGGGCCCAGTGGGAAATGGGCCTCATTCAGGCCGAGGCCGCCGCGCGCATGGCGGTGGAAGAGCGGAGGGCCAAGTTCACGTTCCTCTACGTGGGGGACCAGCTCCGCCTCAACCCCCACGTGGCCAAGGAGGCGGGCGTGGCTGCGGAGTCGCTGGGAGAAGCGGCAGAGCCCTCAGGAGGTGGAGAAGAAGCTGCAGACAGCCCTAAGTCCTCGGGGGAGGAGGGTGCGCCCGTCAAGAGGAGACGGAGGGCCAAGCTGTCCAGCTCCACCGAGAACCTCCCCGGTGACCCGGGGCCGGGGCGGGCCACACCGCAGAAGGTGGCTGAAGTCGACTCCAGGAGGGGCGCGGGATCCCCCCCTGGCAGGAAAAAGGCCACGGCCTCCACCCCGAGGAGTCGGAGGGGCGACGCGGCGTCCCAGTTCCTGGTCTTCTGTCAGAAGCACAGGGATGAGGTTGGTGTGGGGATGGCCCAGGGGTTGTGCTCTATGCAGGGGGTCTGCCCGTGGAGCCCATCCTCACAGCACCTGGCCCCGGCCCCCAGCCCTGTCGGACAGGCCATGGTGCTCCATCCGCACACGCGAGTCTCGGGGGCAAGTGTCGTTAGGGGGAAGCCGGTGCAGCCCTTGGGGGCAGAGGCCCTTGCCTTTGTGCTCTAGAACATTCCTTCTGACTGTGGTGGGAAGATCCAGGGACAGCGGGAGTTGGGCTGCTCTCTGTTAGAAGCTTGGCCTTACCCTGACCTCCAGCCCAGGTTAGTGTCTTCCCCAGTAGGCGGTTCAGAAGCCTCCAGGAGGTGGTGCGAGATTGGATTTACAGAACCTGATGCTGCCATGGGCCTGAGCGTGTCGGCACCTGCTGCCGCGTTGCGTGAAGGGCGGCCCGGTGTCAGTGGCTAAACGTCTGACTGGTCTCCTTAATCATTTTTGTAGAGTGAACTGAGCTCATTTGGACGCCGTCAGGTCTTGATTCCACTTCAAGGGCTCAGGCCGGCATCGCTGGTTCTTCGCTGTTACTTGAAATGAGTGGATTGGTGGGACTCTTCTCAGGACTGCAAGGCAGATGTGGTGTTAGAAAGCCTGTTAGGATTCGTCGTTGCAGGTTAAATACGCATCTCAGTAGGTGGAGAAAAGCGTCTGAGAAAAGCGTCGGCGGCGTTGCTCTTTTTGGCTGCGCCATGTGGCTTCTGTGGCCTCATTTCCGTGACGGGTGAACCTGAGTGGTTTGCAGTGAAAGCGTTGACTCCTCACCCCTGGACCCTTGGGGGGGTCCTTAGGCGTGATTGCTTTTTGATACAAAGTTAGCAGGCAGGAGTAGATGGGAACTTCCTTCCGTCTGCTGAGGGGTGATTTTGAGGATACTTCAGAAGCGCCCTCTCGGATCGTGAACGAGGCAGGGTTCCCTGGGTGCCACCAGTAAGCACGGCCAAGCAGCAAGAGGAGGCCCGCGGCAGAGCCCCCGCCCGGGGAGGTGGTGACACGGAGCCCCCCAGCCCGGGGGAGCTGGGGCAGTGCGGGGTCACGTCTTGAGGCTGCAAGAAGGGCAGGTAGCAAAATAGGTGTGACTTTGGGGAAAAATGACTGATGTTCCAGCGACCTGAGTAGAGAGTGATAGGAAGGCTTGGTGTTCTGAAGCTCCAGCTACCATCCCCCTCTGTTAGCTCTCAAGTCCAGTGTCCTCCGGGGACGCGCCCTGCAGGAATGTCTGCCTCGTTAAGCAGGTGCTAGCATAGCCGCGTTGGAAGGGGAGCTCGGCCTGAGGACTGGCCCCTGCGCAGGGGAAGCGCCCCTACTGCAGACGGGCTCTGCCGCTCAGGACAGGTGCTGGCCCACACTGCCGGCCTCAGGGTCCAGCGGCTCCGGGAGGAGCGTTCTCTCAGTTTCTCTTCCCAGGGCGGGGAAGGCTTCTTCAGCCAAACGGTTCACGAACTGGAAAGGAACATTGTTAGCCTGAAACGAGAGCTATGTGTGCAGAGCTCAGGACAGTCCTGGAGGAGGAAGGGGAGAGGCTTTGGCAAGAGCAGGTCATAGAGGACCCCAGGTGCCAGTGAGCTCAGACTGGCTGCCGAGCCTGGGGCAGCAGGGACCACGTCTGGCCACCGCACCGCCAGCACCTCTGTGGCCAAGGGCCCGAGGCTGGGGTGGGAAGCCACGTGTGAGGCTGTGGAGGGCCATTCCTTATGTCGAGTTCTGAGAGAAATTTGGCAGTGCCTAGTGAGACTGAAGGTGCACATTGCTCTTGTCTTTCAATCTCACCCCTAGAGACTTGCCCTGAAGAAGTTTCGCCCTGGCTCGGTGTTCAGAGCTGTAAGATGCTCTGGCAGGCCCGGCAGGCTGTGGGCTGCTCCCGCACCGTTGCTCCACCGTGAAGGCGTCCTTGCTGCATGTCCAGGATAGGGACCCTCAGATCCCCTCGCCATAGTGTGAAGATGTAGCACGCTCGCCCGCTGCCCGCTTGCGCCTCCCTGCCTCCTGCGTCTGTGCTGGGCGCATCCAGGCCTGTGCCTGCACAGGGCCCAGGTGGTGCCGCTGTGATAGCCTGCCCGCCGGCTGCGCTTGCCTGCTCCCCAGTCTGCACCTCCCTAGAACATGCCCTTGTCTGAGTTTATGAGGGAGACCTCAGGCCGCTTTCCAGAGGACGCCCTCTTTGCTGTGGGGACCCAAGTTGCTGTTAGCCAACCCTTCCAGCACTAAAGAGTGTGCTGAGAGCAGGCGGCTGGCCGCGCTGGCCTGTGTCGGTGGGTGGGGGGTGCGCCCCAAGCCCAGGCCCTGCAGCCGCCGCACAGCCGCCTGAGCGGCCCCAGAGCTTTGCTGTGGGCGCCCCAGCGCACGCTTACCCCAGACTGCAGGTGTGTGGCCACGGGCCGGCCGCCCTCCTGGGCCTGCCTCTGCTGGGTGGGCCGGACGGGGTTCGCCTGCTCCTGCGGGCGTGCTGTGCTGCTTCTGCAGGAAGTGGCGCTGGCCCTGAATGCAGGAAACTGCTGACCCCAGCCTGCAGAGTGACCTGGCTCTTCCACATGCTCTTTTCCTGTGGACAGTGGCCGTGCACCCAGGGTGGTTTTGTTTGGTTGTAAATGAGCCAGTGGCCGGCCCTGGAGGGAAGGAGTCTCCTTGTTTGGAGTCACCAGATAGAAGGCTGTACCCGTCAAGGACATCTGGTCACCACTGGCTGCTTTTTTAAAAAAAGCGATTTCCAACTTGCTTCTTGCACACGAAGGAGAGTGCGTGCTGCTTGCAGTGGCTTGAGCCCTCTGTCACACGCTCTGCTGGTTAGTCTGTGTGCAGCAGGCTTGGGTTGGCCATGCAGCCCTGGCTCCTCCTGGAGTCCAGCTCCTGGGCAAGGACTCCCCAAGTCCCACTCCCCTGAGGCAAGGGCAGGAGCGTGCAGGACGAAGGTCCCTGGGGCAGAGGCCCCTGCCGGGACCGGGGCGGGGGCGTGGCCCTCAGCAGCCAGCGGTGCCCACACACGGCTTGCAGGCCTCCCACGACGAGAGTTAGCTTAGGGCACCAGTGCCCGTGGCGCTCTGACCTGCTTGTTGCGGCTGTGGGGCCTTATCTGTGTGCACGGGCGTCTGGCCGTGGCGCTCGCTCGGCAGCCGTGCAGTGCGGGCTCAGTTGTGCTGTGGCCTGTGGGGCCTCGCCGCCCAGACCAGAGCCTGAGCCCTGCCCCCGCGCTGGACGGCAGGTTCTGGGCCGCCAGACCACCGGCCGAGGCCCCAGGGCCTGAGCCCTGCGCTGGACGGCGGGTTCTGGGCCTACGGAGTCCCCAGCAGCAGTTTTATAAGCAGATGCTTCCAACAGTTTCTGATTTTTGAAGGGCCTTTTCCCGCTTGACGTGTCCTGATTTTCCAGCTCCTGCAGAGGGTGGCAGTGTCTCTGTCTCGGTTCTTTGGATGTACGTTTGTGTCGGGCGCCTGTTGCTTTGTAACAGGTCACTTCGAAGCGCAGTGGCCTAAAACAGCCACCTGTGCCAATGAGCTCCGAGGCTGTGGGTCGGGACTTTGGGAGCAGCTTGGCCGGGCGGTTCCGCCTGAGCATCTCTCGTGAGGTCACTTTGAGACGTCAGCTTGGTGGGGCTGTGTCACCTGAGGGCTGGACTGGGGCCGAGAACCCTCCACAAGGTGCCACATCCTAGTGCCCGCGGGGCCTCCGTTCCTNAAAAAAAAAAGTGGAGGAGATAGGGAGTCTACCTGAAAAAAGAATTCAGAATAATGATAGTAAAGATGATCCAAAATCTTGAAAACAAAATGAAGTTACAGATAAATAGACTAGAGACAAGGATTGAGAAGATGTGGGAAATGTTTAACAAGGACCTAGAAGAAATAAAGAAGAGTCAACCATTAATGAATAATGCAGTAACTGAGATCTAAAACACTCTAGAGGGAACCAACAGTAGAATATCTGAGGCAGAAGATAGGATAAGTGAGGTGGAAGATAGAATGGTGGAAATAAATGAAGCAGAGAGGAAAAAAGAAAAAAGAATTAAAAGAAATGAGGACAACCTCAGAGACCACTGGGACAATATTAAACACCTCAACATTAGAATCATAGGAGTCCCAGAAGAAGACAGAAAGAAAGAGCATGAGAAAATACTTGAGGAAATAATAGTTGAAAACTTCCCTCAAATGGGGAAGGAAATAGCCACCCAAATCCAAGAAACCCAGAGAGTCTCAAACAGGATAAACCCAAGGCAAAACAGCCCAAGACACATATTAATCAAATCAATGAAGATCAAACACAAAGAACAAATATTAAAAGCAGCAAAGGAAAAGCAATAAATAACACAAGGGGATTCCCATGAGGATAACAGCTGATCTTTCAATAGAAACTCTTCAGGCCAGAAGGGAATGGCAGGACATACTTAAAGTGATGAAAGAGAAAAACCTATAACCCAGATTACTATGCCCACCAATCAAAAGCTTTACAGACAAGCATAGGCTGAGAGAATTCAGCACCACCAAACCAGCTCTCCAATAAATGCCTAGAAAACTAGGCAGGAAACACAGCAAAGGTTTATAAACTCAAATCCAAAACAACAAAATAAATGGCAACAGGATTATACTTATCAATAATTACCTTAAATGTAAATGGGTTGAATGCCCCAATCAAAAGACAAAGACTGGCTGAATGGACACAAAAACAAGATCCCTATATATGCTGCCTACAAGAGACCCACCTCAAAACAAGGGACACATACAGACTGAAAGTGAAGGGCTAGAAAAAGATATTTTATGCAAATAGAGACCAAAAGAAAGCAGGGGTAGCAATAATCATATCAGATAAAATAGACTTTGAAACAAAGGTCATGGGAAGAGACAAAGAAGGACACTACATAATCATCAAAGGATCAATCCAAGGAGAATATATAACAATTATAAATATATATGCAACCAACATAGGAGCACCTCAATAGATAAGGCAAATGCTAACAAGTATGACAGGGGAAATTAACAGTAACACAATAATAGTGGAAGACTTTAATACCCCACTCAGACTATGGATTGATCAGCCAAACAGAAAATTAGCAAGGAAACAAACTTTAAATGATGCAATGGACCAGTTAGACCTAACTGATATGCATAGTACATTTCACCCCAAAATGAATTTCACCTTTTCTCAAGTGCACATGGAACATTTTCTAGGATTGATCACATCCTGGGCCATAAATCTAGCATTGGTAAATTTTTAAAAAAAATTGAAATCATTTCAAGCATCTTTTCTGATCACAGTGTGGTAAGATTAGATGTCAACTACTGGGGGGGGAAAAAAAACAACTATTAAAATTACAAACAGATGGGAGCTAAACCACACACTTCTGAATAACCAACAAATCGTGGAAGAAATAAAAAAGGAAATCAAAACATGCATAGAAACAAATGAAAATGAAAAGATGACAACCAAAAACCTATGGGAGTCAGGAAAAGCAGTGCTAAGGGGAAGGTTCATAGAAATACAAGCTTACCTCAAGAAACTAGAAAAAAAATCAAATAAATAACCAGACTTTACACCTAAAGCAACTAGAAAAAGAAGAAATGAAGAACCCAAGTGTTAGTAGAAGGAAATAAATCCTAAAATTGAAGCAGAAATAACTGAAAAAGAAGCAAAGGAGACTATAGCAAAAAATCAACAAAACTAGAAGCTGGTTCTTTGAGAGGATAAATAGAATAGACTAACCACTAACCAGACTCATCAAGAAAGAAAGGGAGAAGAATCAAATCAACAAAATTAGAAATGAAAATGGGGAAATCACAAAAAACAACACAGAAATAGAAAGGATCATAAGAGAATACTATCAGCAACTATATGCCAATAAAATGGACAACTTGGAAGAAATGGACAAATTCTTAGAAAAGTATAATCTTCCAAAACTGAACCAGGAAGAAACAGAAAATCTTAACAGACCCATCACAAGCATGGAAATCGAAACTGTAATAAAAAATCTTCCAACAAATAAAGCCTGGGACCAGATGGTTTCCCAGGTGAATTATACCAAAAATTATAGAAGTAATACCTATCCTACTCAAACTCTTCTAGAAATTTGCAGAGGAAGATTAACTCCCAAACTCATTCTATGGGGCTACCATCACCCTAATACCAAAACCAGACAAAGATGCCACAAAAAAAGAAAATACAGGCCAATAACACTGATGAACATAGATGCAAAAATCCTTAACAAAATTCTAGCAAACAGAATCCAACAACATATTAAAAAGATCATACATCATAACCAAGTGGGCTTTATCCCAGGGATGCAATGATTCTATAATATTTGCAAATCAATGTGATACAACACATTAACAAATTGAAAGAAAAAAACCATATGATTATCTGAATAGATGCAGAGAAAGCCTTTGACAAAATTCAACACTCATTTATGATTTTTAAAAAAAATCCTCCAGAAAGCAGGCCCAGAAGGAACATAGCTCAACATAATAAAAGCCATATATTTTAAACCCATAAGCTAACATTATCCTCAATGGCNAAGCCTTTGACAAAATTCAACACTCATTTATGATTTTTAAAAAAAATCCTCCAGAAAGCAGGCCCAGAAGGAACATAGCTCAACATAATAAAAGCCATATATTTTAAACCCATAAGCTAACATTAGCCTCAATGGCGAAAAGTTGAAAGCATTTCCCCTAAAGTCAGGAACAAGACAAGGGTGCCCACTCTCACCACTACTATTCAACATAGTTTTGAAAGTTTTAGCCACAGCAATCAGAGAAGAAAAAGAAATAAAAGGAATCCAGACTGGAAACAAAGAAGTAAAACTCTCACTGTTTGCAAATCACATGATCCTCTACATGGAAAACCCTAAAGACACCACCAGAAAATTACTAGAGCTAGTCAATGAATATAGTAAATTTGCAGGATATAAAATTAATACACAGAAATCCCTTGTACTTCTACACACTAACAATAAGAAAACAGAAAAAGAAATTAAGGAAACAATCCCATTTACCATCGCAATGTAAAGAATAAAATACTTAGGAATAAATTTACCTAAAGAAACAAAAGACCTATATAGAGAGAACTGTAAAATACTGATGAAAGAAATCAAAGATGACACAAATAGATGGAGAAATATACCATGTTCATGGATTAGAGGAATCAATATAGTGAAAATGAGTCTACTACCCAAAGCAATCTATAGATTGATGCAATCCCTATTAAGCTACCAAGGGCATTTTTCAGAGAACTAGAACAAATAATTTCATAATATGTATGATAATACAAAAAACCTCAAAAAGCCAAAACAATCTTGAGAAAGAGTGGAACTGGAGGAATCAACCTACCTGACTTTAGACTATACTACAAAGCTACACTCATCAAGACAGTACAGTACTGGCACAAAGACAGAGACATAGATCAATGGAACAAAATAGTAAGCCCAGGAATAAATCCACGCACCCATAGACATATTATCTATGACAAAGGAGGCAAAAATATACAATGGAGAAAAGACAATCTCTTTAACAAGTGGTGCTGGGGAAACTGGTTAACCACCTGTAAAAGAATAAAACTAGAACACTTTCTAATACCATACACAAAAATAAACTCAAAATGGATTAAAGATCTAAACGTAAGACTATAAAATTCCTAGAGGAAAGCATAGGCAAAACACTCTCTTACATAAATCATAGCAAGATCCTCTATGACCCACTTTCCAGAGTGATGGAAATAAAAGCAAAAATAAACAAAAGGGACCTAATTAAACATAAAAGCTTTTGCACAATGAAGGAAACTATAAACAAGGTGAAAAGACAGCCTTCAGAATGGGAGAAAATAATAACAGATGAAGCAACTGACAAAGGATTAATCTCAAATGTATACAAGCAGCTCATGTAGCTCAATACCAGAAAAATGGGCCAAAGAACTAAACAAACATTTCTCCAAAGAAGGCATACAGATGGCTAACAAACACATGAAATGATGCTCAACATCACTCATTATCAGAGAAATGCAAATCAAAACCACAATGAGGTACTACCTCATGTAGGTCAGAATGGCTGCTATCAAAAAGTCTACAAACAATAAATGCTGGAGAGGGTGCAGAGAAAAGAGAACCCTCTTACACTGTTGATGGGAATGCAAACTAGTACAGCCACTATGGAGAACAGTGTGGAGATTCCTTAAAAAACTGGAAATATAGAACTGCAATATGACCCAGCAATCCCACGGCTGGGCATACACATTGAGGAAACCAGAACTGAAAGAGACACGTGTACCCCAATATTAATTGCAGCACTGTTTACAAGTTAGAACATGGAAGCAACNAGAAAGTCCAACAGAATCTTCTACAAACTGCAGGATTGATAAGCGAATGTAGCAAGATTCTAGAAAGAAAGTCAGAATATTCTTTCCTTATTCCACAAACAAACAAGAAATAGAAAATAACATTAATAGTAGAATAAAAAATAAAACGCTCAGGGTTCAATCTACATAAAGATACACAAGACCTCCCGCTATACTGAATAAAGCCGGCCACCCACTTAGCAGAGTTGTGCGGAGCCCCTTGTCCAGTTTGGATACTGCAGTATAATTATGCCGGATGTCATCACTGTGGGACACTCAGGGGGAGGGTAAAACAGGGCTCTGTCTACTTACTGTTGGGCTGGCCAGAAAATTTGTTCTGTAACATCTTATGGGAAAATGAACTTTTTGGCCAGCTCAGTATTTCTGCCACTTCCTATGAGTCTATCATGATTTCAAAACAAAAGGCTTTAAAAAGTACTGAGAGGGTAACAGGTAGGAAGGCCAGGGGTCGCCAAATGGAGGAAATAGCCTGCAAGTGTCAGACATTTTATCTCAGGAGGAAACAATACTTTCTCAAACTCCTGTTACTGCTGCAGCTGCCTCCAACTACTATTTGGGGCCCCTGGATCAGATATCCTCATTATGAAGATTAGGAGAATATGTTGCCTCCCCAATTTAGGGACGCCCCTTTTCCCTAGGCAACATAATTCTCCTAAAAGAGAAGTGGGGAGCAGGTCCTTATCTCATGGAATGTGGCCTTTTGGCTCTCTCAGGGGCTTCCCGGGGGAGCAGGCCCTTATCTATAAACGAGCCTATCCCTGTAAAGATTAAAACCTGCCCACCAATCGGACGCTCCCCACCCTACCTGTACCTGCTTGTAACTCTTGTGCTTAAATACTGCTCTGTAACCGCTGTTCGGGGTTCGCTCCTCCCTGGAGGTGACTGAACCCCGGCGCGCCGGCCTAATAAATCCTCCTGCTGTCTGCATCGAATCCGAGTCTCGGTGATCTTTGGAGTGACGGATCTTAGGAAAAGACCGTGAGGTCTAACAGTACACACCNTGACTGAACCCCGGCGCGCCGGCCTAATAAATCCTCCTGCTGTTTGCATCGAATCCGAGTCTCGGTGATCTTTGGAGTGACGGATCTTAGGAAAAGACCGCGAGGTCTAACAGTACACACACTTTGACTTCGGAATCCTATTTCAAGATTCCAGGCTAGGGAAAAATTAAAACGTACTCAAAGGGTTAGCTAAAAGGATGCTGTGATTGTGTGCTGGGGCCGCCGTGACGAAGGACCACAGACTGGGTGGCTTTAATAACACATACTTATTGTCTCAGCGTTCTGGAGGCCAGAGGCCCAAGATGACGGTACGGGCAGGGTTGGTGCCTTCTGAGGCCTCTCAGCTTGGCTTGCAGATGGCCACCGTCTCGCTGTGGCCCCGCGGGAGCCTCCATCGGGCTGCATTATGTCCCAGCCTCCCCTTTGTAAGGACGACACTCACACTGGGTTAGAGCCCATCCACAGGACTTCTTTTTACCTCAACGACCTCGTTAAAGGCCCCGTCACTAAGCGACCACATTCTGAGATGCTGAGATGCTCCTGGGGAGGAGGGGCACAGCAGAGCTCACGTTATTGAATCCAAGTGCTGTCTCTAGTACCGAAAACCCCCAAACCACCTCCATGTCCACTAATGGGGGCCTGGCGGGGTGAAGGGGGCCGTGCACTGTGACGGGACGCTAGGTGTTTACTTGAAAAGACAGACGTGTACGCTTATTAATGTTTAAAGACGTTCACGAGGTGCTGGTGAGTAAAAGAGCTGGTTACAAGATGGCATTTCATAGTACAACCGGATACTTGTTAAGGAAAAAAAGTCTGTGTGTCTGTCCGGAAGGTCTGCATCCCCACAGTAACTGCTTCTTTCTGAGTGCTGTGATTATGAGGAATTCTTATTTCTTTTTTTTGTGTGTGATACTTTCTGTTTCTTGGCCGTTATACGAAATAATGCACATGTATTATTTATGTAATAACTTTAAAAAAACTTATTAAAAAAGGGAACTTTATAGCACATTTTATTGCCCTGGGAATTCACTAGAGAAAATCACAGAGAAAAATTCCAACAACTGACAGGGGGTTCTTATTTGTAAGCAATAGAAAGCATTTCTAGCTGAGTTAAGCAGAATGTGAATTCATTAGAAGGCTGCGGGGCTCACAGATTCTCCGGAGGAGGCTGAGGACCCAGCTCAGAGCCTGTGAGGCTGGGAGGGAAGAGTCGAAGGCAACGGGGTCAGTGGAGACGCTGCACTGCCGCTGGGCAGGGGACGCCGCGGGTGCCCCGTCACACCCGCTGGAAGGTCATCACCCATCACCAAGACTGATTCCGCAAGGCCCGCACCGCTGGTCTCCGGTCAAGGTCAGAGAGGTGCTGCTCATGGGCTGTCTGGAACACATCCGCAGTTTCCTTCCTTTGACCCAGGAAGGCGTTCCCGGTGTTGGGGACCAAACATAACGGCACCCTTGGCCCTTATGAACCAAGAACAGGGTCACAAACTATGGCCCGTGGGCTGAATCCAGCCCAGAGTCTTTTTGTACTGCCTATGAGCTGAGAATTGCTTTACATTTTAAAATACAGTAGTGAAAAAAACAACTAAAAGAAAAAAAATATATTTCTGGACATGTTAAAATGCAGAGGAAGGATCATTTCAATGTCTATACAGTTTTATTGACACATAACCAAGTCACGTGTTTAATATTGTCCGTGGCTGCTTTTGCATGATGACGGCAGCTTCGACGGGGACGTGCAGAGCTGTAAATATTCACGACCAGGCTCTTTACAGGAAGTCTGCTGACCCCTGGCCGAGGACGATGACTCTCTCCAGCCCCAACCGCACTCTGTTCATTGCTCTCGTTCGTAAGGACCGAGGGATCCTGTGGGGCTCGCGACCAAGAGGGGTGCTGGGTCTCAGAGACACGAGCTGGTCTGCATGTTGAGCCGCTGTGAGTGGCGTCTGCTTCTCATCCTGCATCTCAGCAGAGCTCCTGCTGCCCACCGGCTCCTTCACCGGAGCTTGGCTCTGTGGTTCTTGGGTTCTCCTTTCTCGCAGCTTCTGAATCCTCCTTGCTCCAGACTGTTGGTGTCCCTTCCCCAGCCCTTGCTTACCTCCTGATGCCCCCCTCTCTGCATCTTCTCAGCTCGCATCTCGGGTTGGTTCAGCCTATCCAGGCAAAGCGTCATACACCAGGTCCCCTTGTGGGCCAGTGACCAGCACGGGCCTGGCCACTCTTGGTCCCCTCAGCTGTGGCTGGAGGGGGAGTCACGAGATACACGGCACGGGCAGTTAGAGCTGCCCACGTGCTGGGAGACGTTCTCCTCTGAAGATGCTGGGGGGTTGGCAGATACCACCATGGGGATGGTTGGGGGCATCACTGATTCAATGGACATGAGTTTCAGCAAACTCTGGGAGACAGTGGAGGACAGAGGAGCCGGACATGCTGCAGTTCCTGAGGTCACAAAGTGCTGGACATGACTTAGCGACTGAACAAGAAGCACACCATGGAGTGATGTAGACCAGCGGCGCAATCCTGGACACACTGTGCTGCACGCGGAGGTGTGGGGGAGGGCCACGCAGGGCTGCTGGCCGTGCGCCCTTCCCACGGACTGCGCCATCTGCTCATCATATCGCCACGAGAGGGCAGCAGGGGGCTGGCCGAGCCTGTCCCCTTTCCTCCCGGGCATGCGGCTGGGTGACAGCTCCTAGCATCCATCTCAGTTTGGTGGGGCCATGTGCTGAGTTCAGGCCACTGAATTCAGCGTGGAAGTGAGAGAGGCCACTTCTTGGGCTGGCTCATAAAATCCTCCTGTGTGGACTCCCTGTTTTCTCCTTCCCAGCATCTGCCTGCTGGATGTTGAGACCAGGGCAACCTTGGAAAATGCTACGTGTAGAAAATGACAGAGTTCCTTTGCCCCTGGGTCCCCGAGTCACTGTGTGGAGCAGAGCTCTTCCTGGCTGTTGACTACACTTATGAGTGAAGTAGTGAAGTGAAAGTCAGTCAGTGGAGTCTGACTCTTTGGGACCCCATGGAATATACAGTCCATGGGATTCTCCAGGCCGGGATACTGGAGTGGGTAGCCTTTCCCTTCTCCAGGGGATCTTTCCAACCTGGGGATCGAACCCAGGTCTCCTGCATTGCAGGTAGAGTCTTTACCAGCTGAGCCACAAGGGAAGCACTTATAAGCACTTATAAGTTAGATTAAAGATGGTTACAAATTCTGTGAACTTTTCCCACTGAAAGGCANTTCTAAATCTTGAGAGTTTACTACAAAACTTATTGTAAAAAAGGAAATGAAATGGACAAATTAGACCATTTAAAGGTCATTGGTGCATTCTCTTATTCTTGAAAGTTGGTGAAATTGTGGATATAGAAAATGTAATACATGGTTTGGGTCAAGGTAAAGGATTTAGGAACTAAATAAATGCTGCTGCAGCTACTCTGTATTAGTGGTGGCTGTTTGATTTAGGATGGTGGTGGGAAAAGAAACAACAACACTTCTGCCCCCATTCCATTTGTGTGTGGCAACCTTGTTTGCATTAGAGGTGCTCCTTTCCCTGCTCAGCACTCAATGGTCATTCAGACTTAAAGTCAGAGAGAGTCTGGAATGAATCTTGCTGGAATTGAAGCCAGTAGGTAAGGCTGCATTGTATCTTCAGAATGTTGAATCAAAGGCCTTTTATTATATTTTTGTATTTTAAAATCAAGAATACAAATTGGATTGGTCCAGTGTTCTTGCTTGGAGAATCCCAGGGACAGGGGAGCCTGGTGGGCTGCCGTCTGTGGGGTTGCACCGAGTCAGACACGACTGAAGCGAGTTAGCAGCAGCAGCAGAAAACCTCTATAACTCATTTAGGGCTTGACACTCATTGAGGAGGTGACTCAATTTGCAACGACAGTTACAGGAACTGTGGCGTGAGACTGTCTTGGTTCACATTTTCTGCTAAGGAATATCTGTGTGTGTGCATATATTTTTTTCTTTTTTTTTAGTTTGACCCAGTTTCTTTTCAGACTGTGACTAAAGCTACCTTTCTTCCATCTTTTTCTACTATATTCCTTGGATTGTAATTTGAGTCTGAAGGACCAGTGACCTACTTCCTTGCCAGTTTTTCTCTCGCAGCTTCCCTGTGGGCTGAGGGAGACCGTGATCCTCTGTGGCCAGGTTCCATACCGGGGGAGACACATTCACTGACCTTATAAAGGGTCTTGCCCCTTAGCCTCCTACTTAGAATAGGGAGCTGTGTGGCAGAGAGGAGATGGCTTACGTTGTAATTCTCCCAAGCTCAGACTGTTTTTCTGATGGGACAAGTTGGAGGAAGTAGGTGGAAGGGAGGATAGAGGGAGTTATTGGGCTTCACTTATCTTATCATTTGTTTCCCTCTGGATTGCCTTTGTTTATACTGCCTCCTCAGGTCAGGAATTCCTCCAGCAGAAAGCATGCATCCACACGGGGTTGTTGGGACTGGGGCTTCCTTCTTGTGCTCAAATTGCTGACTTGGCTGTCCTCTCTCCAATTTGGTCTGAAAGGAGGGCTGGAATGATTTAACCTGCTTTAAATTCTTTCATTACAGGGAAAAGAGATCTTAAAATGATGGCTTGTGGGCAAAAGGATTAATGATTTTTCTAATGGGGAAAGGAGATGATGCTGAGAAAGTGGAACACCTATGTGTAACTTTATGTTGGCTGTGAGTTTAGAAACACACGTTTGACACCTTGAATGAAATCTTTTCTTCTTTTGGTTGTTGCTTGGCAATTGCACAGAGGAAAAAGAAACACCATTTGATTTTAGGTTCAGGTTTGGGTAATCTTGGTAGTTCCTTTAAACTTTCCTGGGCCTCTGTTTCCTCATCTGTGAAACAATGTGAAAATTCTAAAATCTTATGAGAATGATTTCATCCTAACACAATGACTTCACATGGTGTTGTGTGATGTTGATATAATGTCCACTGGGTTCCCCTAGAATGGAGATCAGCGAGGGGGACCTCTGTTTTCTTTCAGAGTTTCCAACCTTGGTCCTTGTCCTTAGTGCAATGTTTCTGAAACCCTCTTCTTGGCTGGAAGCTAAACCCTCGAGGTCTGATCTCTAGTCTAATCTCCTTAACTGAGCAGCTTCTAGTCTTCCCCAGGCCAGGGGCTTAGGAAATTCCATAATAAGGGATGAGGCTAGACTGTGGTGTCTGAGTGACCATCAAGTTCTCTTTAAGTCGATCATCTGTTTGAACTAGAATTTGATTACCACCATTGGCACACAGGATGGATGCAGCTAACGATCATATTTTATTTGGCCAGCACAACGTTATTTTTAAAAACAGAATGACTTTAGTTAACATTTATATTCTGATTTGTCACTGACCTCACCAAACCCTAGTGCCTCATACACAACCACTTAACCTCCTTGGACCCTGAAGGCATTTGAGTTTTCAATCCCCATTTTAAACCAAATTAAATTGCAGTAAGAGGCTCTTCGACCATTTACCCAGCAGTGGGCTGGCAAATGACCCAGTCCAGGGTTTCTTAATCTCAGCACTATTGGCATTTTAGGCAGGATCCTTCTTTGTTGTTGGGGGCTGTACTTTGTGTGAAGGATGTTCATTAGTGTCCTGGGCCTCTACTCACTAGTAGCAACCTTCCCCCCAGTTATGACACCAAAAATGTCTTCAGATGTTGCCAAATGTCCCCTGGGGAGCAAAACTGGGTCCGGTTGAGAGCCAGTTGACAGATTTTGGATGGCCTGGGAATTTTAAACATTGGACCAGGCTTGGATATTTAAGGATAAATTAGAATTTATCTGGGAAACTGAGCTACCAGGCTGTGTTTTTTTGTTTTTTTTTTTTTTTCTTTTTTTCCAGGAGTGGGGGTAGTTGGTTAGAACAGGGTAAAGGTCAGTGAATTAGACCCTTCGAGGTCACTTCTTCATTCTTCCATGACCACTGCCTGGGAGGCCAGCCATAGTTTAAGGACTTGTCCTTGGTCACAACAGGGGGCTCTGAGGCACTGATGCTGGCTCGGGGGAAGCCCACAAGAGCTAGCGTGCAAACAACTCTGAAATACATAGCTTGTGTTGGTGGATCAGTAAAGTGATCTGTGGGTGAAGACGACGAGGCTTTGGGGAAAGAAAGAGTCAAAGACCAAAATGCTTAAAAAAAAATAAGCTTTTAAAAAATAACAGTGTATCTCAAATAAGCAGTGAGGAAAGAGCTCTGAAAAGAACTAGCAGCAGACTAATGTCCCCCACCCCTCTTTTTTTCCTCTTCCTCAAAAAAGAATGTTTGTAAAACTTGACTCAAAAATGGGCTTTGGCAACATTTAAAACTTGCCTTGCCTCCCAGAAAAACATTGGCCAAGTTTCAGTGTACAGAGGGAGAGTGTTGTGGAGTTTTAATTAACCAATCCAAGCTCAGTCCTTGAGCAACTAATTCAGCGATAATGCTTAGGGAAGCACACAGTTTCAGTTAAAACATAAAGCATCGAGTCTCTTCTTAGAGGAGTAGGTGGGACTTCTACAGGGATCCATGCCTCTTCCTAAACACTGTTGGTTCTGTGTCCTGGTTGGGAATCATAATTCTCCATGGTGGTTTAAAGAAATGCCTTGGTATCACCTCTCATCCTTCAGGATGGCTGTCATCAAAAAGACCACAAAAACAAGTGTTAGTGAGAATATGGAGAAAAAGAAACTCTCGTACACTGTTAGTGGGAATGTGAATTGATGAAGCCACTGTGGAAAACTTTATGGAAGTTTCTCAAAAAAAACAGAGAACTACCATATGACCCAGAAATTCCACCCCTAGGTATATATCTGAAAAAATAAGAAAAACTAATTTGAAATGATACGTGTACCCCAGTGTTTTTAGCAGCATTGTTCAGAACTGCTGATATAGAGAAGCTACCTAAGTGTCCATCAACAGATGGACATGGATAAAGAAGATGTGTATATATATATATATATATATATATATATATATAATGGAATACTACTCAGCTATAAGAAAGAAAACTTGTCATTTGCAGCAACATGGATGACTTGGAAGATAGTAGTATGCTAAGTCAGAGAAAGATATTCTATGATATCACTTATTTGTGGAATGTAAGAAATACAACAAACTACTGAATATAACAAAAAAGAAGCTTCTCGTAGAGAACAAACAAGTGATTGCCAGTGGGGAGAGGGCTAGAGGGGCAATATAAGGGTGAGGGGTGGGTATTAGGTACAAACTTCTGTGGCTCAGATGGTAAAGCGTCTGCCTACAATGCAGGAGACCTCGGTTCGATCCCTGGGTGGGGAAGATCCCTTGGAGAGGGAAATGACAACCCACTCCAGTACTCTTGCCTGGAAAATCCCATGGACCGAGGAGCCTGGTAGGGTACAGTCCATGGGGTCGCAAAGAGTTGGACACGACTGAGCGACTTCACTATCGGGTGTAAGATAGGCTGAAAGGATGTATGTCCAACATGGGGAATATAGCCAGTATTTTGTAATAACTGTAAATGGAATGTAACCTTTAAAACTGTATTTTATAAAAAAGTGAGATGCCCAGTGATTCTCATTCAGTAGATTTAAGATTTGGGCCCAATCTTCAGGATTCTTAAAGCTCCCATGGTAATTCTGATATTTAGCCAGGACTGAAAACCACTAGGAACACAAGATCCTTGTGTTTTGGAAATGTGGTTATAGTTGCAAAGGTATGCTGGCCTGGATGGGTGGGTGGTTAAATGCACTGCTCTTTTTTCACTTTTTTGTGTGTATCCATTTTGATACGAATATTTTGTTTTCTAGAACTTTGAATTTGTGAAAAGGATAACTCTTATATGTGGTATAGTGTGCATTACCTAATACATGGAAGCTAGTGAAAGTGAAAGAGAAGAGTGAAAAAGTTGGCTTAAAGCTCAACATTCAGAAAATGAAGATCGTGGCATCTAGTCCCATCACTTCAAGGGAAATAGATGGGGAAACAGTGGAAACAGTGTTAGACTTTATTTTTTGGGCTCCAAAATCACTGCGGTGATTGCAGCCATGAAATTAAAAGACGCTTATTCCTTGGAAGGAAAGTTATGACCAACCTAGACAGCATATTGAAAAGCAGAGACATTGCCAACAAAGGTCCGTCTAGTCAAGGCTATGGTTTTTCCAGTTGTGATGGGTGGATGTGAGAGTTGGACTGTGAAGAAAGCTGAGTGCAGAAGAATTAATGGTTTTGAACTGTGGTGTTGGAGAAGACTCTTGCGAGTCCCTTGGACTGCAAGGAGATCCAACCAGTCCATCCTAAAGGAGATCAGTCCTGGGTGTTCATTGGAAGGACTGATGCTGAGGCTGAAACTCCAATACTTTGGCCACCTCATGCAAAGAGTTAACTAATTGGAAAAGACTCTGCTGGGAGTGATTGGGGGCAGGAGGAGAAGGAGACCACAGAGGATGAGATGGCTGGATGGTATCACCGACTCGATGCACATGAGTTTGGGTGAACTCCAGGAGTTGGTGATGAACAGGGAAGCCTGGCGTGCTGCAATTCATGGGGTTGCAAAGAGCTGGACACGACTGAGCAACTGAACTGATTTCTCATAATGTAAAGAGTTTTTTATATTTTGGTAGACTGTACATAGATAACTTGTGAAAGTTATTCTCTCCAAGATACCTCCCTGGGGTGATTGAATATGCATATTAATCTTTTTTTTTTTTAAAGCAAAAGAGACAAAAAGTACCCAATGCCCAATACCATGAGTGCCCTTGGATAAACTGGGTGGGAGAGTGGGAGTAAAAGCTCTTATTAGCCTCTGNGTTTCATTAGGATATTAATCTTTTTTTTTTTTTTTTTTTAAAGCAAAAGAGACAAAAAGTACCCAATGCCCAATACCATGAGTGCCCTTGGATAAACTGGGTGGGAGAGTGGGAGTAAAAGCTCTTATTAGCCTCTGTTCTAGAAAAATCTACATTCCAAGCGGCATCTAGATATTTCACAGCAAAGTTAAACTCAGGTTTCTGTCAGACCCGTCTCTGGCTTCATAAAATTGAGGCACATTTGTTTGTTGCAAGTTTCCTTCCTTGGCCTATGCCATGGGCCATCATTCAGGACTTTTAAAGTCCTGCGTTGTAAACTATCAAAGGTGGGAAATACAGTAAAATGATGGTTCATTTTACTTGCATTTTACTTAGGATAATCAGATTTGATCCAAATATCTGTCAAGCATAGTAAAGGCAAGTGAATAAGGAGAAAATATTGTACCTGAGCCTTGTATGGCCTATCTCGTAAGCTATGGAAATATCTCCTTAAAGCATCATTTGTTTATTCATTTGGCAGGTAAAGAATGTTTTGATACTGGATGTGAACATATCAGAATGCTGTTTTATATCCCAGCTTTCCACCTTTGGAATGCAGAACTCTTGTTTTACTAAATAAAGCTCAGATTATCCTCTATCTTCAGCTTCTGAAATAAAAAAATTGCGTTGTGCAATAGGTGAAGACTCTCCCCAATGAAAGATTCTTTGCTTCCACTGGCAAGTAAATTCATGTTTTGCTTATATGGATCATGTCCACATTTTCAAAGGAATGTAACCAGCATCAGTTATAGGAAGCAATGCTCTACAGTCTCAAATCAGTTTTTCCAGTATGTTCCTGCAGATCAAATCTTTTATCCTCAGCTCTTTTCTCTCCTAAGTGCCAAATTTGAGTCTCAGATGGCCATGTTTTGTATTAGAAAAAAATTTGTTAGCATGAAATGATATTAAAGAAAGAATGGCAAAAGGCAGAATACAGATTTTTGTTGGTTTTTTTTTTTTAGGGTTGATGAAAATGTTCTAAAATTACTTATAATGGTTATACAGTCTATAATTATACAAAACCCCTCTAAACTGTATACTTTAAATGAATGAGTTTTATGGTGTGTGAATTATATCAAAATAAAGCTGTTAAATATATTAAAAAAAAGACTGAAAAGAATCAGACTAAGTAAAACCTTAGAATTTAGACCTTAGGGATAATATCTTGGCCTTACTTTTTTCTATCTCTTTTCTTCATGTACACCTCAATTTTTTCTCTAAATAGATAACATGGACAAAGAATAATTGTGATCATTCCTCAGGACCACCTGAACCATGGGAAACTTTGTTACAATGACATTTTTATTGTAATGAAATAGGGCTTAAATTTTTCTCACCCTTCTTAATTGTGAGCTACGGCATGAAAGGTTAGACAAGTTTCCAAACTTTTATACGTGGTGTGATGATAAGCTAAGATTTTGGCTTAGTTGCAGTTTGCTTTAAACTTGTTCTGTTCGATTACTTTGCAGAATTTTTCTGCTGTAGAAGCCGTCACACTGTAAAAAGTACTCAAGTATATAATCTTATCTGCAATACTGTGTATGTTGGAAAGGAATATTTCATTTGTAAGGGATTATGTCACTCGGGGTTTCTCAAATTTGGATTCATGATCATTTGAGAAATACTGCATTAGAAGTTAAATTGCTGAACGTTGAAGTACTCATTTGATGCCATTGGGATCAAAAACTCGTGTAGAGGTAGACCTTTCTATTTGGGTATAAGATGGTTTTCCAGACATATTAGTTTTATTGCTGCATAATGAACTACCACAAATTTAGCGGCTTAAAACCCCACCAGGTCAGAAGTCTAGGCATGCTGTGGCTAGGATTCTCTGCTCACAGTCTCATCAGGCTAAAACTAACATGTCAGCCAAAGCCGCAGTTCTCATCTGGGCCTCAGGGGATCCCTCCAAGCTGTCTGTTGGTCAGTTGCTAAGTCATGTCTGAATCTTTGAGACCCCATGAACTGCAGCATGCCAGGCTTTCCTGTCCTCTGTCTTCCAGAGTTTGCTCAAACTCATGTTCATTGAATCAGTGATGACACCCAACCATCTTATCCTCTGCCACCCCTTTTCCTCTTGCCATCAGTCTTTCCCAATATCAAGGTCTTTTCCAGTGAGTTGGCTCTTTGTATCCGGTGGCCAAAGTATTGGAGCTTCAGCTTCAGTATCAGTCCTTCTAATGAATATTCAGGATGCAGAATTTATTACCTTGTGTCTGTAGGACTGAGGGCTTCCCAGGTGGTGCTAATGGTAAAGAATCTGCCTGCCAGTGCAGGAGACACAGGAGATGCAGGTTCACTCCCTGGGTTGGGAAGATCCCCTGGAGTAGGAAATGGCAACCCACTCCAGTATTCTTGCCTGGAGAAACGCATGGACAGAGGAGCATGGAGGGCTATAGTCTGTGGGGTCACAAAGAATCAGACGTGACTAAGCACATAAGGACTGAAAACTAACTGCTGGCCAGGAACTGCCTGCTTTTAGCTCCTAGCTAGAGACCTACATTCCCCATGGCCTACATCGGAAGTTCACAAGAGGATAGTTTCTTCTTCTAGGTCACTTCTTTTCTGCCATCAGCCAGAGAAAGGGCTGATTTTGTGGTCTCACCTGAATTGGTCAGGCCCACCCAATATAATCTCTCTTTGACCATATAATGTAACATAATCATAGGATTGATAGCTCATCATATTTATAGGTTCCACTCACCCTCTAAAGATTATGGGGCATCATTTCAAGTTCTGCCTTTCATACCAGATAACAGAAATTATGCCAGTATATTGCTGATGATTGTTAAGGTGAAAAAAAATCCAAAATCCCAAAATGAATGATGTTTCATAAGATATGCTTTACACCTCTCCCACTGCCCCCCTCCCACCNCTACCACAAATTTAGCGGCTTAAAACCCCACCAGGTCAGAAGTCTAGGCATGCTGTGGCTAGGATTCTCTGCTCACAGTCTCATCAGGCTAAAACTAACGTGTCAGCCAAAGCCGCAGTTCTCATCTGGGCCTCAGGGGATCCCTCCAAGCTGTTTGTTGGTCAGTTGCTAAGTCATGTCTGAATCTTTGAGACCCCATGAACTGCAGCATGCCAGGCTTTCCTGTCCTCTGTCTTCCAGAGTTTGCTCAAACTCATGTTCATTGAATCAGTGATGACACCCAACCATCTTATCCTCTGCCACCCCTTTTCCTCTTGCCATCAGTCTTTGCCAATATCAAGGTCTTTTCCAGTGAGTTGGCTCTTTGTATCAGGTGGCCAAAGTATTGGAGCTTCAGCTTCAGTATCAGTCCTTCTAATGAATATTCAGGATGCAGAATTTATTACCTTGTGTCTGTAGGACTGAGGGCTTCCCAGGTGGTGCTAATGGTAAAGAATCTGCCTGCCAGTGCAGGAGACACAGGAGATGCAGGTTCACTCCCTGGGTTGGGAAGATCCCCTGGAGTAGGAAATGGCAACCCACTCCAGTATTCTTGCCTGGAGAAACGCATGGACAGAGGAGCATGGAGGGCTATAGTCTGTGGGGTCACAAAGAATCAGACGTGACTAAGCACATAAGGACTGAAAACTAACTGCTGGCCAGGAACTGCCTGCTTTTAGCTCCTAGCTAGAGACCTACATTCCCCATGGCCTACATCGGAAGTTCACAAGAGGATAGTTTCTTCTTCTAGGTCACTTCTTTTCTGCCATCAGCCAGAGAAAGGGCTGATTTTGTGGTCTCACCTGAATTGGTCAGGCCCACCCAATATAATCTCTC
>SJYW01016666.1:20781-39474 GCA_006410735.1 Raphicerus campestris | reverse complement strand
AAAAGCATAAAGAGGTTTTATTTCTAGCTCGAGCTAGGGTTCCCATCTCATCCAGTGTAATGGAGTCGACGAGAGCACCGAGCTCTGAATCACATCTACTTTTATGCAGATGGTTCTTTGTCTTTGTAACAGCATAGCTGATTGGCGAAACCATAGGCGCATGCAGGAACTTTAAACCTCGCATCCCTGTCTGGATTGGCTCGGGTCTGGCGCAGGCTATGGGGATTCTTTCTGATTGGTCAAGCCACACTGCCTGTGGGAGCTCCCAGCGCCCCAGCCTTCCCAGAGACCAAACCTCAGGCCCAGCCTGCCCCCCAGAGCCTGTCCCGGCTCCAGTTAGGTCCCAACACCTATCACTGTGTCTCTCATAGAATTTTTGCAAGGAGACATCAGAGCCTGAGCTTCATTAGGTCCTGAAGCCAGATATCATGGGTTTCCCTGGTGGCTCAGAGGTTAAAGCATCTGCCTCCAATGTGGGAGACTTGGGTTCAATCCCTGGGTCAGAAAGATCCCCTAGAGAAGGAAGTAGCAATCCACTCCAGTATTCTTGCCTGGAGAATCCCATGGACAGAGAAGCCTAGTAGGTTACAGTCCACGAGGTCGCAAAGAGTCTGAAACGACTGAATGACTTCACCTCACCTCAATCCTGGGAGAGAGGAGTTGAAGGACAAAAGGAAAAAGCAGTGGGGAAAACGTGACAAGGACTCCCCTTGATAACCTGACCTGTGATCACATTTTTCATTGGCCTGATCCTTGGCACAAAGATTTAGGACAGAAGAATCCCACTGGCTTGGGTTACAGCTCCTAGAGTGCAGATGATAGTGAAGCCTTCAGGACACACTGAAGAGTAGCCTCTCCAGAGTCCCTCAATTGCCACCACTGCCACTCGCCTATTCATGTGGGGTTCAAGGAAACAAGAAGCAGAGATTGTAAAGGATTTACACAGGATGAACACATAACACTGAGTGCACAGTGTACTGGGCATCAACATTTAATGCTTTATGGAAACCAATTATAGGAAGAAAGAAGATAAACCTATTGTATTTGTCTGTATCATAGGATAAAATATTCTTTCAGTAATATGCTACTATCTTTGCAAGAATTTTCCATAAATAATTTTTAGAGGATTTAAGAGAATTTAATGTGGCCTTCCAGTGACCATAAAACTAGTAAATGCATATATATAGCAAACTGTGCTCGTGGTGTTAAATGTTCATAGTAGCATATTTTTAATCTGTTGTTAAAATCTGCAACAATAAGCCTGTTGACCTACGCAGAAAATTGATAGCTTATTCTATTCCTGGAGAGAAAATGCACACTCATACTTGGATCAAATATTCACATAACATTATAGTTTAAATTTTACCCCTTGCTAATACAATGAAATCAACTTTATAGTTACTACCCTAGTGTGCAGAATGTGCATCATCTGTTTTATTTGGATAGAATTCTAGCTACATATTTTAGAAAATGTGGTTTCTTCATATTCCCTGTAATAGGAAAGACAGATCTCCTCCAGTAATAAGTTATCTTCCCAGAAGATGGACCAAAGTAGATCCACTAAAGTAAACTGTGAGTGGACGTTTCAAAATAAAGAAACTCAATTCCTGCCAGGCATACAAAAAAAAAAAAAAATCTGCCTGTCTCTTCTAGTCTTGTTCATTAATGGACCAAAAACAAACAAACAAACAAACAAACCCATTCATTAGAAGAGATCATTGCTGTTCTGAAAAGCACAAAGTGTGGCTTTGGGCAAATAACNTGAAAGATGATGCTGTGAAAGTGCTGCACTCAATATGCCAGCAAATTTAGAAAACTCAGCAGTGGCCACAGGACTGGAAAAAGTCAGTTTTCATTCCAATCCCAAAGAAAGGCAATGCCAAAGAATGCTCAAACTACTGCACAATTGCACTCATCTCACATGCTAGTAAAGTAATGCTCAAAATTCTCCAAGCCAGGCTTCAGCAATACGTGAACCATGAACTCCCTGATGTTCAAGCTGGTTTTAGAAAAGGCAGAGGAACGAGAGATCAAATTGCCAACATCTACTGGATCATGGAAAAAGCAAGAGAGTTCCAGAAAGACATCTACTTCTGCTTTATTGACTATGCCAAAGAGCAGCTTAGTATATTTCCAATGGTAAACATTTCATTGTCATAGACCCACTTTAGGTAATAGCAGAAGCAATGACAAAGGAGTGGGTTTTCTGATCCTGTTAGGGGCATTAAGAGTATTTTAATAATACTCTTGATGAAGTGAAGCAATGTTGCCTGCAAGGGGGCAGGGTCCTGGTTATAGGAGTTTTAGTAAGTGGTTTAAGGACAAATTGATAAGAAGCAACAGACCAGATGTTCCATAAAAGTGCAGTGGAGATTTGATTCTGCGGTATGTTTGTAACTTTAGGAGAAGGGTGGTAAGGGTTTGGGCCCAAACCGTCTGCAGGGCTAACTCCCTCCCGAAGTGGCAAACATTATCAGTGGAAGCCCAATTGTCTTTGAAGGGATGCCAACAGATGGACTTCTAGCAGACATTGTGTGCTTGATGCCCACCCTAGCAGGTTCACTGAGAGATGCTATTGTTGTGCATGTTGTAGGAAACATGAAAATGAAGGGCTGAATATCTGGAGGGATTGGATATTATACAGCATTTCCCTGACAAAAGCCAGCTATTTTCTGATTGTCCCTCCAGAAGGTTGTAGAGGCAAGATTGTGTGTCTGGATGGGGCTCAGTAAAGAGCATGAAACAGGAGGGAAGGGGGCAGTGTACAACTTTTGAAAGAATGACATAGCCCAAGGGCATAACATAAACTGATTGAAATCAAATGGGTCCAAGATGACAAGTCAAATTCAACTAAACATTGATCTCTAATCTGCAAGCTAAATGACACACCCAGAGATGGCAGAACAGTTCCAAGGCACTGTAAAAAGGAGTGTGTGGGTCCCCAATGGTTGGTGTGATCTTCCCTCTCATTAGCATATGAATTCACCTACCTGAAAAAAACTAGCCACACCACATTCCACAGCCAAAGCACTTGCCCTCTGTGATGACCCACACCGTGTGGAGTGTGCTTCTCTCTGAATCCTAAGAAATCCATCTCTTGCCTATTGTTATGCCCAAAGTCTGAGTCCCCAAAACTGAGAGAATAAGACTTCCACAGCAATATAAAAGCATAAAGAGGTTTTATTTCTAGCTCGAGCTAGGGTTCCCATCTCATCCAGTGTAATGGAGTCGACGAGAGCACCGAGCTCTGAATCACATCTACTTTTATGCAGATGGTTCTTTGTCTTTGTAACAGCATAGCTGATTGGCGAAACCATAGGCGCATGCAGGAACTTTAAACCTCGCATCCCTGTCTGGATTGGCTCGGGTCTGGCGCAGGCTATGGGGATTCTTTCTGATTGGTCAAGCCACACTGCCTGTGGGAGCTCCCAGCGCCCCAGCCTTCCCAGAGACCAAACCTCAGGCCCAGCCTGCCCCCCAGAGCCTGTCCCGGCTCCAGTTAGGTCCCAACACCTATCACTGTGTCTCTCATAGAATTTTTGCAAGGAGACATCAGAGCCTGAGCTTCATTAGGTCCTGAAGCCAGATATCATGGGTTTCCCTGGTGGCTCAGAGGTTAAAGCATCTGCCTCCAATGTGGGAGACTTGGGTTCAATCCCTGGGTCAGAAAGATCCCCTAGAGAAGGAAGTAGCAATCCACTCCAGTATTCTTGCCTGGAGAATCCCATGGACAGAGAAGCCTAGTAGGTTACAGTCCACGAGGTCGCAAAGAGTCTGAAACGACTGAATGACTTCACCTCACCTCAATCCTGGGAGAGAGGAGTTGAAGGACAAAAGGAAAAAGCAGTGGGGAAAACGTGACAAGGACTCCCCTTGATAACCTGACCTGTGATCACATTTTTCATTGGCCTGATCCTTGGCACAAAGATTTAGGACAGAAGAATCCCACTGGCTTGGGTTACAGCTCCTAGAGTGCAGATGATAGTGAAGCCTTCAGGACACACTGAAGAGTAGCCTCTCCAGAGTCCCTCAATTGCCACCACTACCACTCGCCTATTCATGTGGGGTTCAAGGAAACAAGAAGCAGAGATTGTAAAGGATTTACACAGGATGAACACATAACACTGAGTGCACAGTGTACTGGGCATCAACATTTAATGCTTTATGGAAACCAATTATAGGAAGAAAGAAGATAAACCTATTGTATTTGTCTGTATCATAGGATAAAATATTCTTTCAGTAATATGCTACTATCTTTGCAAGAATTTTCCATAAATAATTTTTAGAGGATTTAAGAGAATTTAATGTGGCCTTCCAGTGACCATAAAACTAGTAAATGCATATATATAGCAAACTGTGCTCGTGGTGTTAAATGTTCATAGTAGTATATTTTTAATCTGTTGTTAAAATCTGCAACAATAAGCCTGTTGACCTATGCAGAAAATTGATAGCTTATTCTATTCCTGGAGAGAAAATACACACTCATTCTTGGATCAAATATTCACATAACATTATAGTTTAAATTTTACCCCTTGCTAATACAATGAAATCAACTNCATATATATAGCAAACTGTGCTCGTGGTGTTAAATGTTCATAGTAGCATATTTTTAATCTGTTGTTAAAATCTGCAACAATAAGCCTGTTGACCTACGCAGAAAATTGATAGCTTATTCTATTCCTGGAGAGAAAATGCACACTCATACTTGGATCAAATATTCACATAACATTATAGTTTAAATTTTACCCCTTGCTAATACAATGAAATCAACTTTATAGTTACTACCCTAGTGTGCAGAATGTGCATCATCTGTTTTATTTGGATAGAATTCTAGCTACATATTTTAGAAAATGAGGTTTCTTTATATTCCCTGTAATAGGAAAGACAGATCTCCTCCAGTAATAAGTTATCTTCCCAGAAGATGGACCAAAGTAGATCCACTAAAGTAAACTGTGAGTGGACGTTTCAAAATAAAGAAACTCAATTCCTGCCAGGCATACAAAAAAAAAAAAAAAAATCTGCTTGACACAGGAGATGAACAAAATCATTAAGGTAAAAAATAAGAATAGTGGGAGAATAATTAAGAAAGTGAAACAATGCACAAAAGAGTTTGACTAGAGTAAGTTTCTAGAAAGCTTCAAATCCTGTAGCAAAGAACTTGATTCTTTTGAAAGTTAGAGAATCAGCAGAGGTTTGTGAGCAAGAACTGATCAGATNCAAATCCATTCATTAGAAGAGATCATTGCTGTTCTGAAAAGCACAAAGTGTGGCTTTGGGCAAATAAGTAATTAGAGCTTCAGATTAAAGTTAAGGGTGTTGGGAGAATGAGTGAAAGTACAAGACATCAGAATGAATTTAGGGGACTAAAAGCACCATGAAGGCAAACCTTGGATGAAAGGTAACTGGAATAGCTACCAATCTGAGCAGAACATGGGAAGGGTGGGTAGGAATGAAGGAAGTCACTGTAGAAAGACAGCTAGGAATAGCATTCATTAGATTTAATTTGTCATCAGAAATATCAAATGATATTTGTTGAAAAATACTGATTCTGAGGTATACTCCCCTAGGTTTAGTATTAATTTAAGTTTTTAAACTTATATAATGATTCTAATTTCCAAAATTAGAAATCACTGAATTTAGAGTTTATGTACTACTCTATCCATTATACACAAGGGAATCTCTCCATTGGAATGGAATGAAATT
Organism: Raphicerus campestris; assembly: GCA_006410735.1. Taxonomy (NCBI): domain Eukaryota; kingdom Metazoa; phylum Chordata; class Mammalia; order Artiodactyla; family Bovidae; genus Raphicerus; species Raphicerus campestris. Next base: position 33,771 of record SJYW01016666.1, on the reverse strand, counting down.
AGCTCAACATTTCTGTAGTTAATGCTTCAAGAAGATATCCAAAATTAAAGCACAGAAGTGGGTGCAAGAGGAAATAGCAAAGGAGGGTATTGATATGATATTAAAAAACAGTAGCCAGTGGGGGAGAAGGCTAAGTCTTTTAGCAGCAAAGATATTGAGAATTTAAGCTAAAAGTTAAAATCTTTTTTTCATCAGTTAGAAATTTTTCATGTCATTTATGATTCATATCCAGGGACAAAAAGGAGTTTAACATTTAAAGTACTCAAAAGCTTTAACACAGGGTTTCTATATTTTAAATGAAAAATCCAGACTTACATTCTATATTAAATATTAGAAGAAAATATTAAAGCAAAAAATAGTTTTTACTCAGGGAGCAGAGCATAATAGGGACTCATCCCGCAGGAGAAGTTATTAGATATAAAGGAAAACAGAGCTCCAAGAACACTCTTCCTGGAGATTATATTTCAAGATATTCTTCCAATATAGAAACAAAATGAGCAGAGTTTTCCAATTTCCAGAGACAGAAGATCAGAGAACCATTGGCACTGCATGGTCTGAAGAAACTGGGGGTATTACAGAGACCAAGAAAAAAAGCAAAAGTCAGGATCAACAGGGAATCTGCTGACAAGTGCAGCCTCTTAATGTAGTGAAGATGGCCATAAAAAGTCCAGGTAAAATATGTGAACATTGAGACTGTATAGAAATAGATCATGACATCCGGTCCCATCACTTCGTGGAAAATAAATGGGGGGGAAAATGGAAACAGTGACAGACATTATTTTCTTGGTTTCCAAAATCACTGCAGATGGTGACTGCAACCATGAAATTAAAAAGACACTTGCTGTTTGGGAGAAAAGCTATGACAAATTTAGACACTGTTTTCAAAAGCAGAGATATCACTTTACTGACAAAGGTTGTATACTCAAAACTATGGTTTTTCCAGTAGTCACATACAGATGTATGACTTGGACTGTAAAGAAGGCTAAGAGCTGAGGAATTGATGCTTTTGAACATCAAAAGTTCCGGAGAAGATTAGAGAGTCCCTTGTATAGAAAAGAGATCAAATCAGTCAATCCTAAAGGAAATTAACCCTGAATATTCATTGGAAGGGCTGACACTGAAGCTCTAATACTATGGCCACCTGACACAAACACCCAACTCATTGGAAAAGATCCTGATGTTCTGAAAGATTGAGGGCAGAAGGAGAAGAGGGCAACAGAGGATGAGATGGCTGGATGGCACCATCGACTCAATGGACATGAATGTGAACAGACTCTGGGATATAGTAAAGGGTAGGGCAGTCTGGTGTGCTTCAGTCCATGGTGTCGCAGAATCGGACATGACTGAGTCACTGAACAACAACAACATAGAAATAGAGTTACTTGGTAGACCAAGAAGCCTCAGGCTTATTAAGGGTCAAATAACTAAGAAAAATTCTGACTTGTAAAGCAGATATAGAAAGCAATACAATACAAAATCTAGACAGAACAGCTCAAGAAATAGAGGATATCACTGTCATGCTCCAACTAGAACATTCCATTATTTAAAGGAAACAAGGAAAACTAACTGACCAGACTCATTTATTATTTAAATGCACTGCATGTCAGGCAGAGAATGATTATTATAAAGTAAGAAAAAAGGCTGGAATCTTCTACCTTAGAAGAACTGCTAACAACCTTAGAGTTGCCGGACAGGTAAGATTTTGCAGGAAAACTGCCAGGGAATTTTCCTCATAGTCAAGGGTTATGCAACCTTAGCAAAATGAAAATAGCTTCTGTGACAAAAATTACCACATAACTAAATTACTTGCTTCATAAAGACCTAATGTATAATGGATAAAAACAGTTCAGTCATTCTGGGTGACCTAACACATACTGGGTTGTAAATATCTTTATAAATATACTGACATTTTAATTAAATCTTGACTTCAAGGATTTGTTTATTGTTATATTCCTTAAACACAATTTAACCAAATATATTGTGAATTTAAATTTCTTTTTAAAGTATATGCTTTATCTTTAAACAAAATTGCACTCAATTACATGAATGAGGTGTCTTGTAATTAATTCTTTGTTAATTTTCAATAATACATAGTTTTTTTTTCATTTATCTCATAATATTAAAATGCATGGCAGAGTTTATATTATAGAAAGATAAGGAACATTTCTTAATTGCTTTTATTTCTTTATAATTTTAAGAACATAAACATTTTTGCCTCCGGCTTTGTGTGTGTGTAAAATTAATAACATTTTTTTGCTTTTTTGTTTACTTTAATTTTTAAAAACATATTTACCTTGACTACTGAATTTGTATCTTTTTCTCTTGATTAAATTTTCAGAGAACACTACAAATTTACCCAAGATAAAACTGTTTTTAGAGATACTTGATGATTTATTTCAAAACTAGAGTTTCATCATCTTTGTCAAGCAATTGTAAGGAAGAAGGTCAGTTGGCCATTAATCCTCAGTAATGTAGGTTTTTATAATACTTGTGATTTGTATCATCAAAGCAATATGAATCATTCAATGGCCTACTTTATACTTTATGAAATGTATGTATATTTAATGAAATTTTTGCAGAAAGATAAACTGAAAAGAGGAATTTGATTTTTTGCTTACAAGGTATAAAGAATTATACAGGGGTAAGTTATTAGTCAAAGAATATAAATTTTCAGTTATACTAAATGAGTAAATCCTAGAAATCTATTGTGTAGCATAGTGCCTATAGTCAATAATACCATATTGTGTACTTAAAAATTTGCTAAGAGAGTAAATCTTATTTAAGTGTTCCTATCACAAAATAACAGTAATAATAAATTAAAAACTTGGAGGAAACTTTTGTACATTATGGATATGTATATGGTACAGATTGTGGTGATGGTTTCATCTCATCTTAAAACGCATCAACTTGTACACATTAACTATGCAGAGCTTTTAGCATGCCAATCTTACTTCCATAAGGTTAAAAATTTAGAAATAGATACCACTTTAAAACTTATGCTTAAGCTAGCTGATGATGAACTAATTTCAATACTGAAAGATATTCTTATAAATATTTTCTTAAAATTAAAGTTATCTGTCTATAGTAATTTATTCATTTTATTTTAAAAATGTTTGGAGTGTTTTTTCCAAGAATCGAGAATCGGGTGGCCCACGTGCAACCAGAATGAACTAATTTGGGCTAGCAAACCAGAGTGTGGGTTAGCTACCACGCGAAATGCTCGAACATAAGACACCAAGAGACCCACGCACAGAACAAAGGACTGACCGGAAATAGCCGGCCGCAGACCATCCCCCTCCAGTGAAAGGCAGCCAGAGCCTTAAGGGCTGGAAGGGGATAATCGCAGCCCAAGAGAGACATTACCTACCAAATTGCAAGCAGGTTTCTTTGCTAACCAAAACTTCTGGGGGCTCTGGACAGTCATCATCAGCCTGAGAAGGAGCCCTAGCGGTACTCCCAGAAAATGGAGCAACACAGAAAGGCCTTAAGTCACTGCAATTGTGCTCGCCAAACTCCCTAGCTACATGGACCAGGGAAGGGCGCAAAACNCAGCCTGAGAAGGAGCCCTAGCAGTACTCCCAGAAAATGGAGCAACACAGAAAGGCCTTAAGTCACTGCAATTGTGCTCGCCAAACTCCCTAGCTACATGGACCAGGGAAGGGCGCAAAACACAGGCCCAACCAAGTCTACGCCTTGGAGGGCTTCCTGAGCTAAGAGCCTGAGTGGCTTAGACTGGGGAGGTGCATGAAGCCTAGGGCCAGCCTCAGTTACCCGGAGGAGCAACGTAGAACCTGAGTGGTGTGCGCCGCGAGAAGGGNTACATGGACCAGGGAAGGGCGCAAAACACAGGCCCAACCAAGTCTACAACTTGGAGGGCTTCCTGAGCTACGAGCCTGAGTGGCTTAGACTGGGGAGGTGCATGAAGCCTAGGGCCAGCCTCAGTTACCTGGAGGAGCAACGTAGAACCTGAGTGGTGTGCGCTGCGAGAAGGGGCAAGCACAGCATAGAGTCCACCACCGCCCTCCCTGTATCAAGATGGAAATCAGACACTGAAGAGACCAGTAAACGGAGGAAGTTATACAGAGGGAACTGCCTTGGTAGTGACCTCACACAGCCCACAACGCCAGAGAAAGGGCCAGATATTCCTTTACTAATTTTATGCTCAATCTTTTTTTTTTTTTTTGAGTTGATGTGGATGCATGAATGATTAAAAAAATTTTTTTTTTCATTCTATTTTTTCTTCTTTTCTTTTTCTTCTCTTTTTTTTAACTTTCTTAAATTCTTAAGTCCTCTATTCCTCTAATCATTATTTTTNGCTCAATCTTTTTTTTTTTTTTTGAGTTGATGTGGATGCATGAATGATTAAAAAAATTTTTTTTTTCATTCTATTTTTTCTTCTTTTCTTTTTCTTCTCTTTTTTTTAACTTTCTTAAATTCTTAAGTCCTCTATTCCTCTAATCATTATTTTTATAACCTATTATTACTTTACAAAAAACCCCACCTATTTTTAAAGCAAATGCTATATATAGTCTTATTGTGGTGGATGTTGTTGTTTTTTAATAATTCCGGTGGCTTTTTTTTTTTTCCTCTTCTTCTTTTCTTAAATATTGAATTTTTGAAAATCCAGTCTCTACTCCAGATTTTTAATCTTTGCATTTTGGTATTTGTTGTCNCGCTAGTGGTAAAGAATACATCTGTCAAACATGCCACATAAGAGAGGCAAGTTCCACCCCTTGGTAGGGGAAGATCACCTTGGCAACCCATGGCAACCCCCTCTCCAGTATTCTTGCCTGGAGAATCTCATGGACAAAAAAGCTTGGCGGGCTACACTCCATAGGGTCACAAAGAGTCTGACAGAACTGAAGTGACTTAGCACAGCACCACACTACAAACAAATTGGAATATAAAATGAAATTAGTTTAAAATAATTAATTCAGTCCCTCTTTACTGAATGGTAATGCTCTCAACTCTGAAGGAATTCAGAACATGCCATCCCAAAATATGTTGTTCTGGTATATTGACTATTTTCAGTTGCAAGTATTTGCAAACAGCAAATCTAAGAAAAACATTGTTTTTCCTAAAAGCAGAAAATGAAACTCCCATGTGAAAGATGTCCTCCCTATATCAGAAGGAAAGTAATTTCTATCAAGAATGAGAATTCAATACAAAGAGAATTTCATACCAACAGACCTTGTTAGAATAATTCTTACCTTCCTTTAACCTCTCCACATAGTCTCTCTTTGTTCAAGCAAATATAAAAGCAAGTAGTTTTTTCCATTTCTTTGGGTCTTTATTCCTGTGAAGCCTCCCATGCCACATAAAACTTGTCTTAAATAACATTATATGTTTTATTCCTGTTGATCTGTCTTATGCCAGTTTAATTTGCAGGCCCTGCTATGAAAAAAAAATATCCTAAGATAGTAAAATTTAAATTTTGCCTCTCTTACAATTCCAATCCACGGAAATATCTAAAATATGTTAAAGAAAATGGGTAGGCATTTAGGTATGCAAATATAATAAAAACATTTTAATTTAAGGTAATCAAAACCAAGAACACAGATTAAGAACCTGAAAGCAAATAAACACAGATATTAATCAAGAAGCCATTTTTACAGATTGCAATTTACATTTAGTAGAGGGAAATACCAATAGCATATATATGAACAGGATCATTGGGAAATTTTTCAAGCGTGATTTAGAGATCTGGTTAATTTTTAATATTCTAAAAGCATGATAGATCCTTAAAAGAATGTAAATGATTATTAATAATAAGCCATGATCAAGATACTCCCAGGTGCAATATATTTAAGATTCTTATAATGTTTTTTAGAAATTCAAAATCCTCTAACAGTAATTTAAATAGAAATTTCAAATCCCACAGATGTTATAAATACTTAACATTTCAGGATAAGGGAAAATATTCTTGACAGAAAAATTATCATATGTTTATGAAGATGCAGTTAGGAAAATGTCAATTATGATATTAAGAAACGTCCTGCTGTATAGAATGGAAGACTTAGGCTGGTGAATGTGTCAGGATAGAGGCAACGTGAGATGAGGATCTAAACTCTTGGCAGATGTGTCATTTCAAGCTGCCAGTTTGGGAGCAGGTGCACATAAATAAGGGGCTATATAGAAACAGCTTCCCAATCCAGTTCTTGAACTGCTAATATCGCAACCATTTAACTTTTCTTCCATTGTTTTAAATCAGAAGTTGTCAGGGAAAAAAAGAAATTGGTTTTTGTCTCTTGTAACTGAAGAGAAGCACCTTTATAGAGCCAGAGTGACAACTTCATATTTGCCTTCAATTTGGAGAGCAAATCCAAGTGAAGACAATATGTGATAGTCAAGAGAGAGAATTATACCATTCTTATTAACCACACACTGGCCATCTGCTGGACTACAGCACTGAGCTAAGTATTTTATGTGTTAACCCAATAAATCCTTGGAAAAATTCTTTGTATGTAACATTATTTCATTACCATCCCCATTTTTATTATGATTCACCTCAGGTACCTTAATAACTTTCCCAAGGTCATACAGTTAGTAAGTGACAGAAAAAGAAAATGACAAAGAGGTCATCTGACTTAAGGTGTCATGCTCTCAGCAGCCATTATATATCTTTATGGACATTTATATCATCTCTTCTCATTTTTCCCATTATTAGTTTTGGGAGAAAAAAACATTTCTTTTTTGTTATCATTCTCTTTCCTTTTAATTTTTTTTCAAAAGTATTTCAGATTTTCCTTCAAAGACTTTGTGGTAAATAAAATTTTTTAAAGTTAAAATTTTATTTTCATACATAACAACATACAGTATAATACAAATTACTTCAAGTTTATAAAGACAGCTCATGTCTCCTAAGTCAAAATCTGATAAAAGAAATACAATCTTTAACTGAAAGTTTTCTCACCATTTAGAAGTACTATAAAAAACTGACAATTTTGACAAAAAATTAAGGTAGAATATATTACATTTAATTGAAGACTGGATTTAATGTGCAGCTGAAAAGAATTTTCTGTATCTCCTATCTGTGGAAGGACCTGGACCAGAGATCAGATTTGCAAGTTACACTTTTTTGTCTGTTGCTGTTGTTTCGTTTTTAAGTCATGTCCAACTTTTTTTTGTAACCCCATGAACTATAGCCTTCTAGGCTGCTCTCTCCATGGGATTTCCCAAGCAAGCATAATGGAGTAGATTGTCATTTCCTTCTCCAGGGGATCTTCCTGACCCAGGGATTATCTCCTGCATTGGCAGATTCTTTAACCACTGAGCCACCCGGGAAGTCTTTTTTCTCTATTACCAAAACACATAACAGTAACAATCTAATTATGTAGATGTGGGCTTCCCAGGTGGAGCTAGTGGTANCATTGGCAGATTCTTTAACCACTGAGCCACCTGGGAAGTCTTTTTTCTCTATTACCAAAACACATAACAGTAACAATCTAATTATGTAGATGTGGGCTTCCCAGGTGGAGCTAGTGGTAAAGAACCCACCTGCCAATGCAGGAGACCTAAAAGACGTGGGTTCAATCCCTGTGCCAGGGAAGATCCCCTGGAGAAGGGAATGGCAACCTACTCTAGTATTTTTGCCTGGAGAATTCTATGGACAGAGGAGCCTAGTGGGCTACAGTCTGTAGGATTGCAAAGAGTCGGACATGACTGAACCAACTTAGCACACACATAGTTATATAGATGCACCCATAAACTCTCCATTTGGAGTTTTCAAATTTCTAGATTTGATTACTTCATCAAGTAGATACTTCTCTATATGGTAAGATGAAAAGTCGTGCCCTAATTATAAGCAAAAAAGAAAAAGAAAGACAAGTCTTTATAGGAATTGCAGCCTGTAAGAGAAAACAAGCAATATTTAGTGAATGAGTAAATGGGCATCTGAGAAGTTTTAGCAGAATGATGCAGTGTTTTCTCTGAAGATGGCTAGCACGTCAAGTGTAGGGGCTCACAAATTCCATAGCCAATGCTTCACAAATTTCAAATACTTTTAATCCTCATTACCATGGATACAGATTTTCAGGTTCTTAAATTTTCAAGCACATGTTTTGTAAGATGTCAAGGAATTCAGAGAAAAATGAAAGAATCTGATGCATATTAATATAATTCTATTTTTAAAAAACATTGAACATCTTCACCATAAAGAGCATATTGTAAATCAGGTTCCTCAGGAAGTTGATCCTAAAATAAAGTTATGTGAAAGGTAGTACAGGCAAGAACACTGGAGTGGGTTGCCATTTCCTTCTCCAATGCATGAAAGTGAAAAGTGAAAGTGAAGTTGCTCAGTCGTGTCCGACCCTCAGCGACCCCATGGACTGCAGCCTTCCAGGCTCCTCCATCCATGAGATTTTCCAGGCAAGAGTACTGGAGTGGGGTGCCTACCTGTGGTTAATTTACACACAAAAAAAAAAAGTAGTGACTATATATTGATTTTTATGGGGAAACATTTTTACATAATGTGAACTAGAACTGTTAGACTTGTTCCTAAATTCATTACATAATGTGTGTGCATGTGTTAGTCACTCAGTCATGTCTTACTTACTGCGACCCTGCGGACTGTAGCCCACCCGGCTCTTCTGTCCTTGGCATTCTCTAGGCTAGAATACTGCAGCGGGTAGCCATTCCCTTCTCTGGGGGATCTTCCCAAAACAGAGGTCAAACCCCATCTCTCTCACTGCGGGTAGATTATTTACCTTCTGAGCCACCAGGGAAGCCCTCATTACTTAATAAATCCATAAATTTTTCCAATAGAAAAAAAAATTGTCCCACAAAGTTTTGCGTTAAGGAACTGAATGTCTATTTCACCTCACAGTTGCTAAAAGGCCAACTCTGAGGAAGAGCTGCCAGGTCACCGTCTGTTCAGATGAAGGTTCTGTGGGCTCTGTGTTCCTGGGGGGCAGAGCTAGCCTGACAAGGCTCTCTGTCCCAAAACATGTAAGGCTGGAGGGTTTGATATCCTGATGCTATTTGGAATAAACCTCCTTAATCTTGTGTTGTGCTGTGCTTAGTCACTCAGTTGTGTCCAACTCTTTGCGACCCTATGGCCTATAGCCCACCAGACTCCTCTGTCTATGGGGATTCTCCAGGCAAGAATACCTGAGTGGGTTGCCATGCCGGCCTCCAGAGGATCTCCCCAACCCAGATATTGAACCCAGGTCTCCTGCATTGCAGGTGGATTCTTTACCATCTGAGCCACCAGGGAAGCCCATGAATACTGGAGTGGGTAGCCTATCCCTTCTCCAGGGGCTCTTCTTGACCCAGGAATCAAACCAAGGTCTCCTGCATTGCAGGCTGATTCTTTATTAGCTGAGCTGCCAGGAAAGCCCTCCCTAATCTTGGCTGATTAAAAATAAACCTGCCCCATGAAAATTTCTCCCAAAGGGAATTGAATCATAAAGCTATCAAATTTTTAAAAGATAGGCTTGTAAAACATGTTTAGAGTATTATGATTATAAAGTATATAAATTTCAAAAGAAACTGGCCAAGTTTTAGCAAAAAATAATTTTTAATTATCCTAGAATTCAAAAATTTAGGAAGTTACCTTACCCATTATCATACAGGGGAGAAAAGGATCAAATTTGAGCAGCATGCACATTCATTGTCTGGTTCACTCTGGACAGAACTGTCATGTGGGAAAAGCAGAAATGAAGTCTATCAGCAGCCCAAACACATTTCTTCCTCTCAGACACAGTGTCTGGGTCATTATTTAGCAAGCACACTCTTGCTTTAGACGCCGTATGCTCTGTCAGCATCCACTGACTCGATTTCTCAGAGGGAAACTGGTTGCACAGTTATTAATAGTATTCTGCTAATTATTTCAAAAAAAATATAAAGGTCATCTGCTATTATCCATAATCCTGTAATAGGAAATGACCTATTTTAATGAATTTTGTTTCATCTTCATCTTTCCTGGTGGGTATATATGCATCTTTAAAAAATGAGTGAATGTTAAGAAATGGAACTAATACTACAGTAGTGATAATCATCTTTACTATTTCTTTGACTCAGCAAATTGTTTGACTTTATAAATGTTAAGCTTGCAGTAATCCTCTTTTATAATGACTTGTTTCTGTAGTATAATTATTGCATAGTGCTTTCTTATTATAATGTTGATTCTAATCTTACAATAACCTTAGAAACTCAGTCTCATGATAATACCTCATGTCTTATCACTCTTTCTGTTTGCTTTCATCTTAATAAATGCTATTCTCTCTTTCCTTTGAGTTTTGGATATATATATGTTCATATAAAATTTCTGTGGAAGAGTGAGGATACACAGAGAGAAAGCTAATCTTTCTGCTTCTATCTTTTGATTGAAGTATAGTTGATTACAGGATTATATTAGTTGCCAGTGTATAACATGCAGACTTGATATTTATATACACTATGAACTGATCACCAGGGTATTTCTTGCAGCCAGCCGTCCCCATACAAAATAATTGTGACAGTATTAACTATAAAACTATGCTATATGCTACTTCCCTGTGATTTTATTTTAACTGGTAGTTTATATCTGTTAATCCCATTCACCTATTTCATCCAACCCTCCCCACCCTTCCCTCTGGTGATGACAGGTTTTTTCTCTGTATCTATGACTCTGTTTATGTTTTATTTTTTAGAGTCCACATACAACTGAAATAACAAAGTAATTTGTCTTTCTGTGCTTGACTTATTTCACTGAGAACACTTTCTAGGTCTATTCATATTGCTGCAAATAGCAAGATTTCATTGAAAATATAGTTCCTCTGTGCTTCCCAGTAAGTCTTTGTTGTTTAGATTTAAAAAAAAATTTAGAACTCAGTTGAATGTGTGGTTGAAGAACTGAGATTTGAAGGGCTGACTATAGATAATTTCATTAACCAATAGGAAGGAGCTTGTGATATTCAAAACCTGGTCTCATTATTTCAACCACAATGTAGGAGTGAGACAAGTCAAGTCAAAACAGTCATTCCTGGTGCTAATAAAGGCACCAACTGGAGTATATGGATGCTCAGTCATTCAGTCTTGTCTGAACCCTGTGACTCCCCGGACTATAGCCCACCAGGCTCATTAGTCCATGGGATTTTACAGGAAAAATATTGGAATGGGTTGCCATTTCCTCCTCCAGGGTATCTTTCCATCCCAGAGGTTGATCAAACTGGCATCTCCTTCATTGGCAGGCGATTCTTTACCACTGAGCCACCTGGGAATCCCCTAAGACTTACAATAGAAGTAAATAAATCGGTAAAACATGAACAAATATATATATATATATATATATGACTTTTTGAAAATCATTTTATGTGATGTGACAAAAAACATGAAGGAGCGGAACTTAGATCAAGAAACAGAAACAAAACATCGCCTAAAACGTTAAGCAGTTTAAACCAGTTTTGCTTTCTTAAAGCAGGTTGTTGAGTAATGGAACCTGGAGTCATTTTACAGAACAGCATTGCATATTTGCAAGATGGAACACATGTCTCCATGATGAAAGTCTGTAGAAATTGAGGACTAGAAACGTTACCACCAGAGACCTTTACAAAGGGAAGGGAAATTTTCCTTCAATAAGGAAAATCTGGCTTCCAGTAACATGAGTAATTTATATGGACTGATTTGAGACTAGCCAATCAGCTCTTGAGCTTGAAATCTCTGTAACTCCTTTCTTTTCACTCAGAACTCTGGGTCATGAAGCAGATTTGAGAATCTTGACTTCTGTCTCCATGCTGGTTGACCTCAAAAGCCCATGCCTTCGTATTGGCCTCTGTGCAACTCGGGCAATGAGACCTTGTTGGTAACAAATCTGGTGACCAAAATGGAGTTTTGGTCTGGTGACTCCTGCCCCAGGCATGGTTACTCCTGGCAGTTCGGGGCCCTCCCCACAACCCTGAGTGGCAGCAAGACTTTGTCCAGGGAGTTGCCTGTGGGGTTCCTGCTCCTTCGCTGTGCTCCTGGGCTCTTCTTGCCTAATCATGCCTAATCTTGCCTTCAGTCAGTCAGTCAGTCAGTCATTTCAGTCGCTCAGTCGTGTCTGACTCATTGTGACCCCATGAATCGCAGAACGCCAGGCCTCCCTGTCCATCACCAAATCCAAGAGTTCACTCAGACTCAACGTCCATCGAGTCGGTGATGTCATCTAGCCATCTCATTCTCGGTCATCTCCTTCTCCTCCTGCCCCCAATCCATCCCAGCATCAAAGTCTTTTCCAATGAGTCAACTCTTCGCATGAGGTGGTCAAAGTACTGGAGTTTCAGCTTTAGCATCATTCCTCCCAAAGAAATCCCAGGGCTGATCTCCTTCAGAATGGACTGGTTGCATCTCCTTGCAGTCCGAGGGACTCGCAAGAGTCTTCTCCAACACCACAGTTCAAAAGCATCAATTCTTCGGTGCGCAGCTTTCCTCTCACATCCATACGTGACCACTGGAAAACCATAGCCTTGACTAGACAGACCTTAGTTGGCAAAGGAATGTATCTGCTTTTGAATATGCTGTCTAGGTTGGTCATAACTTTTCTTCCAAGGAGTAAGCGTCTTCTAATTTCATGGCTGCAGTCACCATCGCAGTGATTTTGGAGCCCCCCAAAATAAAGTCTGACACTGTTTCCCCATCTATTTCCCATGGAGTGATGGGACCGGATGCCATGATCTTCGTTTTCTGAATGTTGAGCTTTAAGCCAACTTTTTCACTCTCTTTCACTTTCATCAAGAGGATTTTTAACTCCTCTTCACTTTCTGCCAAAAGGGTGGTGTCATCTGCATATCTGAGGTTACTGATATTTCTTCCAGAAATCTTGATTCCAGCTTGTGTTTCTTCCAGTCCAGCACTTCTCTTAATGTACTCTGCATAGAAGTTAAATAAGCAGGGTGACAATATACAGCTTTAACATACTCCTTTTCCTATTTGGAAGCAGTCTGTTGTTCCATGTCCAGTTCTAACTGCTGCTTCCTGACTTGCATACAGATTTCTCAAGAGGCAGGTTAGGTGGTCTGGTATTCCCATCTC
>SJYW01016665.1:21533-32914 GCA_006410735.1 Raphicerus campestris | reverse complement strand
GGACTGCAGCCTACCAGGCTCCTCCATCCATGGGATTTTCCAGGCAAGAATACTGGAGTAGGGTGCCATTGCCTTCTCCTAAACCCTGCCCTAGGGAGTATCAAATAGTGAGAACTCACACAAAGGAAACCACTTGAATACAAGACACAGAATCACCCAACCACCAGTAGCACCCTGTGTAACAAACAAAACAAAAATACAAACCCAATCATTAGCAGACAGGGTTACCACCTCACTCAGGCTTGCCCATCAGAGGAAAAACAAACAACAACAACAACAAAAACTCAGCACAAATCTTCCCCTATATGAAGCTTATGCAAATCACTGGACCAACCTTAGGAGGGGAGAAACCAAAAGAAAAAGAATTCAATCTTGAAGCCTGAGAAAAAGAGACCTCGAAGACAATAATTTTTTAAAAAACATAATGAAAAGGGAAAGAAATACTACACAAATGGAGGAACAAACTAGAAACACAGATGTAGAGGAAATGGGCAAACTACCAAAAAAATAATTCAGAATAATGATAGTAAAACTGATCAAAAACCTTGAAAACTGAATGTAGAAAATGCAAGAATCAATTAACAAAAACCTAAAAGAATTAAAGAATAAACATACAGAGACAAACAACATAATTAATGAAATTAAAAATACTCTAGAAGGAATCAATAGCAGAAAATCTGAAGCAGAAGAATGAGTCAGTGAGCTTGAAAATAAAATGGTGAAAATAATTTCTGAAGAGCAGAATAAAGCAAAAAGAATGAAAACAACTGAGGATAGTCTCAGAGACTTCTGGGACAATATCAAACACATTTGAATTATAGGNAAACTGATCAAAAACCTTGAAAACTGAATGTAGAAAATGCAAGAATCAATTAACAAAAACCTAAAAGAATTAAAGAATAAACATACAGAGACAAACAACATAATTAATGAAATTAAAAATACTCTAGAAGGAATCAATAGCAGAAAATCTGAAGCAGAAGAATGAGTCAGTGAGCTTGAAAATAAAATGGTGAAAATAATTTCTGAAGAGCAGAATAAAGCAAAAAGAATGAAAACAACTGAGGATAGTCTCAGAGACTTCTGGGACAATATCAAACACATTTGAATTATAGGGGTCACAGAAGAAGAAGAGAAAAAGAAAGGGTATGAGAAAATTTTTGAAGAGATTATAGTTGAAAATTTCCCCAACATGAAAAAGGAAATAGTCAATCAAGTCCAATAGGTGCAAAGAGTCCCATAGAGGATAAACCCAAGGAGAAACAGGCCAAGACACATACTAATCAAACTAACAAAGACTAAACACAAAGAAAGAACATTAAAATCAGTAAGGGCAAAGCAACAAGTAACATACAAGGGAAACCCCATATGTTTAAGCAGATCCTCTGCAGGCCAGAATGGAATGGCAGGATAGATTTAAAGTACTGAAAGGGAAAAGGGAAAAACCTACCACCAAGATTATTGTACCTGGCAAGGATCTCCTTCAAAACTGATACAAGCAAAAGTTAAGAGAATTCAGTACCACCAAACCAGCTTTACAACAAATGTTAAAGGGATTATATAGTCAAGAAATTTAAGAGAAAAAGATCTACAAAATCAAACCCCCAGCAATGAAGAAAATGGCAATAGGAACATACATATCAATAATTACTTTAAATGTAAATGGATTCAATGCTTAACCAAAAGACACTGACTGGCTAAATGGATACAAAAATAAGACCCATAAATATGCTGTCTATAAGAAACCCACTTTAGACGTAAAGATACATTTAGACTGAAAATGAGAGGATTTAGAAAAAGATATTCCATTCAAATGGGAAGCAAAAGAAAGGTAGAGTAGCAATCCTTATATCAGACAAAATAGACCTTAAAATAAAGAAAATTACAAGAGATAAGGAAGGACACTACATAATGATCAAGGGATCAGTCCAAGAGGAAGACATAACAACTGTAAATATCTACACACACAACACAGGAGCACCGCAATACATAAGAAACACTAACAGACATAAAAGGAGAAATTGACAGTAACACACTAATAGTAGGGGACTTTAACACTGCACTCACACCAATGGACAGATCATCAAAATAGCAAATTAATAAGGAAACTCAAGTCTTAAATGATATGTTAGATGAGATGGATCTCATTAATATCTTCAGGACATTCCATCCAAATGCAGAAGAATACACCGTCTTCTCAAGTGCACATGGAACATTCTCCAGGATAGACCACACCTTGGGTTACAAATCAAACCTCAGTAAATTTAAGAAAATTTAAATTGTATCAAGCATCTTTTCCAACCACAACCCTGTGAGACTAGATATCAATTATAAGGAAAAACTGTAAAAAATACAAACACATGAAGATTAAACAATATGTTTCTAAATAGCCAACAGGTTACTGAAGAAATCAAAAAATTTCTAGAAACAAATGAGAATGAAAACACGACAACTAAAAACCTATAGGATGCAGTAGAGGCAGTAGGAGGGAAGATGCAGCAAAAGCAGTTCTAAGAGGGAAGTTTATAGCAATACAATCCTAACTCAGGAAACAGGAAAAACATCGATCAGACAACCTAACTTTACACCTAAAACAACTGGAGAAAGAAGAACAAACCCCCCCCAAATTAGCTGAAGGAAATAAATCATAAAGATCAGAGCAGAAATAAATGAAAAAGAAAGGAAAGAAACAACAGTAAAGACTAGCAAAAGTAAAAGTTGGTTCTTTGAGAAGATAAACAATATTGACAAATCTTTAGCCAGATTCATCAAGAAAAAAAGAGAGGATAATCAAATCAACAGAATTAGAAATGAAAATGGAGAGGTTACAACAGACAATGCAGAAATACTAAGGATTATCAGAGACTATTATGAACAAGCATCACTGACTCGATGGACATGAGTCTGAGTGAATGCCGAGAGATGGTGATAAACAGGGAGGCCTGGCGTGCTGCGATTCATGGGGTCGCAAAGAGCGACTGAGCGACTGAACTGAACTGAACTGATATGGCAATAAAATGGATAACCTGGAAGAAATGGACAGATTCATATAAAAGTTCAATTCTTATAAAAGTTCAGACTGAACCAGAAAGAAATAGAAACTATGAACAACCCAATTACAAGCATTGAAATTGAATCTGTGATCAAAAATCTCCCCAAAACAAAAGCCCAGGACCAGATGGCTTCACAGGAGAATTCTATCAAAAATTTAGAGAAGATCTAATATCTATCCCTCTAAAACTCTTTCAAAAAATGGCAGAGGAAGGAACACTTCCAAACTCATTCCACGAGGCCACCATCACGCTGGTACCAAAACCAGACAAAGACAACACAAAAAAAGAAAACTACAGGCCGATATCACTGATGAACATAGATGCAAAGATCCTCAACAAAACTTTAGCAAACAGAATTCAGCAACACATCAAAAAGCTCATACACAATGATCAAGTTGGGTTTATTCCAGGGATGCAAGGATTCTTCAATATATGCAAATCAATCAATGTGATACACCATATTAACAAATTGAAAGAGAAAAACCATATGATCATCTCAACAGATGCAGAAAAAGCCTTTGACAAAATTCAGCACCCATTTATGATTAAAACTCTTCAAAAAATGGGCATAGAAGGAACCTACCTCAACATAGTAAAGGCCATATATGATAAGCCTACAGCAAACGTTATTCTCAGTGGTGAAAAACTGAAAGCATTCCCCCTAAGATCAAGAACAAGACAAGGGTGTCCACTTTCACCACTATTATTCAACATAGTTTTGGAAGTCCTAGCTACAGCAATCAGGGAAGAAAAAGAAATAAAAGGAATCCAGGTTGTAAAAGAATAAGTAAAGCGCTGTCTGCAGATGACATGATACTGTACATAGAAAACCCTAAACATAGTATAAGAAAATTACTAGAGCTAATCTGTTTTTAGCAAAGTTGCAGGATATAAAATCAATACACAGAAATCACTTTCATTTCTAAATACTAACAATAAAAAATGCAGAAGAGAAATTAAGGAATCAATCCCATTCTCCATTGCAAGAAAAAGAATTAAATATCTAGGAATAAACTTATCTAAGGAGACAAAAGAACTGTACATAGAAAATTATAAGACACTGATGAAAGAAATCGAAGATGACATAAACAGATGGAGAAAGATTCCATGTTCCAGGGTAGGAAGACTCAATATTGTGAAAATGACTATACTACCAAATGCAATCTACAGATTGAATGTGATCCCTATCAAATTATCAATGGAATTTTTCACAGAACTAGAACAAAAGATTTCACAATTCATATGGAAACACAAAAGACTGAATAGCCAAAGCCATCTTGAGAAAGAAGAATGGAGCTGGAGGAATCAACCTTCCTGACTTCAGACTATACTACAAAGCTACAGTCATCAAGACAGCATGGTACTGGTACAAAAACAGAAATATAGACAAATGGAACAAGGTAGAAAGCCAAGAAACAAAGCCATGCACCTATGGGTATCTTATTTTGACAAAGGAGGCAAGAATATACAATGGGGGCAAAGATAGCTTCTTCAATAACTGGTGCTGGGAAAACTGGACAGATACATGTAAAAGAATGAAATTAGAACACTCCCTAACACCTTACACAAGATAAAATGGATTAAAGACCTAAATGTAAGACCAGAAACTATCAAACTCTTAGAGGAAAACATAGGCAGAACACTCCATGACATAACCCAAAGCAAGATCCTCTATGACCCACCTCCTACAGTAATGGAAATAGAAACAAAAGTAAACAAGTGGGACCTGATTAAACCTAAAAGCTTTTGCACAGCAAAGGAAATTATAAGCAAGGTAAAAAGACAGCCCTCAGAATGGGAGAAAATAATAGCAAATGAAACAACTGACAAAGGATTAATTTCTAAAATATACAAGCAGCTCATATAATTCAATATCAGAAAAACAAACAACCCAATCAAAAAGTGGGAAAAAGACCTAAATGTACATTTCTCCAAAGAAGACCTACAGATGGCTAACAAACTCATGAAAAGATGCTCAACATTGCTCGCTATTAGAGAAATGTAAATCAAAACTACAATGAGGTATCACCTCAAACCTGTCAGAATGGCCATCATCAAAAAGTTTACAAACAATAAACGCTGCAGAAGCTGTGGAGAAAAGGGAATGCCCTTGCACTGTTGGTAGGAATGTAAATTGATACAGCCACTATGGAAGATGGTATGAAGATTCCTTAAAAAACTAGGAATAAAACCACCATATGACCCAGCAATCCCACTCCTAGGCATATAACCTGAGGAAACCAAAACTTGAAAAGACACATGTATCCCATTGTTCATTGCAGCACTATTTACAATAGCTAGAACATGGACACAATCTAGATGTCCATTGACAGATGAATGGATAAAGAAGTTGTGGTACATACACACAATGGAATATTACTCAGCCATTAAAAGGAACACATTTGAGTCAGTTCCAAAGAGATGGATGAACCTAGAGCCTATTATACAGAGTGAAGTATAAAGTGAAGAGTGAAGAGAAAGATAAATATCGTATACTAACACATATATATCGGAGAAGGTGATGGCACCCCACTCTAGTACTCTTGCCTGGAAAATCCCATGGACAGAGGAGCCTGGGGCTGCAGTCCATGGGGTTGCAAAGAGTCGGACACGACTGAGCGACTTCCCTTTCACTTTTCACTTTCATGCATTGGAGAAGGAAATGGCAACCCACTCCAGTGTTCTTGCCTGGACCATCCCAGGGACGGGGGAGCCTGGTGGGCTGCCGTCTATGGGGTCACACTGAGTCGGACACGACTGAAGTGACTTAGCAGCAGCAGCAACGCATATATATAGAATCTAGAAAAAATGGTACTGAAGAATTTCTTTGCAGGGCAGCAATAGAGAAACAGACATAGAGAACAGACTTATGGACATGGAGAGAGGGGAGGAGAGGGTGAGATATATGGAAAGAGTAACATGGAAACTTACACTACCATGTGTAAAATAGATAGCAAATGGGAATTTGCTGTAGGGCTGAGGAAACTCAAACAGGGACTCTATATCAACTTAGGGGGTGGGATGGGGCGGGAGATGGGAGGGAAGTTCAAAAGGGAAGGTATATATGTATACCTATGGCTGATTCATGTTGAGGTTTGACAGAAAACAACAAAATGCTATAAAACAATTATCCTTCAATTAAAAAAATAAATTAAAAAAACTTTAAAGCAACAACAAAAAAAGACAAGAAGTAAATATTGGTGAGGATATGGAGAAAAGGGTACTCTTATACACAGTTGGTGGGAAGGTATATTGGTGCACTAACTGCGGAAAAGAGTACGGAGGTTGCAGAAAAAATTAAAAATATAACTATAGTAAGATCTAGCAATTCACTCCTGGGTTTATTCAAAGTAAATTAAGACATTAACTTAAAAAAAAATCGAAAAAACCTAAGTGTCCATCAAAGCATGAATGGATAAAGAAAAAGTTATTTTTGTTTATATATATATATATATATTATTATGCTAAGTAAAATAATTCTCACAAAGAAAATATTATATGATCTGTCTTTTATGTTGAATCCTATAAAACACAAAACAAAAAACCAACCTCATAGATAGAGAGAAAAGACTGCTGCTTGTGCTGCTAAGTCGCTTTAGTCATTTTTGACTCTGTGCGACCCCGTAGAAGGCAGCCCACCAGACTCCTCTGTCCTTGGGATTTTCCAGGCAAGAATACTGGAGTGGGTTGCCATTTCCTTCTCCAATGCGACTGTTGGTTGTCAAAAGCAGTGGGTGGGGTGGTGGGCAAGAGATACAAATTTCCATTAGAAAAGAAATAAATAATGGACAAGTACAGTGTGGTGATCACAGTTAATAATATACTGTACTGCATAAGTAAAAATTGATTAAAGAGCAAGTCTTATGTGTTCTCACTACAAGAAAAATGACTTGTAACTATGTATGCTGATGGATCTTAACTACACTTGTGGAGATTATTTCATAATATATATAGATACTGAATCATTATCTTGTACACCTGAAACTAATATAAACGTTATATGTCAATTATACCTCAATAATAGAAAAAATATCCACCCACCATTGCCAAGTAGGGTTTTTCCTAAGAGAATTTTCTATGAGAAGTACTGGAAAGAAACCATTTGCATTCAGTACCATGTATAAGCTGACCACTCACAAGCCCCAGACTTCTTCTCCAAGCTACCATTAAATTCTGGATGTTTCCACTTTCAAAATCTTGATTTACTCTCAAAATCTCTTCCTCCAAAGTTTCCTCATATTAGTAAATGGTGCTGCCTTCCACCTAGTTGCTTGTGGTAGATGTCATTCTAGACGTCTCTTTTCCCACACTTCAATCAGTCCTTTCCGTCAACGCAGCCCTCTAAGCAGTCTCCCATTTTTTCTTCTCCACTGCCTCCATATTCGTCCAGGACATTGCTGTCTTTCACCCGAAACTAACTCCTCTACTTGCTCTGCTCCTCTACTCTCCATTCTGCAGCCAAACCCAACCCCATCGAGAGTTCCCCATTGTTTCAGGATAAAGATCACTGATCTTTGATATCAGGCTTTGATATTTCCTTTTTCCTGACACAGTGAAGAAACAAAAATTTTAAACGAAAAATGTCTTAATTTTTAGAAAAATATTTTAAAATATAAGAGCATTGCAAAACACATTTACTGTAAGTGCAGCTGCAGAATCAGCTGAGTCACCACCACTCCTGACTTTCTCTGGCTGCCAACGGCCACAGTGCCAGGTCCATGTCAGCATTAATCACAGTCACGATAAAAGAGCTGAAAGCATGAGTTTGGGTTATAATCGTGGGGTCTTATTTTTGATGAAAGAGATCATAAAGAAGGCAATTTAAATGATAATTTAAGAGGTAAAAATTCTTGCAATAAACATATTTAATATCTAAATATTCTTCCTCATACCCAAATGCTAAAATAATCTTATGTAACACAATTCAAGAAAGTAATCTAAATAAAAATAGAAAGTCTGGATTCCTTAGTAGGAACTTGATCTGGCTTCCTGAAGGACTTTCTGCTCCCAGCAACTTTTCTCCAGGCTTCATTGTTTCTCCTCCAAAAGAGGAGACAGACTGACTGATGTGATTGGTGGATTACAAAAGCGAAATTGAGCAAGCTTGTGCCTGTAGGACACATGCATTTCTCTCTCATTCCAAGGTGCTCTGGTGAGTTCTGCCCTGTGGGAGAGGCCTGTGGCTGCTCAGCTTTGTCTATGACTACTGAGGGCTGAAGTATTAACAAGGCACTTGGCCACAGATCTAGATCTGTCTGTTTCCTGCCTTATCTGTTTGTGTATTGTGCTTCTAAAAACAGTAACAACAACAAATCTGAATTGAAGAAGAGGAGAAATGGGTGTGATTTATTGGCCCCTGAAAACTCCAAAAGTGAGGGGCAGCTTTGAAGAGAGGATAATGGTTTTGGTTCCAGGAGGGTTAAACAGGAAGTGACATTTTCTGAGCGAAAATGCCCAGAAGGCAGCTGAAGATGTGGGACTGGTGTCTCAGGATAATTAATAATAACCATTCCACATGTGGCTGTGACGCGAAGTGCCATGTGAATTTGTTTATTTTATTTTAATACAGCTTATTAGCCTCGTTAAGTATTTTCCCATAGGAGGACAAGCCAAACAGCCACAGGTCATGTGTCTACTCGGGCATAACCAAGAGCAAATTAGCCAATATTACAATATTGTTAAAAAAAAAATGTTGTTGCAATCCAAACTTCATTTAGTCCAAAGAAAAGAAAGACTTCAGAAGGGAATAAAAGGCAACTGGTGAAGAAAGCAGACAGGGAACCACAGTTATTCTCAGTCAGTCTCATTTATTAGGTCAGAAGAGGTTGGGATAATAATCTGCTTAAGCTCAAACTCAGCATGTCTAAAATCTGAGGGATAAATATAGAGTAGCCATTGATCCTGCAGTGTGATGCCTCATTATGAACCGCTGCCCAGTTTGCACTAGCCTGGCATGTATTGTTTGAAAATCACCATATGTGGGATCTCTTATTTTAGTTAATGACTAGCTAATAATAATGATTATATAAATTTTAAGAGACATTTAAAAAGTTATAAAAAACAAGATTTATGAGTAACTATCAACACAGGAGAAGCAATGTCTATTCCTAGAAGGCACAGTACTGATTAAGAAGCCAAAAAACAACCATGTGATATAATAGTGGAGTTACAGATTCATAGCCCCAAAACACCTAAAGAGAGTTTGCTGAGAATTCTCAGAGCCTGGGATTGNTCCTCCAAAAGAGGAGACAGACTGACTGATGTGATTGGTGGATTACAAAAGCGAAATTGAGCAAGCTTGTGCCTGTAGGACACATGCATTTCTCTCTCATTCCAAGGTGCTCTGGTGAGTTCTGCCCTGTGGGAGAGGCCTGTGGCTGCTCAGCTTTGTCTATGACTACTGAGGGCTGAAGTATTAACAAGGCACTTGGCCACAGATCTAGATCTGTTTCCTGCCTTATCTGTTTGTGTATTGTGCTTCTAAAAACAGTAACAACAACAAATCTGAATTGAAGAAGAGGAGAAATGGGTGTGATTTATTGGCCCCTGAAAACTCCAAAAGTGAGGGGCAGCTTTGAAGAGAGGATAATGGTTTTGGTTCCAGGAGGGTTAAACAGGAAGTGACATTTTCTGAGCGAAAATGCCCAGAAGGCAGCTGAAGATGTGGGACTGGTGTCTCAGGATAATTAATAATAACCATTCCACATGTGGCTGTGACGCGAAGTGCCATGTGAATTTGTTTATTTTATTTTAATACAGCTTATTAGCCTCGTTAAGTATTTTCCCATAGGAGGACAAGCCAAACAGCCACAGGTCATGTGTCTACTCGGGCATAACCAAGAGCAAATTAGCCAATATTACAATATTGTTAAAAAAAAAATGTTGTTGCAATCCAAACTTCATTTAGTCCAAAGAAAAGAAAGACTTCAGAAGGGAATAAAAGGCAACTGGTGAAGAAAGCAGACAGGGAACCACAGTTATTCTCAGTCAGTCTCATTATTAGGTCAGAAGAGGTTGGGATAATAATCTGCTTAAGCTCAAACTCAGCATGTCTAAAATCTGAGGGATAAATATAGAGTAGCCATTGATCCTGCAGTGTGATGCCTCATTATGAACCGCTGCCCAGTTTGCACTAGCCTGGCATGTATTGTTTGAAAATCACCATATGTGGGATCTCTTATTTTAGTTAATGACTAGCTAATAATAATGATTATATAAATTTTAAGAGACATTTAAAAAGTTATAAAAAACAAGATTTATGAGTAACTATCAACACAGGAGAAGCAATGTCTATTCCTAGAAGGCACAGTACTGATTAAGAAGCCAAAAAACAACCATGTGATATAATAGTGGAGTTACAGATTCATAGCCCCAAAACACCTAAAGAGAGTTTGCTGAGAATTCTCAGAGCCTGGGATTGGGGTGAGAATATTTACAAGTTTATCACTAATGAGCTACTGTTAGAGAATAGGGTAGATGAAAATTTTAGAAGAACTGAGAGAGACTGGCACAGACGTGGTATCAACGGTTTTACACAATGGCTCCCCACAAAATATGTCTTTTAAGCTATTTAAAATTATTATCTATTGATATTATCATGTCAAATTATATCAAAGTCAGTTCCTTGAACTCATTTTTGAACATTTCGTATGTGTCTTTATCACTGGAAAGGTAGGTTTTCATGCCACTCTCTGTTTGTAGCTACAAAAAAATGTCCTGAGTGCACCTGGGAAGTTTGGGATGCTTTGTGAGTAGGAGCTCCACTCGGGCAACCAGCACCACTCCTATCCTGGCTCTGTAGCACCTCACTGGTTCCTTTAAGAGATATGAGGATTGGGGTGAGCAGCATACAACCAGATGTACAAAGTTGCTTAAGGCACAAAATCTGTATGTACACACATTAATTTCCTTGCTGCAAAAAGTTTGTCAAAACCTCATCTGCAGGAAGCCTGGCTATTTACTGACTTGTGTGGGGAAGCCACTTTAGATGCACGTACAGTTTCTAGCATAATGGATGTAAATGAGTCTTCAAAGAAAATAAATCAGGCTGAAAAAAAAAATCAAGCACTTCATCGAAAAAAGAAAAAGAAAAAAAATCAAGCAATTCAATGGCAACCTATGTCTTGTGTGAGGGAGTAATATCTATGTAGAAGGTGATAATGATAATAATGGTGGTTCTATGACCAGGGTCTCATGGTAGGCCCTTTTCAACCTTCAGGCCTTTCCATTCAATGTTGCTTATGTCCTTCTGCCTTCTTAACCACCTGGAAAACTTCTACTCAGCCTTAGAGTCTCAACCCAAATAATTCTTCCCTTAAATCTTCCCTA
>SJYW01016665.1:0-11503 GCA_006410735.1 Raphicerus campestris | reverse complement strand
ATTTTCCTCTTCTTTGTATTCCTCTAAAGCCTTACTGATGCATCATTTGAACTGAACTATACTTTCTGTTTAAGGGTTTATTACTTCTAGAGGTGGTAGAAATATTAATAATATCAGAGCTGATTTACATAAAATCCCAGTTAAAAGATCCATAATGGACTAATTTAAAAACAGTAGAGACTGAGAGAAATATCTTCAACCTTCAAGTTTCTATTAAGGAAGACATTCATGCCAGGTGTCTCCATAAAATATAACAGAAAGAGGAATGCATTATGTATCATTCCATATAATGGTTCTTGTGGCATTCATTTACTGATTTGTTTAATAAACATTGGTTGAGAAGCTATGTGCCAGGTACTGTGCGAGGACCCGAGGGACACATAGTGATTAAGACAGACAAGATCCCTATTCTCATGAAGCTTAAGTACGTACAAAAATTGATAGTAAATGGAATTCTAAGACGCTAAAAACCATTTATTTAGACTTCACTGTCAAGGTACCAAGTAAGTCCCAATATCCCAATGACATTTCCTTCTTCCTTCTAAACAACAAAAGAAAAAACAGACATCTGTTTTATTCCAGTAAGTTTCATCATTTTAACAATTACTCAGAAGACTGAAAATAATCCATAACCCAGATAAAGGAAATCTTTACAAAGTGCCTAGTGGTTTTTAAAAATTACTGTTTAAAAATGTACACTACAAAAGAGTTTTGACCAGACAGCTGTTTGAAAGAACAATGATTTCATGTTTTAAGACCAACTTTAAAACTGAGATGTCTTTGCCTTCCAGGAAAACACAGCAGCTGTGGAGATTATTTCACTTCTCTTTCTTTCATATTTTACTGGATTTAATTTTAAGGGGAAAAAGATATAAAAGAAAATTGCATACAACACAGAACAAAACCTATTGCAAAACAAGCAATTGCGCATTTTTAACCACAAGGAAAACACAAAGGCAACCCCAAATCTCTTTTTAGCTGAGGAGGAAGAAAACATAGCCCTTTCCTGGTAAAATTCACCTCTTTCCTTGCTAAACTTAGAAAATGACCCCTCTACATCTCAATAAAATAAAGGTTAAGTTGGTTTTCTATAAGAATAGAAAGGAATAATTAAAACAACTTCAGGAAGTAGCAAAGGAGAATCAGTCACAAAGAATATAAATAATTGCTGCTTTATACTTCATTGGTCAAGTCCCAACAACCACAGTGTCCAGTTTTGGAATCCAACTAAAGCAATGGAGTCCATCCATGGGGAGACTAAGAGAGCCTGCAAGGTGCCTAAAAGAAGACGGAGGAGGTTAAAAGCCCAGGGGAAGATGTTTCCAAGAAGAAACTAGCAGGAAAAGTGCTGTTTGCAGTACTCTGAAGGCCCTTGCATTTAATTAGCCATTGCCACTCAGAAAACCTAAGAGAAAAAGTGGCACAGAGATATGAAGAAGAATTTTCCAGTAATTCAAGTGAACCTCTGATAATGTCTCCCTCAGTAGCTAGTAAGGATATTAGGTACCTGGGAAGGAAGACGATCTGGAGTTAACAGGTGCAAGTTGATGCCGTGGCTGCAGCTGTGTGGGTAATAAAAACAGGTATGACCCAACTTCAACCACCTAAGACGCCCCATAAGTTGTCTAGGTACCTGGGCTGAAGGACTGTCCTTTCCTTCTCCCTCTGTATGAAGAGCACATATGGGTTCCTACTGGCTGCAACAGTTACCAGACAAGAATGATGAACTGTATTTGCAAATAAGGAATCGGAGACTACTTCCAAGTATATTTAAGTCTAACATTCCAGTGGTTGAACAAAAGATGCTTCCTAATAGAAGCAAATAAAGTGAATGTTCACTATGTGGGATAGTTAAACAGTTTTATCCTACCTAGAATATCCTTATCCCATATCCCATTTCACCAGCCAGTTACATTTCTGACAGTTGCCTTCTTTTGAGTCTTGAGAGCTTTAGGTTTCTGTAAGAATCAATGTATGATGTGACAGAAAGAGCATAGACTTTGGAATCAGAGAAATTCGAACTCTGGAACTTGTTAATCGTATGTTGGTTTTGTAACTTTGGGCAAATTATTCAAGTTCTCAAAGTCTTGATTTTCTTGTTGATAACAGAGGATAGTACTATCTAAGGGGGGTTTTAAGGATTTGAAATAATGCATGCAAGCATGGTACCTGGTAGAATTATCATTAAAATGCAAATGTTCCTGGAGAAAGCTATTAGCTCACAAGGCAATGTCCAAATGATGTAACTAACTCAGAAAGGAAGAGTGAAGAAGAAGGTAGACAGACAGAATGAGCAGTGAGGATGAGTAATGGAAAAGATAAATCACAAACTCCCGTTCTTCCATAGCTCTCTGTCCTGAGCTTGGTAAAAACACTGGGCTAAACAGTCATGGAAGCAAAT
This sequence comes from Raphicerus campestris, assembly GCA_006410735.1. Taxonomy (NCBI): domain Eukaryota; kingdom Metazoa; phylum Chordata; class Mammalia; order Artiodactyla; family Bovidae; genus Raphicerus; species Raphicerus campestris. The sequence goes on along the minus strand of SJYW01016665.1, from coordinate 9,102 downwards.
ATAATAGATTTTCCTCTTGCTAATATATTTTAGACATGATCTTGACCGAGATGAAATATGACATCTCTTGTCCTCTTCAATCTCAACGTTTTATAATTTTAAAAATTCAGAGTAAAGAAGTGAGATGAACAAAAAAGTATATTATATTTTTCAAAATATCACTGAGGAAGAAACCAGTACAATACTGGCAAACAAAGAAGTTAACGTTCAGGAGCAGAACCACAATAAATTACAGAATTAGGTCCACCAATCAGCTTGACTCACAAAGAAAATATTAAGATCAAGTTTGTTAATATTCTTTAAAAATTACCAATAATTACCTAGGGTTTCCCAAATAGCACTAGTGGTGAAGAACCCACCTGTCAATGTAGAAGATGTAAGAGATATAGGTTCAATTCCTGGTTGGAAAGATCTCCTGGAGGAGAGCATGGCAACCCACTCCAATATTCTTGCCTGGAAAATCCATGGACAGAGGAGAAATCCATGACAGAAAATCTGCTGTGGACAGAGGAGCCTGGTGGGCTACAGTCCATAGGGTTGCAAAGAGTTGAACATGACTGAGGCAACTTAGCACAATAATTATTTATATGGATTGTAATAGTTATTTACAAAGTAATTTACAGTGCTATACAATTGGCATCAACACTTTGAACTCTAAAACACTTGTGAAAGCAAAGAGCTGGCCCAGGGAATGTACTGAAGTCAGCTTGTTTTAAGCATACTTACATTGAGGAAAATGGGGATGTTGGCCTACATATTACCTAGTCTGTGTTTGTGGTACCATTTTCCTGGTAACTCTCCCCTTGAGAAATTGCCATTGTGATGATTAGTTTATGGACCTTAGAGAAAAGAAACCAATTCCAAGTGGACAGTTCATCTGGAACTCTGTCAATTTAACAGTCTAACTACATCCCAGACTCCCTTCTATGTAATTCAACTCACCTCTTTTCAGCCCACTCTGTATAGTTCATTAGAAAGTTATTCCTCTCCACACTGTCAATGCCCTTCTAAAAATCTGGAGGAGTTCCTTGTTCAGTAGCTTCAAAACTTTTTCTGACTAGCTTCAAATTTTCCTATAATTTAATTCTGCTAACATATATTTCCTCTCCATCAGCACACACACACAGAAATTCTTATCATACTCAGTTTCACAACAGCCAGTTATACATAGTCTCTTCCTATCAAAGCAAAACTTGCTGTTCCTTGAACACAATCTTCTATCTTTGATCAAGACTTCCCATATTCCAGTCTTTGTATATGGAATTCTATTTCCAACTAATCCTTTTAACTCATTCACAACAATATTCCATGAAAATTAATAACACTTGGCTTGAACTATTACTTTCACATCTCACTGTGTCTTTGTGTGTGTAAAACCTGGATACTATTAATTTCAATAATTCTGTGTTTTGTTGCCTCTCCTTACAAACTTTTCATGAATGTTTTATTTCCTTTGATTATTAGTCTGGAATCTCTTTTAGATGACGACAAAGAAGTATATGCTAAAATGAATTATAAAGTTCCATATAGTTACTCAGTACCATTTTTTAATATCCTCACAGAACATGCAGTTACCATTAAATAAGTACTGACTAAAGTTTAAAACTGAGGAAAAAATGCAGCGAACAGCAAGCTCAAGGATAATAACAAGCAATATCAAAGTCCATTCAGTTACTTATCCACTTATTCACTCATTCACCACAGAATAAATACTCTATGTCAGGCATTGCATTGGGCACTGAGGATATTAGGAATGAACTATGTTAATCGCTCAGTCATGTCTGATTCTTTGCGACCCCATGGACTGTGGCCCGCCAGGCTCCTTTGTCCATGGGATTCTCCAGGCAAGAATACTGGAGTGGGTAGTCATTCCCTTCTCCGAGGGATCTTCCTGACCCAGGGATCAAACCCGGGTCTCCCACATAGCAGGCAGATTCCTTACTCTCTGAGCNGGTAACTCTCCCCTTGAGAAATTGCCATTGTGATGATTAGTTTATGGACCTTAGAGAAAAGAAACCAATTCCAAGTGGACAGTTCATCTGGAACTCTGTCAATTTAACAGTCTAACTACATCCCAGACTCCCTTCTATGTAATTCAACTCACCTCTTTTCAGCCCACTCTGTATAGTTCATTAGAAAGTTATTCCTCTCCACACTGTCAATGCCCTTCTAAAAATCTGGAGGAGTTCCTTGTTCAGTAGCTTCAAAACTTTTTCTGACTAGCTTCAAATTTTCCTATAATTTAATTCTGCTAACATATATTTCCTCTCCATCAGCACACACACACAGAAATTCTTATCATACTCAGTTTCACAACAGCCAGTTATACATAGTCTCTTCCTATCAAAGCAAAACTTGCTGTTCCTTGAACACAATCTTCTATCTTTGATCAAGACTTCCCATATTCCAGTCTTTGTATATGGAATTCTATTTCCAACTAATCCTTTTAACTCATTCACAACAATATTCCATGAAAATTAATAACACTTGGCTTGAACTATTACTTTCACATCTCACTGTGTCTTTGTGTGTGTAAAACCTGGATACTATTAATTTCAATAATTCTGTGTTTTGTTGCCTCTCCTTACAAACTTTTCATGAATGTTTTATTTCCTTTGATTATTAGTCTGGAATCTCTTTTGGATGACGACAAAGAAGTATATGCTAAAATGAATTATAAAGTTCCATATAGTTACTCAGTACCATTTTTTAATATCCTCACAGAACATGCAGTTACCATTAAATAAGTACTGACTAAAGTTTAAAACTGAGGAAAAAATGCAGCGAACAGCAAGCTCAAGGATAATAACAAGCAATATCAAAGTCCATTCAGTTACTTATCCACTTATTCACTCATTCACCACAGAATAAATACTCTATGTCAGGCATTGCATTGGGCACTGAGGATATTAGGAATGAACTATGTTAATCGCTCAGTCATGTCTGATTCTTTGCGACCCCATGGACTGTGGCCCACCAGGCTCCTTTGTCCATGGGATTCTCCAGGCAAGAATACTGGAGTGGGTAGTCATTCCCTTCTCCAAGGGATCTTCCTGACCCAGGGATCAAACCCAGGTCTCCCACATAGCAGGCAGATTCCTTACTCTCTGAGACACCAGGGAAGCCCTACCAATGAACAAATGAGATTAAATTCTTGCTTTCACAGAACTTACACCCATATGGGAAAGACAGAAAACAAAAAAGTGAGTAAAAATATTTTAAAATATTAAAATAAAAAACAGGGCAGGAGAAGGAGACAGAATGATAGAAGTGCCTTTTTAGAGAGGGTAGTCAGAAAATGAGATGATAACATTTGAAAAGAATCAAGAATTAAAGAGGGAGCATGACTCATGAGAATTTCTGGGGGAAGAACATTCCAGACAAATGCAAAAACCCTCAGATAGGATCAAGCTCAACAAACTCAAGAAATAGGAAGGATGCCAATATCACTGGAGCATGATGAACAATGGAGGGTACTCAGAAATGAGTTCAAAGAAGTAGACAGAAACCAGATCAAGGAGGTCCTTATAGGCCCATGATAGCAAGTTTAGTTTTTTTTCCAAAGCCTAAGAGAAAGGTGCTGAAGGAATTTAGGCAGAGGTGTATAGCAGGATCTGATTTACTCCTGAAATCTCTCTCTGGTTGCTGTGCTGTGAACATGCTAACTGTGGTACAGCAAGAACAGAAAGAGACCAAGGAGGAGGCTTCTGCAAAAGTCCAGAACACCAATGACTATGTTGGGGAGGTGAAGGCACTAAGAATGGTCCAATTATCTATGCTGGTGAGATTGATAACTGAAGCTTCAGATCAAGACTGATTTGTGAGCAGCCAAGCAAACAGACCAAGGTCATAAGTTTGCTAGTGGTTATGTGTTGATTTAGAAATTATTCAAGTGTAAATTTCTGTTGTTCAGTCACTAAGTCATGTCTGACTCTTTGCAGCCTCATGAAGTGTACCACACCAGGCTTCCCTGTCCTTCACTATCTCCCGGAGTTTGCTCAAGCTCATGTCCTTGGAGTCGATGATGCCATTCAATCGTCTCAGCCTGTGATGCCATCTTCTCCTGCCTTCAATCTTTCCCAGCATCAGGGTCTTACTCAATGAGAAAATCTCAAGTGCAAATACTCACATGCTATCCTGTGCCTAGGCAGAGGTATAAAAGCCCCTGTACTGAGTATTATACTAGTCTACTACCCATAGTTAACTCATTAAACATTTTTAAAAACTTGTGTATTTCAAAATAAGCTTTGACTATCAACATCAGTGTATTAAAAGGAATTTAAACTGTCCCATGCTAGTTTTCAATCCAGTGGAAAATTATTATTCTCAAGATTTCTCATAAATTAATTGCACCCTCCAAAGGTGATGAAGCATCAATCCTTTTCTTAACGTGTATGCTCATTCATTTCCTACACTGAAAGGAGAAAAATGACCCACAGTCTGGCAGGATTGTGTTTATAAAACCAGATTGTAAGTTAAAATAAGCAAAGCAAATTTCAGCAATGAGAAAACTGGGCTACCTCCCCAGGTGAAACAAGGGGAGACTGACCTCATAGCCCAGGAAAAGTCACAGTGATAATACAAACTACCAGAGAAAGAACATTTCAACCTCCAGAAGAAACCAAGCACTCCAAGTTGCTGGGGTTCTTCTCAAATCAGCATGTGCTAAAGGGTTCACTATGGAAACAGCAGAGTGAGAAAGACAGCGAAGCCAATGGTGCAATGTGACCTGGGCTAAGTTTGTAAACTTACGCAATATCTCACATGCTGATGCTCCTGATTTTGTAACTGAAGACAGAATAAAGTAGGGTGTTTATAAAGAAAAGGCCTAATGAATCACAGAAACTTGCCTTCTCCTTCACAGCATGTCAAAGAATGAGTAGTGAATGTTTCCCTGAAGTCAAACTGTATGTGTTACTTATTATGAAACAGTAATTGTAACATGTACTCCTGCAAAGTGGTCATAAATTATAAATTGTGATAAAAAAAATTAGGAAATAGTGACCCTGGGCAAGGAAGAGAGCCATTTGTGCATCTAAGGAAAACAGACCACAGAGTACTTTTTTATAAGCACTCCGTCATTTTAAGTCTACTGTACTTGAACAGAGTACAAGAAAAGCATAACTGGGTCAAATCTAGGATTCACTAAAAGAATATTCCATATGTGAGACAGAAAATAGGCCATGTATCAGAAGAGGCAAAGGGGTCTCCCTTGCAATCATTCTCTAAGCTCAGAGATGCTTTCCCTTAAGAACCAGCTAATTTTTGATGCAGCCATAATTTTATATAAATTGCTTGAGATGTACCCACACTACCGTTTGGGGCTAACATAATCTATTAAGATCTATAATTGACAGGACTGCAGTGCAGGCCATATTTTAATCCAAAGATCATTCTTAATTCTAACAGTTAAAAAATTTCATGAGGGGAAATCATAGCAACATAATCTAATGACTTCAGCACTTTAAAAACATCTCTTGTTTTTATAGAATTAAAGAACACTACTCCTTTTGCTATGATATGCAAAATAATTCTACTAATCTCAGATCAATTATTTAAATTTTTGCCCACATGATCTAATTTTTTTATATGACACCTTTTCTTGCAATTGACTGAGAAATTTTTAAAGTAATGTTATAAAAGCAGGACATTTTCCATTCTTGATGATGTCCACCTGACTACATCAACATGTTGATAAGTACTTTCAGTGTAAGTCTACAGACACTCCTAGGTTCTTTCCACTCACTGCACTTAACCAAATTCTAAGAATCTTAGACAGAATTTGGATAATTTTCCTCTAACACATGCCACCTCAAGTTTTCCCATACTGCAATTAGTTGCCATTTTCCTACTCACTACTAAAAGCCTCTGAGGTCTTCTAAAGATTGTTAGTTTACTGGCCAAGGGAGATGGATCTACAGAATTTAAGTTTTTTTTTTTTTAATGTTTTTCAGATTATTTACACAGATGTGAAGACTAGTTTGTGCATTGGAAATGAAGAGAATTAGGATGATGAGAAATCTTATTTACTATACTATCCAATTGACATATATATATGAAACTCATAAATGCAAAGAACAAGGACCATTTTTGCTTCTTCCTGCCCCTACCACAGACCAATCATATTATAAATGTTCAATAAAGTGCTTATAAGTTGGTTAACTTCCCCCCTCAAGTGACGTTCTTGAGAGTTTCCTGCTGCTGCTGCAAAGTTGCTTCAGTNACAAGGACCATTTTTGCTTCTTCCTGCCCCTACCACAGACCAATCATATTATAAATGTTCAATAAAGTGCTTATAAGTTGGTTAACTTCCCCCCTCAAGTGACGTTCTTGAGAGTTTCCTGCTGCTGCTGCTAAGTTGCTTCAGTTATGTCCGACTCTGTGCAACCCCATAGACGGCAGTCCACCAGGCTCTCCCGTCCCTGGGATTCTCCAGGCAAGAACACCGGAATGGGTTGCCATTTCCTTCTCCAGTGCATGAAAGTGAAGTCACTCAGTCGTGTCTGACTCTTTGCGTCCCCTTGGACTGTGGCCTACCAGGCTCCTCCATCCATGGGATTTTCCAGGTGAGAGTACTGGAGTGGGGTGCCATTGCCTTTTCCGTGAGAGTTTCCTAGCCACATTAAAAAAAAACCCTCAATTTCATAAACTGTATAGCAAAAGTTTGCTAATGGCTATTTGAAATCTTACATGTATAGTTATTCACTGACTATTCTTTTTAAGTTTTTTTATTCTTTTATTTTTTATACAATTTTAAAGGTTACACTTCAGTCAGTTATTATAAAATATTGGCTATACTCCCTATGTTGTACAGATTTTGATTATTCTTTATTGTCATATATTTAACTTCCTAAAGACCACATAGAATAGTTAGCTATGCTTTCCTCTCAAAGTATCTTGCCTTTTGTCTAACTTTGAGTTCTCACACTGTTTATTATAATTTACACCAGTTTACCTAATATGAAAGTGAGAATCTACATTTCTGATTCTGGAAATACTCTGATCTTCTAATTTATAAGAAGAATCCCAGTTGAAAGCATCACTAATAAATATCACTTTTGAGACTAGAAAAATATAACTAACATGAACTATCACTCATACTGTAAATTGTGGTGTTGGAGAAGACTGTTGAGAGTCCCTTGGACTGCAAGGAGATCAAATNCCATTTTTGCTTCTTCCTGCCCCTACCACAGACCAATCATATTATAAATGTTCAATAAAGTGCTTATAAGTTGGTTAACTTCCCCCCTCAAGTGACGTTCTTGAGAGTTTCCTGCTGCTGCTGCTAAGTTGCTTCAGTTATGTCCGACTCTGTGCAACCCCATAGACGGCAGTCCACCAGGCTCTCCCGTCCCTGGGATTCTCCAGGCAAGAACACCGGAATGGGTTGCCATTTCCTTCTCCAGTGCATGAAAGTGAAGTCACTCAGTCGTGTCTGACTCTTTGCGTCCCCTTGGACTGTGGCCTACCAGGCTCCTCCATCCATGGGATTTTCCAGGTGAGAGTACTGGAGTGGGGTGCCATTGCCTTTTCCGTGAGAGTTTCCTAGCCACATTAAAAAAAAACCCTCAATTTCATAAACTGTATAGCAAAAGTTTGCTAATGGCTATTTGAAATCTTACATGTATAGTTATTCACTGACTATTCTTTTTAAGTTTTTTTATTCTTTTATTTTTTATACAATTTTAAAGGTTACACTTCAGTCAGTTATTATAAAATATTGGCTATACTCCCTATGTTGTACAGATTTTGATTATTCTTTATTGTCATATATTTAACTTCCTAAAGACCACATAGAATAGTTAGCTATGCTTTCCTCTCAAAGTATCTTGCCTTTTGTCTAACTTTGAGTTCTCACACTGTTTATTATAATTTACACCAGTTTACCTAATATGAAAGTGAGAATCTACATTTCTGATTCTGGAAATACTCTGATCTTCTAATTTATAAGAAGAATCCCAGTTGAAAGCATCACTAATAAATATCACTTTTGAGACTAGAAAAATATAACTAACATGAACTATCACTCATACTGTAAATTGTGGTGTTGGAGAAGACTGTTGAGAGTCCCTTGGACTGCAAGGAGATCAAATCAGTTAATCCTAAAGGAAATCAGTCCTGAATATTCATTGGAAGGACTGATGCTGAAGCTCCAATACTTTGGCCACCTGATATGAAGAACTGACTCACTGAAAAAGGCCCTGGCACTAGGAAAGATTGAGAGGAGGAGATTGTCTGGAGGAGAAGGTGACAACGGCGGATGAGATGGTTGGATGACATCACTGACTTGATGGACATGATTCTGAGCAAGCTCCAGGAGTTGGTGATGGACAGGGAAGCCTGGTGTGGTACAGTCCATGCGGTTGCAAAGAGTTGGACATGACTGAGCAACTGAACTGAACTGACTGATGATTTTCAAGGAACTACACTACATGTGTTCCCATGGAGCCAGGAGCTCTAAAGGACTAACAGCAGCAGATAGTTTTCCCTCTCAGGTCTCTGACTCAAGTACACTATCTGGATTTCCAAACTAGAAACCAGTATTTATTCTCAAATTGAGTTTGATTGAGTTTTATACCACTCAAGTTATATGGAAGAAAAAAAAAAAAACTGTTCCACAGAGAGAGGCAAAAGAAGTCAGCAAGCAAAGTAGTTAAAAAAGAACAGGAAAGCTGAAGTATCAATAAATACATTTTTCTCAGGTTGTTTTCTCCTCATTAAAAATTTAGGTATAAGAAGGAGCCATGTGAGAACAAAATAGTGGTTACCAGCAGGGAGAAGGGATGGGAAAGGGGCAATATAGAGATCAAGAATTAAGAGGTATAAACAATTATGTATAAAATAAGCTACAACTATATATTGTACAACACAGGGAATATAACCAACATTCTAGAATAATTATAAATGGAGCATATGCTTTAAAAATTCTGAATCACTATATTGTAACTTATATAATGTTGTACATCAACTATACTTCGTTAAAATATATTTAAAAACAATCCCATTCCTAGGCATATACCCTGAGGAAACCAAAATGGAAAAAGACACATATATCCCATTGTTCATTGCAGCACTATTTACAATAGCTAGAACATGGAAGCA
>SJYW01016662.1:0-10024 GCA_006410735.1 Raphicerus campestris | reverse complement strand
CAGCATGAGGAATCCCACCCATGACAAGGTCATGCAGCAGAGGCCTGATGGGCAAGGCGAGTCATGCCTCAGGGTTTCCCCCTGGTATTTCCTGAGCATGTACCCCCAAAACCAGAATCAGCCTGCCTATTGTACTCTGCTTTTCCACTCTTCTGACATTCTCTGGGAAAAGTTAACTCAGGGCTTCAGTCCTCTGCATTTGAAAGAAATGTTTCAGCTCAAACCCCCTCTGATAACTCTCTAGCTTTCCTAACAGATTCCCCTGGACTTTTTACATCTTGTGAATTGCTTACAGCCCCCCAACCGCGAGAAGCACAAAGCTTAAAGCATCTTAAAGATACAGAGCCTTTTCTAAAGAGCTAAAAAATCATATTGGTAATGGGTTTTCACTGTTGACTCAATGATTGCTGCCAGGCCTCCATATTCTTTATTTTTTAGGCACCTGGGAGGATATTAATCAATGTAATCATGATATTGAAAAAGGTATATAGTAGTTTTGATGTTAGCAACACTAGACTTTTGAGTTAATTAATTTTCTCTNGCTGCCAGGCCTCCATATTCTTTATTTTTTAGGCACCTGGGAGGATATTAATCAATGTAATCATGATATTGAAAAAGGTATATAGTAGTTTTGATGTTAGCAACACTAGACTTTTGAGTTAATTAATTTTCTCTTTATAAATCACTGTACTCCTTTTACTTGTTATAAATTGCTGTATCTTTGCTATGTAAGAGTGTAACTCTATTTAGTGCTTTCTGAGAGTGCACCAGACTTTGGGAAGATCAACACAAATAACTCTTCTGGTTAACAAACCCTTATCAGAAAAAGGCTGTAAAATGTTAATTGGCCCTCTGGCCAGAAGATGATGTAAATTACCTAAGACTTGTGTATACAATTAGGTATGAAGAGAGAAAGCCTGGTTTTGATAAGAGTCTGGGCTGCTAACGCTGCATAATTTTGTATTACCCATTGATCTCTATGTACAATCAAAAAGGTATAAAAGGCCTTTCTAGACAATAGAGGCCGGGCCACTCACTGGAAGGACTGATTTCCCCGTGTCTCCTCTTGACTCTAATTTCAGGCTGAATTCCCATCTGGGGCATGGAGGCTTACTATGTCTACTTACTAGCCCTGCCTTTTAAGTTCTGTAAGAGAGAGAGCCCAAGGTGGGGCACTCTCCAATATTCAAAGGGGTGCCAGTAGCCTAACGTAGATGGTGCAAATCTCTTGTTCTGAGATTTTATTGGTTTTCCATGTAAACCAAGTTATTAAGCATCTTTTCTCCACCTAATTTTCCTACTATACTATTATTTCTTAATCTAATCTTATATTTCTATTTAAATAAATAAATTTTTCCTCACCTATGCCATTCACCCTTCAAATCACCCTGGATCCACTGGGGCTGGACCCAGGCAGACTGTGACTCTAGCCATGAAATTCAGACACCTGCTCCTTGCAAGGAAAGCTATGACAAACCTAGACAGTTTATTAAAAAGCAGAGATGTGACTTTGCTGACAGACATAGTCAAAACTATGGATTTTCCAGTAGTTAGGTATGGATGTGAGAGTTGGACCATAAAGAAGGCTGAGCACTAAAGAAATTATATTTCCAAATTGTGGTGCTGGAGAAGACTCTTGAGAATGCAATCATCTACAAGGAAATAATACCAGTCAATCCTAAAGGAAATTAACTCTCCTATTCTTTGAAAGGACTGATGTTGAAGCTTCAATACTTTGGCCACCTGATACGAAGAACTGACTTTTTGGAAAAGACTCTGATGCTGCGAAAGATTGAAAGTAAAAGGAGAAATGGGCAGCAGAGGATAAGACGGTTAGATAACATCACCAATTCAATGGACATGATTTTGATCAAATTCCAAGAGATAAAAGGTGACTGAGGAGCCTTTCAGGCTGCAGTCCATGGGATTGTAGAGTAAGACATGACTTAGTGAGAATGACAACAGTGCAACATCAAATACTCAAATATTTAAGATCAATGGACTATTTCATTCCAATGATTTTATTATTGACTTACTGTGCTATTACTTCAAAGGTAATCTCTTTATGGAATATAAAATGGATCACAGGCTACACTGGATTTATGATGAGATTAGCAATCCTAGTATAAGAGCTAGGTATGGTGCCATGTATAGACCTTACTGTGTCCTTTTCATTGCCACAAAATACAGTTAAATTTTAAAGCTTCCCTAGCAGTAAGTTTAGGGTTACAATTAATTCTGGCTACTGAAATGTAGTTAGAAGTAATGAGACCAAGCCCAGTCTTAACAGCTTGCTGGATTAATCAGTTCTTTATATCCAATGCTGTGGTATCCTTGGGGATATATATATTCCAGTAGTATAGCTACAAGATACATGAGTGTAATCCAGTCCTTTGCATTACTGAAAAATAAACCTTCAGCATTCAATGCCACTGAAATTTCAGGGTTTGCTTGTAACTTAGACATAAGTTAGCCAGATCTGATTAATACAAAACCCTTTTTCCAATGATTTTATCATGAGTTTCAAAACTGATCAGATGATGTGACCATATCTGAAATAAACTGTGACCAGGGTATAGAAAAGTCTCTTGGGTCAAAACAGTATTCATACCCCATCTTGACAAGCCAGAAACAAATCATGTACAGTTTCTGGAACAATCATTCCCTTAAAGAATAGTAATTAGATACTGAGCATTTTCTAGATGATCTATGACTATATCTGATCTTGTGGTAAGTGAGCTCTTTCATGTTTAAGTGGAAATTACTGGGAGTAGTTGCTGGCACAAGCCCACAACTCTAAGAACAATTATTCTGAGGTAAGATTTTTCTTTGGTCTATTTCTTTCACATAGATTAGTTTTACAAATCAACAACTTGAAATTTTCACCTCACATTTTTCCTTTAACCCATCCTTCTTTTATGACTAGATGGTAATACTACTCAATTTAGTGGAGATTTTTCCCTCAAATATAGGAGTGCATTATGCAAAATCCTTATTTTCTACTAACATTCTTATCTGGATTGGTTTTTATTAAAATGAACACATCTGTCTAAGGGAAAAATAAATGTATTTCCTTGGAAATCCTATGAAAGTAGAAAGTTAAACTTCAGGACTTATCATTGATATCCTATTTGGACGATTCTCATTAACTTTAATCTCATTCTGGGGCCAAATTTCATTACAGAAAATCCTGCTTCCATTTAAGAAACAGTTCAGGGAATATATGTATTCAAGAGCACAGCATAAAAAAAAAAAAGTTTATACTAGGCATTAGGTAGCACAATCATAGAGATCATTATATACAGACAATTTCTCTCATTTTGATTTTAAGATTTCTTTGGAAAATTCGTCTTGCATAATTTCTTAAAGGAAAGCCCCTATTGACTGTGTTGATTAACCCCTTTAATTGTAGACGCACTTTCTTGGTCTTTTTAATTTATATGTGAATGCCTATCATGATAGAATGGAGTCAAGTCAAGCAGAAGACACCAAAAACAAAATGTTATCAGTTAAATAAATCAGTTTACAACTTAAAAGAATTTGTTTTGTGTAAGATCATTTCAAATGAAGCCAGAATTATATTGAATTTCAAAAAAGAAATGAGGCATAAAATGGTCTGAAGTGTGTTTTCTGCTTGATGAAGGTGTCTGCTTTAAGGGAAACAAAGACAACTCAGAGTTCAACAACTCAGAACAGTTAATGAAGGGATTTGTTGACAGGCCTTCTTAGGCACTTTGAAGATAGTAGGCTGTTTAGGTTTAGTGCTTAGGTTATAGATTAGTGGGAAATAGAAGGGCATCTATGGGCTATTAAGCTCAGAACTCGTTGGGGAGAAAGCCAGCAATATTAACATTTGTATATAATGAACTAATGTCTGGACATACTTTTCCTCCCAACAAAAATGATGGCATTATGGTTTCACAGTAAGGAGCTTGAAAGTCACTACTCCATCCTAACAAAAAGCTGAACAGACTGAAAAATCAACTTTTCTTGGATATGTAAGAGAAGAGAGGACACAGAGCCAACACCTGACCTCAAGACTTAAGAGACAAATAGGCTAATACATATAGTCACAATTCACCACAAGAGAGACCCAAGAGCAGAAAGAACACCAGGAACCAGTGACAGAGCAGGAAAACATGATTTTAACTGACAAATTGCTGAAGACTCAAGTGTGGACAATTCTTGAGAGTTAAAAACTCCAGGAAGAGCCAGTCTTAGGAAAAAAAAAAGAAACAATTAGTCACTCAAGTTGAGTCCAACTCTTTGAGACTCCATGGACTATAGTCTGCCAGTCTCCTCTGTCCATGGAATTTTCCAGGCAAGAATACTGGAGTGGATAGCTATTCCCTTCTCTAGGAGATCTTCCAAACCCAGGAATCAAACATGGGGCTCCTTCATTGCAGGCAGACTCTTTACCATCTGAGCCACCAGGGACAATCACTCGTAGGCAGCCTCCAAAATTTTGTGATATTTGCCTCCAGAAGATCAAGCAGCTTCTCACAACAAGTAGTACAGTTCCCGTACAGGAAGAGGAATTTTAACCATTTTCAAATATGCCAGAACACTCAGTTTCTAACAAGCCTTGACCTCAGGGGAAACTAACCAGGCCTAAGCATTGTATGGACCCTAATTGATCTAGGGGAAGGGAAATAACCAAGTTCCAGGCTCATCTTACCTTACTTTTGCTAGGTTTTTATTGGAAGTCTTCTGATAAAAACTTAGCAAAAGGAAGGTAAGATGAGCTTGGGACTGGCAATTTCCCTTCCCTCAGGTCAGTTAGGATTCAAATGACAAAGAATCTGCCTATAAAGCAGGAGCCACAGGAGGCACAGTGATTCCTGGGTTGGGAAGATCCCCTGAAAGAGAAAATGGCAACTTACTCCAGTATCTTTGCTTGGAGAATCCCATGGCCTGAGGAGCCTCGCAGGCTACAGTCCATATGGTCACAAAGAGTCGGACATGTTAGGTAGTTAGAATAGGAAAAAGGAGTCCAGAATGATGGTGGATAAAAAACAAAGAAGGGAAAAGCCTGTGAAAATAGAACAAACGAAGGTTTGAGGATGGAGTGAGAACCTCATGTAAAACAAGCAGCCCTCTTGGCTAGCCCAGTTTACATAAGGCAGGCTCAGGGGGAAGAGAAAAAAAACAAAACAAAACAAAACATATTAAAAAAGGAGCCAAAATGGGCTGGGGGCTTCTCTTCTTCTCTTTGCATATTTTGGGTCGGCCTGCCCTCATGACTCCAGGATGTATTTTCCTTTGCTTGCCAAATAAAACTGACCTGTAACATGGAGCTGGAACACTGATCCATCCATCACTTCAAATTTTTGCTGTAGCGAGACAGAACCAAGGAAATTACAAACTCCCTCAATAGACATGACTGAAGCACCTGAGCATACAACGTGTCTTCTTACCTCTGCTAACTGAAGACCTTGATGCCAGGAAAGATTGAAGGCAGAAAGAGAAGGGGATGACAGAGGATGAGATGGTTGGATGGCATTACTGACTCAATGGACAAGAGTTTGAGCAAGCTCCAGGAGATGACAAAAGACAGGGAAGCCTGGCTTGCTGCAGGCCATGGTGTTGCAGAGTCAGACAAAACTGAGTGACTGAACAATAATAACACACTGAAGACACAAGTTCCCTTGAGATACATAAATTGTAAGGCATATTAAGATGAGAACAATTTCTATATCCTCTATGGTTGCAATTAGAGGTAAATTCAAGGACTGTGAATTGTTCTTTACCACATTACAGATTTTTTAGTGTAATAATGCTTGCTTTCTGCCTACTTTTAAATACCTGCTTTATATCTAAGTTAGAATAGAGTCCACTGGGAACTGGATAAAATGAGTGGCAAACTCCAGCTGTGTTCAAAATCTTAACACAATGAAGAATTTGTTCTGAATTATTCTTCCATCAGGCTTCCAGGTGGCTCAGAGGTAAAGAATCCACTTCCCAATGCAGTAGCTACAGGAGACATGGGCTTGACTCCTAGGTTGAGAAGGTCCCCTGGAGGAAGAATTGGTGACCCACTCCAGTATTCTTGCCTGGGAAATCCCATGGACAGAGGAACTAGTGGGCAACAGTCAATAGTGTCACAAAGAGTCAGCCATGATTGAGATTTTTATTTTTCCCTTAGAACAGAGAGCTCCTGAAGAGACATAAAAATAAACTTTTGGCAGGTCCATATAACATATTGGGAAGAAACATCTGAATATAAGACTTTCACTGCTTGTTTTCCAATATTCTAGTCTCTACTGTCCTCTAATACTCACCTTCCCCAGAAACAAAAATAAAACAGCTACTATATTTACCTAGCTTTTATTTTAACCCATTAATCTTATTATTGCTCTCTTAAATATGGGGCTAGTTAATTAAAAGATGCTTACTCCTTGGAAGGAAAGTTATGACCAACCTAGACAGCATATTAAAAAGCAGAGATATTACTTTGCCAACAAAGGTCCGTCTAGTCAAGGCTATGGTTTTTCCAATGGTCATGTATGGATGTGTGAGTGGGATTGTGAAGAAAGCTGAGCACCGAAGAATTGATGCTTTTGAACTGTGGTGTTGGAGAAGACTCTTGAGAGTCCCTTGGAATGTAAGGATATCCAACCAGTTCATTCTAAAGGAGATCAGTCCTGGGTGTTCATTGGAAGGACTGATGCTAAAGCTGAAGCTCCTATACTTTGGCCACCTGATGCAAAGAGCTGACTCATTGGAAAAGACTCTGATGCTGGGAGGGATTGGGGGTGGGAGTAGAGGGGGAAAACAAAGGATGAGATAGCTGGATGGCATCACCGACTCGATGGACATGAGTTTGAGTGAGCTCCGGTGTTGGTGATGGACAGGGAGGCCTGGGCTGCTGAGATTCATGGGGTCACAAAGAGTCGGACAAGACTGAGTGACTGAACTGAACTGGACTGAAGTCAGTTAACTTGAGAGAGGTACCAAAGAAGGAAATTTTTGTCATTAACAAATGAGATTAACAAATTAACTATCAAATGGTTCATTCAGCCAAGTTTGGAAATAGACCATAAGCCTAGGGCATAGAGCTAAAAATCAGCTGGCATCTTACTGAAGCGACTAAGTGATCAAAATGGAAACCAGAAAAGACAGTAGCTCCTTAGTTCCAAAAATGTACAATATTTTAATAAAATATAACTTCATTTGATTTGTTATGTCAATATCTCTGCTATGTGGCACGTTTCAGTTCAGCTGGGAGGGTAAATTGTCACCCCTGAGAACACATTTGAGTAGCAGAGAACCAAGTACTTAATTGGTTACAGTGAATTTTCATTCTATGAGAATGTGCCAAAATTTGGAGTAGTCATGGAAGTTTTTCATACTACAGATGGAGCAGGGTTTTAAAGTAGGCATCAAATTTAGGTAAACAAGAGGTAGAGATACATAAGCTAAGAGAAGAAAATGACACATATTCTAAAAATATCTGTTGATTCAGATTCCTTGATGAGAATTTATTTCTGGTGATATATCTTAGGCAGTAGTAAAAGTAGGTTAAAATGGGGAGTCCATGAAGACCAAGGTAGAAAGCTTTATGCTTGTTAAATAAAGGGACAAACAGCTTGAAAATTAAGAGCTAGGAGCTATGGAATAAGCATCCTTTTCTATGTTATCTGAGCTTTAATGATTTCTCCACATTTTGTGCTTTCTTGTTCTAACTCTAGACGTGTTTCTTCTCATGTCAAGAACAATTTCTCAACAAGTAATAGTTGATTTATTAAGATTTTAAAGTGTAAAGCAAAGCTTTCTAAATTTTACATACACTTGATTTGCACTGTAGAGTAACTGAAGCCTATAATCCCAAAGTATCTTACATTATAGCCCCTGTGCTTTGGCAAAACTAAGGAAAAACAATTTAATACATTCTTTATTTAGCAATCCAATAAACTCATGAATACATTGCCAGAACACATCATTATTAGACAAAAATCAACAATATAATAAGCCTGGTTTACCTATCGGCTTCTAATTATTGAGCAGTCATTTCACAAGGTGTGACATAGGATAACTTTAACCATCAAAAGAGGGCTTCCAATGAAGAACAGAACTTTCTCAATGGACTTTATATTGACTCTCATCATTTTTGCAGGCAGAAACAGTTTGGTAAACTATAATAAATCCAAATGTAAAGACAGAGTTTTACCAACATATTTGTATATAAAATTTAGCAAGAATGTTTCTTTCCTCATTAATAATTCCATTAAATACTGTTACTGTTTTGTTTTACAAAGTCAATTATAATAATAGAAAACATGAATAACTGTTTTCCAGTAAGTCTCCTTTAATTTTTAATAGTAATTATTACTTTTATTTATTAAGATTGTAATGGAAATTACTGAACTTGGTAGATAACATGGGTGATGAACTCCACTATTGGGTACCTGTGCGTGCATGCTAAGTTGATTCAGTCATCTCCGACTCTTTGCAACCCTGTAGACTGTAGCCAGCCAGGCAAGAATACTGGGGTGGAATGCCATTTCCTCTTCTAGGGAATCTTCACGACTCAGGGATAAAACCCACATCTCTTATGTTTCCTGCATTGGCAGGCAGGTTTTTTACCACTAGCACTGCCTGGGAAACTCATAGATAAAATTGCAATAGTGGCCTGAAGGAGACTCAACAGTTCAACCAGGAAGTCCATATGAGCATGTTATAGAAAATCCCATCTCACGATAGTAACCAGAGCATGCAGAAGAACATCAGTACTAAGGGGTATAGAACTATCTGCACACATGATGGAAAGGCTCCCAAACTGGGTGTTTATTTACACAACTGTGTATGTTTTCATTGCTGGCCCTCTGTCTTAAATAACCAGTAAAAATCAAACAAGACATGTGAAACAAAGGTTTTCAGGAACTGAATAACACTTGGTACACTATTATGATTCTTAAGTAAAAATAAAACATGAAATCAGCCTTGGGATAGTCTAGATAACTGCTTTGAGGCAGTTTTCAAATTGATATTGCAGAAAGAGGAATCTATATAGAGCCATGTAGTCTTTTCTCATTTTAGAAGAACAGAGTTCGGAGTTCAGAGAGTCCAGTGAAGCTAGAATACATCGGCCAGACTACTGTACAGGGAGAAATCCTTTGGAAAGACAGTTCCGATTATCTGAAGGCACTCCTTGAATCCTTGAATGAGTAGTGATCTTCAAATTTTTTAGAGGAAATAACCACAAGAACAGAATGTATTTACTCCTCTCAGGACTCAAGTATGACTGGAAAAAGTTCATTAGCAACTGTGAGACATGATAAATGGACATGAGGTAAAATCTTCAGAGAAATACTGAATTAGTTGTGGAAGAAAGCCCTAAATTAAGAGCAGTCTTAACTAATCTTAAAAATATTAAAAGCAAGCCTTAAGTCTTGGAAGGGGTAAATTGATTTCAAGATCTCAGTTTTTTGACAACAAAACCAACTTCAATGGAATACAACAAAACCTAATTCTCATTCTAAAATTTTAAGATGCTCATTATTTAATGAGAATTTTTGCTTCTATATTTATAAGGGACATTGTTGTGTAGTTTTCTTCCTTGTAATAATGTCTTGTTTGGTATCAAGGGAGGCTAGCCTCACACAACGAATTGGAAATTTTTCTCTCTTCCAATTTAAGGAAGAATTTATATAAGATTAATCATATGCCTGGACTTTTCTTTGTTGGAAGTACTGATCTACACATTCAAATTCAGTTTATTTAATATCTGAATCTGTGTGCTGGATATACATACAATACTATTCAGATCTTCAGTACTTCTTCAGTTCAGTTCAGTCGCTCAGTCTTGTCCGACTTTTTGCAACAACATGAATCGCAGCACGCCAGGCCTCCCTGTCCATCACCAACTGCCAGACATCACTCAGACTCACGTCCATCGAGTCTGTGATTCCATCCAGCCATCTCATTCTCGGTCGTCCCCTTCTTGTCCTGCCCCTAATCCCTCCCAGCATCAGAGTCTTTTCCAATGAGTCAACTTTTAGCATGAGGTGGCCAAAGTACTGGA
>SJYW01016655.1:953456-965403 GCA_006410735.1 Raphicerus campestris | reverse complement strand
ACCCCCACCTCTCCAGGGACTCTCCAGACTAGCAAGAAGGCCTGCCCATGTTCCTATCAAGTTGCTGATTTCACCCTGCATCCCAGATCCTGTGAGATTTTGTGTGTGCCCTTTAAGAGTGAAGCCTTTATTTCCCTCAGCCCTAGGCACCTGAAATTAAGCCCCACTGGCCTTCAAAGCCAAATGCTCTGAGGGTGGGTGCCTCCTCCTGATACCAGACACCCAGGCTGGGGATCTGGATGTGGGGCTCAGACCTCTCCCTCTTGTGGGAGATCCTCTGCAGTATAATTATTCTCCAGTTTGTGGGTCTCCCACCTGGGGGTGCAGGGACTTAATTATATTGTGAGTCCACCCCTCCAACCTGTCTTGCTNGTGGGGCTCAGACCTCTCCCTCTTGTGGGAGATCCTCTGCAGTATAATTATTCTCCAGTTTGTGGGTCTCCCACCTGGGGGTGCAGGGACTTAATTATATTGTGAGTCCACCCCTCCAACCTGTCTTGCTGTGGTTCCTTCTTTATGTCTTTAGTTGTAGAGCTTTTCTGGAAGGTTCTGGTCTTTTATTTTAATAGATGGCTGTTCTGCAAATCGCTGTGATTTTGGTGTGCTCATTAGAGGAGGTGAGCTCAGGGTTCTTTCTATTCCCCATCTGGGCCAATCACCTCAAAAGAGGTAAAGCAGTGGTGGGAGGGATGTTTTCAAATTTCCCTCCATAGGTGCTACTTTAGTAGGGTTTATGTGTGGAACGGTGCATGGAAACATGTTTGTTTATTCTGGTGATGACTCAGCATCCTTTAGAGATTGACCTGTCCATAATCTGACTCGAAAAGAAGTTTCTATTTTTAAAGAGTAGAGAGCTGACTTAAAGTGGGAGATTACTATTAAATAAAAAACTTTTTTTTAACTCTATATGAACAATATTAGGTTTGCGGTGATGGAGAAGGAGTTAAATGGAAATACACTCACTATAAATGCACTTCAAAAAACCACCAGTAATGAAGGTTGAAACCTGTGGGCCTGTGAGCCAACTTAGCTACCAGATTGTTTTCTGCTTTAATTTTTTTTTTTTTTTAAATTATGGCCAAATGTTTTAGTCCTATTTCAGGTACAATAATGTTGGGTGAAATAACAACCCGGAAATGTCAGGGCATGCAACAACAAACATCCATATCCATCACTCCTGAGTCCACAGGTCAGCTGGGGTGGTTCTGCATTAGACTGCAGGTGAAGGATTTCTTCCATTTTAGCATCAGTGGCTACAGTGGCACTGAGTTTACAGCTCTGGTTAGACATGGAGTAGGAGAATCACTCACTGGAGCAAGTCACATGGCCAAGCGCTTCCTCAGAGCGGCCAGGAATTTCACACATGTTAAGGCAGTGAGTGTGTAATTCAGAACAACAAGGAAATCTCTATCACAGCAACATTTAAAATCATTTAAAGTTGCACATAAAGTTGGACAATCTTACATAAAAATCTGTATTCTCAGATCTTAAAGATTAGTAGATTTGTCACATCTGAGCCTATATTCTTTTATTGGCAAAAATGTGGTGGATCTGAGTAGAGCTTTTTCCCTCAGAAAAGATGTGCTCTTTCAGTTAGTCAGGAACTCCGCCACTCACGATTGCCATTCGTCAGTTCGCTTTACTCATCATTACCCTTCTGGTGTTTGGAGGCAATTCAAATTATGGCCCGTCGTATTGCAGACGGGGCAAAATGCACACACACACACAATGCCTCAAAATCCAACTGGAAAGCAACATAAAACTACTTTAAAATAAATCGCCAGGGGAGAACTCTGGGACAGGCATTATTTTTGGCTGATGGCAAGCCATTAGGCTAGAAAGAGTGAACAGTCTATGGAACTCTTTATTAAAGAGCAAAAATTGGATCGGAGTCCCAAAGCATGGGTACATTTCACTACATAACAAAAAAGTCTTGTTCTAATAAGTGGTTTGCAGACACTATAGAATGCATGAAACAGAAGCATGCTCTGGGTGTTAGTAGAAGGGTAATACTAAGCAAAAAGCAGAAATATAACTGATCTGTTTATCTTCACATACTTATTTTTCTCTAACATAAAGGAGAATTCAGTAAGTTCTTTGGGGCAAGAAAGACCCCATAAAACTGTAGGAATAAACAATAAAAACTAATTAACTTTCCCTATTTTTAAAGTGTGAATTTTACAGGTTTCAATTTTTACATATTTCCTGCTTTCAGAGTCAGCTGGCTGGTGTCTCTTAGAAACATGCCTTTTCCCCCTAGAATGTTAATTACATTCTGGGAAGTCAAAAGCTGCTGATCTTGAGCCTTACTGTTTCATAGTTGCCTAACTGTGTAATGTGGCTAGCATTTTAATATTTAAAGAACTCTTAAGGAACATTTCTAGGATTAATTGTTTAACTGAAAGGTTTTCCTTCACTGTAAATACAAGCAATATTCAATCTTTTGTATGTTTTGCAGCCTGTAGGATTAAAAAGAAAAATACAATCCAATTTGTGTGTCATATGGGGGCAGGGTTTGAGGGGTAGATTATTCAGCTACAGCCACAAAACTGCTATGTAACAAATCATCCCAAAATTCAATGCTTTAAAGCAATAGAATTTATTTTTACAGGTCTATAGGCTGGCTGTGGGTGGTTGAGTTAGGCAGGGGTGTGACTGGATGGTTCTGCTGATCTTGGCTACATTCATTCATGTGTCTGCAGTTTGCTGGGTTCAGCTGGTCCAGGCTGGGTATATTTATGTTTTTCTCATCTTACATCTGAACCAGTCTTTCTCATGGTGTTGGCAGATGTAAAAGAGGGCAAACCCAACCATGCAAATGCTTTAAAGTGTCTGCTTGCATTATGTCTATTAATATCCCATGGAACAAAGCAAGTCACATGGCTGAGACCTGACTTGAGATATGAAGTTTACTCTCCACTTATGGTTCAGTAGGTAAAGAATTTGCCTGCAATGCATGAGGCGCAGAAGACTCAGGTTTGACCCTTGGGTTCAGGTAGATCCCCTGGAGGAGGAAATGGCAACTTACTCCAGTATTCTTGCCTGGAGAACCCCCATAGACAGAGGAGTCTGGAGGGCTACAGTCCAAAGGGTTGCAAAGAGTCAGACATGACTGAGCAACTAAGCATGGACTCCACCTATAGACAGTCTGTTAGTTACTCTGTCATGTCTGACTCTTTGCGACCCCATGAACTATAGCCTACCACATTCCCCTGTCTGTGGGATTTCCCAGGCAAGAATACTGGAGTGGGTTTCCATGCTCTTCTCCAGGGGATATTCCTAACCCAGGGATTGAACCCAGGTTTCCTACACTTCACGCAGATTTTTTACCATTTGAGCTGCCTGGCCCTATTTACCAGGCAGGGACCTCCCTGATGGTCCAGTGGTAAAAAAAAAAAAAAAAAAAAAATCTGCCTGCCAGTTCAGGGGATGAGAGTTAGATCCCTGGTCCTGGAATATCCCATGTGCAGTGGAACAGCTAAGCCCATGCATTGCTGCTTCTGAAGCTTGTGTGCCTAGAGCTGTGCTCCACAGCAAGAGAAGCATTGCAATGAGAAGCCCATGCACCTCGACTAGAGAGTAGCCCCTGCTTGCCACAAGCAGAAAAAGCCCAGGCAAAGCAAAGAAGACCCAGAACAGACCAAAAAAAAAATAATAAATACTATATGCTGGAAGTAGTAAAAAGCTGAGAGCCACATGGCAAAGGGTGGTTGTACAGGAAGTGGTGAAAATTTGGGAGGATTAAGGCAGACTACCACTATGAGCAAGATCACACTCTCATTCAAGTTGTGCAGTATAGTACAAAAAGCTGGAGAAAGCAATGCTTTTGGAATTTAAACAGATTTGGATTCACATCTTGGCTCTGCTCTTTATTTGCTCAGTCTTGTTAACTCTAAAATGGAGCTGCTAACAATACTTACTTGTTATGGTGCAGAAAGTGCTTGGGACCTGGTAAGCACTAAGTGCTAGTTCCTCCCTCTTCAAACATGCTTTCTTTCAAATATCTCTCCATCTTGCTTTATGGAGATTTTATTTTTTTTTTAAGACTCATAATCTATATCTTTAGTGAAACCCTCACCTGATATTCTTTGGTAGTATGAATCACTTACCTAGAAGGATGCTTTTAACCCTATAAGAGGGATACCAATGAACATATCCCACCATCATCATATCTCCCCAGGAATAATTCCTTTGATTATTTTTCAAAGCATGCTCACTGAGACTCTCCTGGCAAAAACATTCTTTTGTCAGAACGTAAGTCTAAACTAGGTTTAAGATAGATTTGTGATTTCTAATGAAAGCCATATAACTCTAAAAATAAACATGAATTATAGACACACCACAGCATTCTCTGAGTCTGCAGCAGATTGGAGTTTAAAATAACACAGAGATTTTGCATGCTGGGAATACATGAGGTAGTATGTTTGAAACCAAATTGACCTTACAGAACTGGATTGAAACAAATTTTTTGTTATGGCAGAATTGTCATGAGCTGTATATCAAATTTCCTTCAAAGAAACAAACAAACAAAAAATATATGTGGAAAGAAGGTTTTCAGTGCAAAGAATATAGGCTTTGGCTGTGAAAGGATGCCAGTCTGTATAGTTGAAGCAGAAAGGAAGGATGAGCCCTTGTAAAGGTTCTGCTCAAAGTAAAAAAAAAATCATATATATCCTCTCCACCAGAATCATTAAATATGTTATCATATTTTCCTTTCCTGGAGCACTGTAATTTTTATTCCAGTGCTGAGTAGGAGTAATACAATCACTTTTATTATATTAGAGATGAAAATTACCCATGACATTTTGTCTAAACTTATCAGCACTTGGAACTTATTTATGCATATGGAAGAGAAACCATCTGACTTTAAGGATAGTATGGCCATTACCTGGTTAAACCAGAACTGGTTCTTTTGTGTTTTTTTGTAATATAAAACTTAAGCACAAGGATGAGAGTAAAACTTCAGCAACACTCATTTAAAAGGGGTTAGTATTGATCTATCTATCTATCTATCTATCTATCTATCTATACAGTATTATATCAAGTTGAATACTGTGGAATAAGGAGAGTGCATATGCATTTACAGGACCTGTTTTGGTCTCAGCTATACAGATTATTATACTTCCCTGGCAGCTCAGCTGGTGTAGAATCCGCCTGCAATGCAGGAGACCCTGGTTTGGTTCCTGGATCAGGAAGATTTGCTGGAGAAGGGATAGGCTACCCACTCCAGTATTCTTAGGTGTCTCTGGTGGCTCAGTTGGTAAAGTCTGTCTGCAATGTGGGAGACCTGGGTTTGATCCCTGGGTTGGGAAGATCCCCTGGAGAAGGGAATGGCTATCCACTCCAGTATTCTCGCCTGGAGAGTTCCATGGACTGTACAGTCCATGGGGTCGCAAAGCTTCAGACATAACTGAGTGACTTTCACTTTCATACAGATTATTAACTGATGGGTTTGGGACACATTACCAATGGCGATATCTGTCATACCACTTCTATGGAATTGTTTTCAGTATCAAATAAAACAATATATAATAAAATTATTTTTAAATGTTAAAGTGCTATATTTGTGCTGTACCTATGTCATGAAAACCTTCATTAGGGAGTCTTGCATTTTCAAGATTTTTTGTTTTTTTCAGATTCCTATGATTTACAGGTTTCTTTTCAAGTCATATTGTATTTAAACAGCATCACCAAGGTTAGGCAGCTTATACCAAGGCCTTCAACAGTGTTCATTCTTATGTGACCTAGTTGTAATCTCCTAAGATGCTCATCACAGTAATATTTACAAAATAAAATTTTATTTTGCTCCTTTTGACTTCTTTCAAATTATATTTTAAATTATAACATTTTATTTAGTCATATTATACTTATATAATCATAATTATACTTTTAATCACTCATTACGTTGTTAGTTATATGTTTTTACTATTATTTAGTCATTATGGGTTTAGAGATTACAATCTGTATCCTTAAGTTATTAAAGTATAAAATAAATTAATACATTTACCACTTTCTAGACAATGCAAGGACCTTAGAACATTTAAACCTTATCTATCCTTACTCCAATTACTTGGGCTTCCCTGTAGTTCAGCTGATCAAGAATCCATCTGCAATGCAGGAGACCCTGGTTAGATTCCTGGCTCGGGAAGATCCCCTGGAGAAGGAATATGCTACCCACTCCAGTATTCTTGGGCTTCCCTGGTGTCTCAGCTGGTAAAGAATCCTCCTGCAATGCGGGAGACCTAGGTTCGATCCCTGGGTTGGGAAGATCCCCTGGAGGAGGGCATGGAAACCCACTCCAGTATTCTTGCCTGGAGAGTCTCCATGGAGAGAGAAGCCTGGTACACTACAGCCCTTGGGGTCCCAAAGAGTTGGACATGACACTAAGCACGCACAGGTCACTTTCTAGACAATGCAAGGATCTTAGACCATTTAATCCTTATTTATTCTTTTCTCCAATTATGTAATGTTATTTTCATTTATTTTTCTCTTCATTTTTGTTCAATCTTCACACATCCCGATTATGTACACTCTCTATTCACTTACCCACATATTATCCTTTTCCCCTCATTTTCCTTCTATCTAAAGAACAGCTTTTGTCATTTGTTTTGGTGTAGGTCTGCCAGTGATAAGTTCTTTGTGCTTCTTAGAAAATATATTTACATCATTTTCATTTTCAAAAGGTATTTTATTGTATATTAATAGATGTTTTCTTTCTATCCCTTTACAATTCTATTATCTTTGACTTCCATTATTTCTGTTTAGAAGTAAGTGAAAGGTTAATTTCTATTCTTTTGAAGTTTTTTTTTCATTTTATAATGACATTAAAGATTTTTTTCTGTCTCTAGTTTTCAGCAGTTTAACCTACATGTGGTCTAATACAGCATTATTCTTAGAATGCAGCTCTTCATTCAGTTCAGTTCAGTCTCTCAGTCGTGTCTGACTCTTTGCGATCCCATGAATCATAGCACACCAGGCCTCCCTGTCCATTACCAACTCCCGGAGTTCACGCAGACTCACGTCCTTTGAGTCCGTGATGCCATCCAGCCATCTCATCCTCTGTTGTCCCCTTCTCCTCCTGCCCCCAATCCCTCCCAGCATCAAAGTCTTTTCCAATGAGTCCTCTCTTCGCATGAGGTAGCCAAAGTACTGGAATTTCAGCTTTAGCATCGTTCCTTCCAAAGATATCCCAGGGCTGATCTCCTTCAGAATGGACTGGTTGGATCTCCTTGCAGTCCAAGCGACTCACAAGAGTCTTCTCCAACACCACAGTTCAAAAGCATCAGTACTTCGGTGCTCAGCCTTCTTCATAGTCCAACTCTCACATCCATATATGACCACAGGAAAACCATAGACTTGACTAGATAGACCTTAGTCGGCAAAGTAATGTCTCTGCTTTTGAATATGCTATCTAGGCTGGTCATAACTTTTCTTCCAAGGAGTAAGCGTCTTTTAATTTCATGGCTGCAGTCACCATCTGCAGTGATTTTGGAGCCCCCCCAAAATAAAGTCTGACACCATTTCTGCTGTTTCCCCATCTATTTCCCATGAAGTGATGGGACCGGATGCCATGATCTTCGTTTTCTGAATGTTGAGCTTTGAGCCAACTTTTTCACTCTCCTCTTTCACTTTCATCAAGAGGCTTTTTAGTTCCTCTTCACTTTCTGCCGTAAGGGTGGTGTCATCTGCTTATCTGAGGTTATTGATATTTCTCCCGGCAATCTTGATTCCAGATTGTGTTTCTTCCAGTCCAGCATTTCTCATGATGTACTCTGCATATATGTTAAATAAGCAGGGTGACAATATGCAGCTCTTCATAGGCTCAATCGAAAGCCTGGCATATTTAGTAGCTCCCGTCTTTTTGTGTGATCCTTGAACTCAACTGCAGTAACACCACAGATTGCTCTATACTGCTGCTCAGTTTCTCAACCCTCAGCTGCCATTTTCAGAGTTGGCAATTATTTCAATGAAAGAGCCAGTTTCTGTGCCTGTCCCCTCTGCCTAGATCTTGCTACCACAGATCCTCATCTTCGTGGTAGCTTTCTGATGCTTTCACATAAATTTTGTTGACAAGTTATCTAGATTTCCCAGCTGTCCTCATTGCCATTGTTAGAAGCAGAACCCCTATGTGAGACATTCAGTGAAGTGCTATGGAAATGTCACTCTTAATGTAATCAAACTCATCGGTGTAGGCTTGATATGATTTGTTCTGTTGTGCACCAAGCGTTTTCTTTCTGATAATGTCTGACTTCCTTTAATTTGGGAAAATCATTAGTTTTTTAATTTAAAAATCTCTGGTCTTAAATTGTGGAACGATGGTCAGGTATATGTTAGAATTTCTTATCTTTTCTCTCCTATCTTCTACATTTTAATTTTTGCTTATGCTCTACATTTTCTTCCAGGTAAATTCTTTCTTAACTTTAAATTTATTTATTTTTAAATTAAAGGATAATTGCTTTACAAAAGTGTGTTTCTTTCTGCTAAACATCAACATAAATCAGCCATAGATATGCATTTGTCCCCTTCTCCTTGAACCTCCTTCCCAGCTCCCTGCCCATCCCACCACTCTAGTCTGTTACAGAGCCCCAGTTTGAGTTCCCTGAGTCATATAGCAAATTCCCATTGACTATCTGTTTTATGTATGATAATGTAAGTTTCCATCTTAGTCTCTCCATACCTCCCACCCTCTCCTCCCCGCCCACCTCCCCTCCCCAAGTCCATAAGTCTGTTCTCTATCATGTCTGTGTCTCCATTGCTGCCCTGGTTCCAGGTAAATTCCTAACCACTGTCCTCCAATTTGGACTTCTCAGGTGGTGAAGTGGTGAAAAATACACCTGCCAACACAGGAGGTGCAAGAGATGTGGGTTTGATTCTTGGATCAGAAAAATCCCTTGGAGTAGGAAATGGCAACCCACTCCAGTATTCTTGCCTGGAAAATTCCATAGACAGAGGAGCCTGGAGGGCTGTAGTCCATGGGGTCTCAAGGAGTCAGACATGACTAAGTACAAATGAATAATCCTCCAATTCACCAGTTATCTCATCAGTTAGATCCTTATTTTGTCTTTTCCTGTTACAGTGATTGTATTTTTCATTTTTGTGATTTGTTTTCCTCTTGCTCTAGTTACTCTTGATTCCTATCTTCTTGGTTTTGTTTCATGATTGATTTTGCATTATAGAGATGAGAGCAAGATTCAGGGGAGAAAGTAGAAGCTCACAGATAAATGTTCAGCACCATTTGTTTTCTCTTAAGGTGTTTGCTGATTCCAAAGTTAAGAGGTTGAGAAGTTAAGCATTGATTTTGTTGAATGGGAGTCAGGTAAAAATTTGAAATTTTCGCCTTTATTTTACTCATTGATTTGTTGTAGTAAATGAATCAGTCCACTTGAGAATAGTGGCAGAAGCACTCAATTCATTTTAACTGCTATTATTTTGTTGTTGACTTTAGTATTACTATTATTCTCCTCATCACTCCATCAATCTTCTTTATGGAGATTTTAAAGTCCTTTGAAGACTATTTTAATATATGCCATTATTTTAGAATAATCGTTCTCTTTTTTGAGCTGAATGTTTATTATTCTTAAGTGCTTTCAAAGTTTTTGTTTGCAAGTTTCTTTTGTGTAGGATTATGTGTGTGTCCTTGTATGTGTTTTCTTTCTCCCTTGCCACATGCATGCCTCTGTGTTAGCATTTTTAAGCTGGCTTTGTCCAATATGTCGGTTTCTCATTGTGGAACCAGACTTCATTTTGGTATTTTAACAAGGGTCTATTATGCTGGGAGACTATAAAAAACACATTTTGTAAGGCAACGGGGTAGCTTGACCTAAGTTTGTGGTCTCAAATACTACTACTTTCTCCATATAGAATGGGCTTAAAAAAAAAAAAAGACTTTGTTCAGACAAGAAGCCCCATCTCTGAATTTATGTCACAAAACTGACCCTGGTTGTCTAAAACGTATGTGACATATGTGAGCTTCCTTGTTGGACCAGTGGAAAAGAATTTGCCTGTCAATGCAGGAGATATGGGTTTGATCTCTGGATTGTGAAGATCCCTTGGAGAAGGAAATGGCAACCCACTGCCATATTCTTGCCTGGAAAATCCCATGGACAGAGGAGCCTGGCCTGCCACAGTCCATGGGGTCACAAAAGAGTCACACATGACTTAGCAACTAAATAAACAAACAAACAAACAAAAACCAAGTGACAATATAGTTTCTAATGGGCTACCTAGAAATTGATGTAGATGTTCGGTCTGGTATCACTCTGAAATTCAATAGGTCTGGGGTCCTAAGCCAATGTAATTCTCTTTCTGGTTCATGAATATCTGGTTAATACTATTTTAAGAACAAATACATATGTATGTTTTAAAACATATGCAGATATTTTATCATTGTTATATGTTTACATTAAAGTTGTTTATTTGATGAATAATCTTACAATTATTCATCAAATTGACTAGAATAAAGTATTGTTTTTATTATCAATGGCAGTAATAGAAATAATGCTAGCAATTATTGCAATGTAGGCTCACATTAAGATTGTCAGCACCTAAAAGCCTACTTTTTAAAAAATACAAACTGTTCTAAAGACAGCATTTGATTTTCTACATGCACAACACTACTTTTATATAGTTATGTTAAAGCTATTTTTGAGAAGGAAATGGCAACCCATTCCAGTATTCTTGTCTGGAAAATCCCATGGACGGAGGAGCCTGGTAGGGCTACAGTCCATGGGGTTGCAAAGAGTCGGACACGACTCAGTGACTTCACTTTCCTCCCATTTATTAAAGCTATTTAAAATATAAACTATTTGTTTATAGCAAAATAGCAGAAGAAATAGATCAAAAAGCCCAATTTTGTTAAATAGTGGAAGGAAATAAATTAATCAAGTCACAACAGATATTTGAGAGATCCTCTCTCCCCTAAAAGATAACATGTTATGAAAAAACAGATGCAAAGTGAAATAAAACTTCTAAAATATAAACGATAATGACAATCCTGTGGGTCTTACATCTTCAAGATATTTCATTGGTATTGAATTATTTTGCTTTGTTTATTATATAATAAATTGAATTTTTGTCCTTTCATTCCAAATGAATACATTTTCAAAAAATAAGCATGTAAAAGACATTCAGGCATTTTGTCAAAAAACACACTACACTGATATTCTGCCAAATGTGGTTTTATATTAATGACTTTAGAAATTACAAAACTGACAAGAAACATTTCAGCTGAATGCCTTCCAAATTGAAACATATAAAAATTAAACATTTTCTTAAAACTTTAAGAAATTTCATGAAATAGATATAAACTAGGTTTTCTATGTCACAATTTTTCCCCACTGCTTTTGTTAAACTAAATTATATCTTTGAGATTAGTTGTTTGTCAGTTGCTTCATTTGCTATTGTTTTTTCCCATTCGGAAGGCTGTCTTTTCACTTTACTTATAGTTTCCTTTGTTGTGCAGAAGCTTTTGATTTTAATTAGGTCCCATTTGTTTATTTTTGCTTTTATTTCCAGTATACTGGGAGGTGGATCATAGAGGATCCTGCTGTGATGTATGTCCAAGAGTGTTTTGCCTATGTTCTCCTCAAGGAGTTTTATAGTTTCTGGTCTTACGTTTAGATCTTTAATCCATTTTGAGTTTATTTTTGTGTGTGGTGTTAGAAAGTGATCTAGTTCCATTCTTTTACAAGTGGTTGACCAGCTTTCCCAGCACCACCTGTTAAAGAGACTGTCTTTACTCCATTGTATGTTCTTGCCTCCTTTGTCGAAGATAAGGTGTTCATATGTGTGAGGGTTTATCTCAGGGCTTTCTATTTTGTTCCATTGATCTATATTTCTGTTTTTGTGCCAGTACCATACTGTCTTAATGACTGTGGCTTTGTAGTAAAGCCTGAAGTCAGGCAAGTTGATTCCTCCAGTTCCATTCTTCTTTCTCAAGATTGCTTTT
>SJYW01016655.1:922111-953149 GCA_006410735.1 Raphicerus campestris | reverse complement strand
CCAAGTCCCTAAGTCTGTTCTCTATCATGTCTGTGTCTCCATTGCTGCCCTGGTTCCAGGTAAATTCCTAACCACTGTCCTCCAATTTGGACTTCTCAGGTGGTGAAGTGGTGAAAAATCCACTTGCCAACACAGGAGGTGCAAGAGATGTGGGTTTGATTCTTGGATCAGAAAAATCCCTTGGAGTAGGAAATGGCAACCCACTCCAGTATTCTTGCCTGGAAAATTCCATAGACAGAGGAGCCTGGAGGGCTGTAGTCCATGGGGTCTCAAGGAGTCAGACATGACTAAGTACAAATGAATAATCCTCCAATTCACCAGTTATCTCATCAGTTAGATCCTTATTTTGTCTTTTCCTGTTACAGTGATTGTATTTTTCATTTTTGTGATTTGTTTTCCTCTTGCTCTAGTTACTCTTGATTCCTATCTTCTTGGTTTTGTTTCATGATTGATTTTGCATTATAGAGATGAGAGCAAGATTCAGGGGAGAAAGTAGAAGCTCACAGATAAATGTTCAGCACCATTTGTTTTCTCTTAAGGTGTTTGCTGATTCCAAAGTTAAGAGGTTGAGAAGTTAAGCATTGATTTTGTTGAATGGGAGTCAGGTAAAAATTTGAAATTTTCGCCTTTATTTTACTCATTGATTTGTTGTAGTAAATGAATCAGTCCACTTGAGAACAGTGGCAGAAGCACTCAATTCATTTTACCTGCTATTATTTTGTTGTTGACTTTAGTATTACTATTATTCTCCTCATCACTCCACTCTTCTTTATGGAGATTTTAAAGTCCTTTGGAGACTATTTTAATATATGCCATTATTTTAGAATAATCGTTCTCTTTTTTGAGCTGAATGTTTATTATTCTTAAGTGCTTTCAGAGTTTTTGTTTGCAAGTTTCTTTTGTGTAGGATTATGTGTGTGTCCTTGTATGTGTTTTCTTTCTCCCTTGCCACATGCGTGCCTCTGTGTTAGCATTTTTAAGCTGGCTTTGTCCAATATGTCGGTTTTCTCATTGTGGAACCAGACTTCATTTTGGTATTTTAACAAGGGTCTATTATGCTGGGAGACTATAAAAAACACATTTTGTAAGGCAACGGGGTAGCTTGACCTAAGTTTGTGGTCTCAAATACTACTACTTTCTCCATATAGAATGGGCTTAAAAAAAAAAAAAGACTTTGTTCAGACAAGAAGCCCCATCTCTGAATTTATGTCACAAAACTGACCCTGGTTGTCTAAAACGTATGTGACATATGTGAGCTTCCTTGTTGGACCAGTGGAAAAGAATTCGCCTGTCAATGCAGGAGATATGGGTTTGATCTCTGGATTGTGAAGATCCCTTGGAGAAGGAAATGGCAACCCACTGCCATATTCTTGCCTGGAAAATCCCATGGACAGAGGAGCCTGGCCTGCCACAGTCCATGGGGTCACAAAAGAGTCACACATGACTTAGCAACTAAATAAACAAACAAACAAACAAAAACCAAGTGACAATATAGTTTCTAATGGGCTACCTAGAAATTGATGTAGATGTTCGGTCTGGTATCACTCTGAAATTCAATAGGTCTGGGGTCCTAAGCCAATGTAATTCTCTTTCTGGTTCATGAATATCTGGTTAATACTATTTTAAGAACAAATACATATGTATGTTTTAAAACATATGCAGATATTTTATCATTGTTATATGTTTACATTAAAGTTGTTTATTTGATGAATAATCTTACAATTATTCATCAAATTGACTAGAATAAAGTATTGTTTTTATTATCAATGGCAGTAATAGAAATAATGCTAGCAATTATTGCAATGTAGGCTCACATTAAGATTGTAAGCACCTAAAAGCCTACTTTTTAAAAAATACAAACTGTTCTAAAGACAGCATTTGATTTTCTACATGCACAACACTGCTTTTATATAGTTATGTTAAAGCTATTTTTGAGAAGGAAATAGCAACCCATTCCAGTATTCTAGCCTGGAAAATCCCATGGACGGAGGAGCCTGGTAGGGCTACAGTCCATGGGGTCGCAAAGAGTCGGACACGACTGAGTGACTTCACTTTCNTATTATCAATGGCAGTAATAGAAATAATGCTAGCAATTATTGCAATGTAGGCTCACATTAAGATTGTCAGCACCTAAAAGCCTACTTTTTAAAAAATACAAACTGTTCTAAAGACAGCATTTGATTTTCTACATGCACAACACTACTTTTATATAGTTATGTTAAAGCTATTTTTGAGAAGGAAATGGCAACCCATTCCAGTATTCTTGTCTGGAAAATCCCATGGACGGAGGAGCCTGGTAGGGCTACAGTCCATGGGGTTGCAAAGAGTCGGACACGACTCAGTGACTTCACTTTCCTCCCATTTATTAAAGCTATTTAAAATATAAACTATTTGTTTATAGCAAAATAGCAGAAGAAATAGATCAAAAAGCCCAATTTTGTTAAATAGTGGAAGGAAATAAATTAATCAAGTCACAACAGATATTTGAGAGATCCTCTCTCCCCTAAAAGATAACATGTTATGAAAAAACAGATGCAAAGTGAAATAAAACTTCTAAAATATAAACGATAATGACAATCCTGTGGGTCTTACATCTTCAAGATATTTCATTGGTATTGAATTATTTTGCTTTGTTTATTATATAATAAATTGAATTTTTGTCCTTTCATTCCAAATGAATACATTTTCAAAAAATAAGCATGTAAAAGACATTCAGGCATTTTGTCAAAAAACACACTACACTGATATTCTGCCAAATGTGGTTTTATATTAATGACTTTAGAAATTACAAAACTGACAAGAAACATTTCAGCTGAATGCCTTCCAAATTGAAACATATAAAAATTAAACATTTTCTTAAAACTTTAAGAAATTTCATGAAATAGATATAAACTAGGTTTTCTATGTCACAATTTTTCCCCACTGCTTTTGTTAAACTAAATTATATCTTTGAGATTAGTTGTTTGTCAGTTGCTTCATTTGCTATTGTTTTTTCCCATTCGGAAGGCTGTCTTTTCACTTTACTTATAGTTTCCTTTGTTGTGCAGAAGCTTTTGATTTTAATTAGGTCCCATTTGTTTANTAAAAGGGTCTGCATGAGCAGCCCCTGCTTATATCTTCAATCTTATATTTCATTCTCTTGTATGGTACAGCTACATTGGCCTTATTTGTCTATTTTAAAAAGATTTTCATGAATATAATAATCATACTTATTTAAGCGCCTCATGTCTTACCATCAGTATCTGGGTCACATAAGAGTCTGTATTTATTGTCTATTTTTCCTCTTGGTTATTGGTTGTATAACCCTTATATAATCCTGTCTAGTAATTTTTAGTTAAATATCAGACAATATATATATTTTTAAAAACTTAGAGGTTCCAGTTGATGTTATTACTCACCAGGGAACTTTCTCTCTTTTCTTTGTTAAGGAGATAGAGGGCAGAACTGATGGCTTTAATCCACTCATTGCTGAGCTTGGTTGAGGTTGGATTCTGTTTTGCCCCCAGGTGACCCTCATTCTTAGGACTTGGTCCTTTGGGACTTTTTCAATGAGTCTTGTGGACTTGCATCTCCTTAGTGGAGATATATAGTATGAACTGTGGTGCTGGAGAAGACTCCTGTGAGTCCCTTGGACTTCAGGGAGATCCAACCAGTCCATTCTAAGGAAGATCAGTCCTGGNCCGAAGAATTGATGCTTTTGAACTGTGGTGTTGGAGAAGACTCTTGAGAGTCCCTTGGACTTCAAGGAGATCCAACCAGTCCATTCTAAGGAAGATCAGTCCTGGATGTTCACTGGGAGGACTGATGCTGAAGCTGAAACTCCAATACTTTGGCCACCTCATGTGAAGAGTTGACTTATTGGAAAAGACCTTGATGCTAGGAGGGATTGGGGGCAGGAGGAGAAGGGGACGACAGAGGATGAGATGGCTGGATGGCATCACCGACTCAATGTACATGAGTCTGGGTAAACTCTGGAAGTTGGTGATGGACAGGGAGGCCTGGCATGCTGTGATTCATGGGGTCGCAAAGAGTTGGACACGATTGAGTGACTGAAATGAACTGAGCTGATGGCATGACACTTCCACTCTGATTTTGACAGGTTTTTATTTAACAGCTTTTTTAAGCTATAATATTCACCCATGTTAAATGTACAATGGAATTTAGTGTTTTGGCAGAGTTGTGCAGCCATCACCTCAATCTAATTTTAGGCCTTTTTAGTGGCTTGCATGGTCTTCCCAGTGGGCTCAGTGGCAAAGAATCCACCTGCCAAGGCAGGAGATACAAGTTTGATCCCTGGGTCAGGAAGATCCCCTGGAGGAGGAAATGGCAAACCACTCCGGTATTCTTGCCTGAAAATCCCATGGGAAGAGAAGCCTGGTGGGCTACAGTCCATGGGGTTACAAAAGAGCCAGACAGCACTGAGCACACACATGAGAGGTCTTTGTTTTAGCTCTTTAGCCTGCCACCCTATGAAGTTTCAGTTGGCAGATGCCTTGAGGGAGAGACTTACTCAGTGCTGAAAGCCCATACATCTCCGTTTTTGTCACTCCTAGTCTACAGGACTGCCAAAGTCCTTCTGGCTTTCCCTTACCTCGTCTGACTCTTTTCCAGGAAGCAGCCTGGATTTTCAGCCTTTAGAAGTGCTGATGTTCCTATATAGGTGATTTGCTATGCTTAATCTCTCAGTTGTGTCTCACTATTTGTGACTCCATGGACTGGAGTCAGGCTTCTCTGTCTATGGTGATTCTCCAAGCACGAATATTGGAGTGGGCTGCCATACCCTCCTCCAGGCGATCTTCCCAACCCAGGGATTGAACCCAGGTGTCTCACACTGCAGGTGGATTCTTTACTGTCTGACCCACCAAGGAAGCCCAAAGCTGGAGTGAGTTGCCTATCCTTTCTCCAGGGGATCTTCGCAAGCCAGGGATCGAACTCAGGTCTCCTGCATTGTAGGTAGATTCTTTACCACCTGAGCTATCAGGGAAACTCCATATTGGTACATGCTCCCATATAAAATGTGTTAAGAAGTTGCCAGGATCATCTCATCACTTCCTCAAGGGTTCCTGACACCTACTTGGTCTTTTCTTCCCAGATCTTGTGCTCCCAAGGACTGGGAGACTGCAAGAAATCCCTGTGCTTNTCCAGGGGATCTTCGCAAGCCAGGGATCGAACTCAGGTCTCCTGCATTGTAGGTAGATTCTTTACCACCTGAGCTATCAGGAAAACTCCATATTGATACATGCTCCCATATAAAATGTGTTAAGAAGTTGCCAGGATCATCTCAACACTTCCTCAAGGGTTCCTGACACCTACTTGGTCTTTTCTTCCCAGGTCTTGTGCTCCCAAGCACTGGGAGACTGCAAGAAATCCCTGTGCTTTTCNAACTCCATATTGGTACATGCTCCCATATAAAATGTGTTAAGAAGTTGCCAGGATCATCTCATCACTTCCTCAAGGGTTCCTGACACCTACTTGGTCTTTTCTTCCCAGATCTTGTGCTCCCAAGGACTGGGAGACTGCAAGAAATCCCTGTGCTTTAAGCCTCAGATTAATGTTTTAGCTTCCTGTTCTATATCTCTGGAATGTCAGTATTTTGAGAGAGAAAGTGGCCAAATGCCTCAAGCCATTTACTTCTCCATTTATCACTCCATTCTGTATAACCAAACGATCCCACTGGTTTCCCTGTGCCCCAGCATTGGCCCACTGCCTGTCTTTGCCCCAATTCTTGGTCTCTAGTAGATGCTGAGGATCAGCACGTGTCCCCAGGGACAGAGGCAAATCACCAGTTCACCTCTTGAAAGTCCCTTTTCTGAAATGTTAGTCCCTTTAGTCCTTGTTGCTTCTATAGCTTTTTACGCCTTAATAGATACACTTTAAAAATATATCTGGCTTTTCTTTTTGTTTTAACAGCATATTGGCCTCCAACTTGCTTGAAAGCAGAAGTCAAATTAGCCTCACTTCTTGGAAAGGTTCCCGACCCTTTCTCAGCTCAGGTCTTTGCTTGGGCTCTTCTCCACTCTCCCTCAGTCTTCTCTNGTCCCCAGGGACAGAGGCAAATCACCAGTTCACCTCTTGAAAGTCCCTTTTCTGAAATGTTAGTCCCTTTAGTCCTTGTTGTTTCTATAGCCTTTTACGCCTTAATAGATACACTTTAAAAATATATCTGGCTTTTCTTTTTATTTAAAAGCATATTGGCCTCCAACTTGCTTGAAAGCAGAAGTTAAATTAGCCTCACTTCTTGGAAAGGTTCCCGACCCTTTCTCAGCTCAGGGTCGTTGCTTGGGCTCTTCTCCACTCTCCCTCAGTCTTCTCTACTCTCCCTCAGACTTCACATGCTGTATGGCTTCTTCCACCTCTTTGGTTCTCATTGCAGTTTGTAATACTGTAACTTACTTACTAGTAGTTAATAATTTATTGTTTGTTTCTTCCATAATAATTTATGTTCCATGAGAATAAGAAGCATGCTTGTCCCTACTAATGCTTTTAGTAAACTCTCAATTGAATGAATAAGTACTAAAATGAATTAGTGGATGAATAATTCAAAAAAGAAAATCAGGCTTAATTCTCTTAGGGAAATTATTTACTTTTATATTTCGAATCCCCTTCTAATCCATTTTCTTTATTTCTCTCATGCTTTTACTTCTATTCAAGTAAATGTATCACTTGCTGTATCAATAGCTCTCTGCTATGTATTTTGAAGTTTACTAAGAAGACTTTTAGCTTAGCTCCTTTCCTCATGTATATCACTATCAATTTTAGTAGACTACTAATAAAATTTATAATATCTCTTTATACATGACACAAGCATATAGTAAATATTCAGGATATTATTATTGTTGTTGTTGTTACTTAAACAAGTACCCTAGGTTAAGTATGCTTGAAGTGTCTCCTGAGAACTGAGTCTTGCTGGTTTTCATGGGACAAGGAGCCTGTGACAGAATGCATGTAAACTTTAGTACCAATTACACTGCTTACTTTACCCTACCTTTTTTTTTGGTAGCAAGACTTTATGGATAAAGGAAGCAGTTTGTTGATTTGCATTTTGGTGCTAGCCCATTATCTTTCTGGAGACCATAACAGATAATTCACAGATAAGCATTTTGAGTAGCACTACTTGGGTCAATTTTGGTACAGGTGATCTTGGTTCCAGGTTTTGAGTTGGAGGATAAATTGCCTACCCTTTGACATGGCACATTCTTCTTTCATCCCAGCCTGTCATTTTACTCTCTACCATTTTTCTCTCCTTATTTTTCCTCCATTCCTTGCTATTTTAGAGCCATAAACTTTCTAGAGGTAATAGGAGAAATGAAATATTTCCCCTGACCACTGGGTATGGATTTTCGAGATTCCTAAGATTAAGGCTAGAGTCAGCCAGCAGGGCGAGCCAAGGCACCTTATAGGACTTGAGCACCATGCTTGAAGGAACAAACTTTCAGAAAATGCTGGCCATGTGATCTTACTGCCACATAATTTTACTGGCACAAGCCTAGGAAAGCTGTGGAAGCCTTGAAGAGGGTGTGAGAGAGTGGGTGAGGGATAGGGTTTGGATTAGTGCCAGTGTCCAAGGACTCAGAGCAGGTAGGGAGTATGATTCCTGTTATATAATAAATTGTCTGCCTCAGCCTAGATCTGAAACAGTTTTCCTGACTGAGTTTCTAATTGAGTGTGTGCTTTTATCTGTTCTGGAGATTTTAATGTAGCAACTCTGGGTAGGACTTGGGAATAAATCTTCTTAAAAAGCTCTCTAAATGGTTTTGATGATTGCTAGGTTTGGGAACCACTGTTAGTAGATTTCTTATTGCTGTAACAGTGTCTCCACTTTCTGAGGGAGTTATCATTACTCTGATTCAAGACCTCAGATTCTTGTAACTCAATGGAAATTTTGAAGCTTTGCTATGACATGGAACTATTGTATTAGGTATGATGACCAATCTCAAGGGAATTGCACCCCTCCCTCCATCTCTCTTTCTTCCAGAGGGCTAGTGTCCAAGCTGCTTTACTCTGCATGACCTTGCCTTCTGATCACAGTTGATTGGTCTACACATAACCATCTTACTGAAGCAAGATTAATGAGAGTCTTTCTGGGGGTTTTAACTTGAGACGCAGAGAGCCAAGGTTTATCCACTCATTTCCTTAAAATTTGGCTGTCATGTTTTCTACTATGTGATAGAGCTCATCTATGGAGATAGAGAATAAGGCAGAATGCATAAAGAAACTTAAATATGAGATAAGGAGATAGTCCTGATTATATTCAAATGTGAGTATTTTGGAAGGTTCTAACATCTCTGGTCTCATGTTATGGGGTCAGAAACAAAGAGGACAGGATATCCTTACTATTTGGAGGAATGATATTGGTTTTCTACTTTGTGAAATGATTTCTCTAATTTGAAAAAAAAAAAAAAAGCTTCCAAGTTTATGGAGACCTCTGAATCTCTTATGGCTAATGATGTTTGGAGTACCCGGGATGTGGCAGACAGAATCATGTCTCCCCACAGATGTCTATGTCCTGATCTCCAGAACCTGTGACTGTGTGACCTTACGTGCACAAAGGGAATTTGCTGATGTTATTAAATTAAGGATGATGAAATAGAGAGATGATCTTGGACTGTCTGGGTGGGATCAGTGTAATCACAAAGGTTCTGATAAGAGAAAGTAGGAAGAGAAAAGAGAGAAGGAGGAAGACATGAAGCAGAGGTAGGAGTAATGAAATTTCTAGGTTCAAATATGGTGGAAGAGAACCAGGTGCCAAGAAAAGCAGACAATCTCTAGGGGCTAGAAATGACAAGGAAAGGGATTTGCTCCTAGAGTCACAAGAAAGAATCAGGACTGTAATCACTAATGTTCTGTGTGGAATGATCAGTGGCCATCAGCCCTTAAGTGCAGTCAAAGAGTCCTAAATAATTCTTGTTAATAATTTAATAGAATCCAGCTTTTTTCTTGTTGTTGTCTGTTTTTCTGATACACTCTAATCCTGGTCTCAAAAAATTTGACTGTTTGAGGTAATTCATATAATCAGAATCATACAATATTTACTTCACTTAGCATAATGTCTTCAAAGTTAATCCAGCATATGTCAGAATTTCCTTCTTTTCAAAAAATGAATAATATTCTCTTGTTTGTATATATATGTTTTGTTCATTCATTCATCCATTGATGGACAATTGTAGAACCCACATATTAATGGGAGAGAGTAAAAAAATTGCAGCCATCTCTATTATTATCTCTACAATAAGTGAAGTCACTCAGTCATGTCTGACTCTTTGTGACCCCATGGACTGTAGCCTATCAGGCTCCTCCATCCATGGGATTTTCCAGGCAAGAGTGATGGAGTGGATTGCCATTTCCTTCTCCAGGGGATCTTCCCAACCCAGGAATCGAACTCGGGTCTCCTGCATTGCAGGCAGGTGCTTTACCGTCTGATAACCACAGTGTAATTATAAAAATCAACAAATTTAACATTGTTACAGTACCACTGGTCCTTGAGTCCTTGAGTTAGACTGGGCAGGTTTGAAGTCTGTCTCTTGTCCCTGCTTTCTACAAGGTGTAGATTTTTGGCAAGTAATTCTGGCCTCTGATCTTTAGTCTTCTCATCTCTAAATGAGGCCAATAATACCTATGTTTTAGATGGCTGTGAAGCCTAATAAACTATCATGATTCTGGTGCCCAGTAGTGGCTTAGAAAGCTTTAGGTTTCCCTTTGACCTCATAGAATTAAACATACCACTGAGTGCTCAAGAGACCTACAATTAATTATTGGCTGGTTGGAAAGCTTTAGAGGCAACTTCAGTTTTCTCAAAAATGATGAAATTCATTATCTGCTTAAATTGTTGCCTTATGAGTTTCTGTTTCTGAAGGTTCATCTTTCTTTATCACATGCAAGTTTAGTATCATCAACCAAGAGATAGAATACTCTATTTTTAAAAAAACAATTTATAGTCATTTAAAAGAAAAATGTATTACCAATCTAACATGTTAATACAATGTATTAACATCATGAAGGTACAAACCTCAAGAACTTGACTAATTTCTGAATCAGGATCCCTTTGGCTAATATAGCAGAGCAACAACTCAAAAATAGGTTATACTATAGAGAAATTGTTATAACAGGAAGACCAGAAACATGGATCCTCCAGAATTGGGTAAATCAGTGGATCACTGATTTCACAGGGGTTCACAAAGGCTTCTTTCTATCTCTAGTGGAGTCTCTTCCATACATTGGCCTGGACCACAAATGTAAACCTCCTCATGGTGGCAAGATGGCTGCAGCATTTCAAGCATCACATTCAGACATGGCGACATTCAGAAGAGACCATCCTTCCCGTGAACTCTTTCGGAGTGAGAAACTCTTTCCAAGAAGCCCTCCAGAAGATGCTCCTCATCTCCCCTTCATCAGACTTGCATCACCTGTACATGTCCAAACCACCTGGACATGTACAGGGGAGGGAAACGCAGCCCTGTTGATTGACTTAAACCAATTGTAGTTTACTTCTTGGGTCTAGTGTTGGGGCTGGTACTAACCTCTTCTGAAATACTGGCCAGTGGTCAGGAGCTGAATAAATTGGTGGGGGAGGAGCAGTAAACACTACCTGCTACAGTATACTAGCTAGATTGTGTTATAACCAAGCATTAGAAACTAGAATAAAAAAAATCCATTTGGTACATTTGTATCATTAGCAAATTCCTGATGTTCTTTAGAAAGCAGTTTTGATAAGCAATTGGCATGAAACATAATAAGAATGATTTGGTAATCAAGAAAAATGAAGTAGATTTAATTAACTTTGAAATGTTTTTTAAAATAATAAACGTTTCTAAGATTCTAAAAAATTTCCCCAATATAATAGATTGTTAAAAGTGTGTTCATCATTTTTGCATTTGCATTTACATTTCTTTATAGTCCTAGCTGGTAAACTTTCTATGGAAGGATTTATATTCTTTTAATTTTAATTTTCCACTAATCCATTTCTCTATAAAATGAGGGATGCAATTATGAATGTATTTAAGAACTAAGCATAATCACTTCTCTTCACTAATTTTAATTTGTTCTGTATTTTTTTTTCCAATCATATTAGTGATTATAGGCTCTGTTCAGACCAAAAGCAATTCCTATTTACTCAATAATGCCCACAGGAAACTGAGTGTTCTAAATGCAATCTGGGCAAGTGAAAGAGATCAGCTTCCTATAGTCATCATGTCATCTGTTACAGTTAGGATCAGACAGGTAGTAACAATGTAACAAGTGTACCACCCCCACATCTCAGAGAGGTTTATATTTTGCTCATGCCATATACACACAGAAGTNCAAGTGAAAGAGATCAGCTTCCTATAGTCATCATGTCATCTGTTACAGTTAGGATCAGACAGGTAGTAACAATGTAACAAGTGTACCACCCCCACATCTCAGAGAGGTTTATATTTTGCTCATGCCATATACCCACAGAAGTTTCATGATGTATAGAGGACTCTGCTCATGCTAGTGAATCAGGTTGATAGAGGAGCTACCATTTCAAATGTGCCACGAAGGAGTGTTGGGAGGTCTTCATGCCAGCAATTCCTTGTTTTGTCCAGAAGCTACACACATACTTCTGGTCACATTGTATTTGTCAGAATCAATTACCTGGCACCCCAACCCATGGGGGCTAAGAAGTGTGTTCCTACTGGGTCCCTGGGAGATGGAGAT
Organism: Raphicerus campestris; assembly: GCA_006410735.1. NCBI lineage: Eukaryota > Metazoa > Chordata > Mammalia > Artiodactyla > Bovidae > Raphicerus > Raphicerus campestris. The sequence continues at coordinate 941,473 of SJYW01016655.1, read as the reverse complement.
CCAGCAATGGTGAGCAGTATTTTTGACAATGGCAAAGATGTACCAGTGTGAATCATTGCCTTTCACTAGAAGGGGAGACATGCCCTAAAGGAACAGTTAGTGTTCAGTTGTTATAACCGAAATGGAAATGCTAGTGTTACTACAAAAACAGATTTATAAAGGACAACAGAATCTCACCTCATGAACTGGAACTATGGTATGGCTTTTCCCTCACATTAAGAGTCATATTTTAGGTAAAATGTAGCCTTTTTCAAAATCTACTCTGTCACTGCATACTGGTAAGCTTCAGTTCAGTTCAGTTCAGTTCAGTTGCTCAGTCATGTCCAACTCTTTGTGACCCGATGAATTGTAGCACGCCAGGCCTCCCTGTCCATCACCAGCTCCCGGAGTTCACTCAAACTCATGTCCATCGAGTCGGTGATGCCATCCAGCCATCTCATCCTCTGTCGTCCCCTTCTCCTGCCCTCAATACTGGTAGGGTAGTATCAAGCAAATAATCTTGGAGGGTATTGCCAGCTGCTCAGTCTAACTTCCTCTTCACTTTCTAATCATGGGTCTTCTGTCCACATTGCTTTTGATATCATAGATTGTTAGGTTTTTGACTTCAAACATTGAGCCATCTCCATTTATATGGTATGAAGCATGATTCATTCTAAAGAGAACTTAAAAAACCTTTACTGCTGGTGTTGCTCATTGTGGTCATGCCTGCGTGAGCACAGTGAACAAGCACATTTCATCAGCTTAGTCTGAATGCTTAGTTGGAGTATTCTACCCATTTCTCTCCCCTGAACAAACTAAGTAACCCCATGGGCTCTATAATAAATCACAATTCAGTGGAAAGAATGGCAATAGATGAAGGTCTCATACAGCAGGAAATAAAGGGAGAAGTCCCGCCACTCTTATCCACTGGTGTTAAATGATAATAATAATAATAGTATTTGAGTAGGTGCATGCACATTGCATTCTAGGCTCTTTAGTGGCTGTGTATATTATATGTTCTAGCCTATTCTCAGAACAGAGAGTTAGCTGGTATTTGCCTATGTTTACATGAGGAAACAGTCTTAGATGTTTGTTCAAGTTCAAACAGCTGTTCAATGTCTCCAACTGTAATAAAATTTTGGAATTTAGATTTTATTTTATTTTATTGACTGTCCAGTATTTTAAATTCTCTGATGTTATCCTTACTTCTAATTTTAAAATAGCTTTCTATATTATATAATGCTGATTTAAATACATCTTTAAAATCTCCACGGACTTCCCTGGTGGCTCAGACAGTAAAGCATCTGTCTACAATGTGGGAGACCTGGGTTCGATCCCTGGGTTGGGAAGATCTCTTGGAGAAGGAAATGGCAATCCACTCCAAAACTATTGCCTGGAAAATCCCATGGACAGAGGAGCCAGGTAGGCTACAGTCCATGGGGTCGCAAAGAGTCGGACACGACTGAGCAACTTCACTTCACTTAAAATCTCCACAGGGTAGTGTAAGTACCTCCAAAATCTTTGCACAGTTATAGGTCTAACCCTTGTGACTTGGCAGGTATTCAGACAATGCTTATGAATAAATGAGTGCATCCGTGTAAGGCTCACATGTCTAGCCTAGCTGAAGACTACCATGTGTGCAATCTAGACCAGATGAGCTGTCTGACCTCCAAGGCCAATTTGCTATCAGTTTTCTATACAAGCAGAATCAGTTATCTGTTTTTTCTACTTAAGTTGAAAAAAATATTTTAAGAACAATTTTCATGATTGATTATATATAAAAATTCATGTTGAGTAATACATTTAATGAATAATAGCAAACGTGTAAGCATAAGAACAGATCAATATGAAAATAATTTATTAAGTGTAAATTATTTGTACTATATTTTCTAAACATATACAATAAGCTTGTGCTACTTTCATGATTGGAATAAAAATAAAAAAGATTAAAAAATACATGCTGATTCTAGAAAATCTAGGAAATGCAGAAAGATATAAATAAGAAAATAAAAAATAATTCCAAATTCCAGAGATTTGTTCTCTCAATCATTCTTTCTAAGGGCATGTGGACACACAAAACTTACACAACTGTAAGCATACATAGTATTGCAGCCTGATTTTTCATTTTATTATATCCTTTAAAATCTTTTTAAAAGATGCTTGTCAGCGGCTTCATACTGTTCTATCGTCTGGAAGGTGCATGATTTATTATTGGACATTTAGGCTCTGTCAATTTTTTGCAGTTATAAATAATGTTGTGATGAACATCTTTCTATATAAATCTCTGTGAGCATGGTTTTCAGTGCACCGTCCTTCCCTTGGAGTCCCTTGATTGGTAACGCACACCTCTACTAACTGATATTCGACATGTGGGGGTAAAGCTGTGTAGCTAGAACTTGTCAAGAAGACAAATAGTGTATCAGTGGCCTGTCTCATGCTCATAAAATAAAATGGTTACAACCATAATTCTGCAGACCATTTATTTGGCTAACAGCTAATGCTTCATTGATTCCATATACAATGTATCCCTAAAGAATGAAGGTGACCTTGGAGAGAGCTGGCCATCAAGAATCCAATTAATCCAGCCTCAGGATATTTGGTGCCCAGCACCGACCAGACCCAGCATGATCTGTTAGATCCTTGTTACTCAGAATGTAGGAAGGGATATGGGTTCTATTTAGTTGTGGATGCTCTTCAAGAGAAAAAACAGAATTGCTTAAATTTTACCTCTAAGGAATGTTGGTTGTGGGAGTAGTAGGCCTTTGTAGAAAGAGTAACAATGTAGTCTAAAATTTAGTGAGCTTTACTGAAGATTGCCCAAAAGAGGAAATATTTGGTTAAACCTGAATGTCACCGCACCAGAGGACTGGAAAAAATCATAGTCTTAGAACTCTGCTTCTAGGACATTTGAGATTTATAGCATGTCTATTTATAAAGTTCTTTAAATTGGGGTCCCATTTATTTTGTAGAATCAACAAAAAATTAAAATCCATATACAAAATGTACTTGAGTTGGTTTCCAGTTATTTAAGCTACCAGTATGAAAGCTTTGCATTCATCTCTAGCCTAAGAGGATAAAGCTTTTACCTTTGATATAGAATTTATTTAATCTTCTAGGACAGCACTGGAGATTCTAGGTCCAAACTCCAGGTATTTAATATGTCTCAGTTTTGCTCTGTGCTTCATGGTGACAGTTTTATCACTAGCTTTTAACACTTATTGTACTAAATTGCTATATTAATATTAATATCAGAGTGTGAAAAATTCAACTGGTAAGTGGTATGCAAATTAGCCTAATGCAAACTTTAATGGATTCATGCACTCAAAAAATCCTTTGAAACAAAGGTAACTAAAGTGATAAAAAGACCAACTAATCACCATTAAAAGGGAATATTACTACAAGTATAAGAACAAAATACTTTCAAGCAAGCAAGCTTGACTGATTTTAATCAAACAATATGAATGTAATAGCTGGTATAAACCTTTGATTATACTATGAGGTATAAATAGAAAACATTCCCCCTCCCCACGCCAAGTCAGGGTGCTCTGGATTGAATTGTGTCTGCAGTAAAAGACAAGTTGAAGTCCAAACACATAGTACCTGCAAACATAACCTTATTTAGAAATAGGGTCTTCACAGATGTAATACTGTTAAGATGAGGTCATTACAAGGGGCCTAATCCAACAAGATTGCTGTCCGCATATGATAATGCACATTTAGGCAGACAGATATGCACAGAAGGAAGGCAGTGAAGAGGGCCATGAGATTGATGGAAGCAAAGACTAGAGTGATGCATCTACAAACCAAGGAACGGGCAGCATTTCTGGCAAATGCCAAAAGCCAGAGGAAGCAGGGAAGAGTTCTCTCCCATAAGTTTCAGAAGGAACATGGTCCGGTGGACAGAGGGATTTTGGATTTCTAGCCCCCTCGGTCTGTGAGACAATGTATTTCCGTTGTTCTAAGCTGCCCAGTTTGCAATGCTTTGTTATGCTAGCTCCAGCAAGCTAGCAATAGCCATAGCTTTCCTCTGTGCTCTGCCAAACCTCATTCTTCTCTTGCCTCAATTAAGTCTGAGACAGATCACATAGATTTCTGGTCAGTTACTATTTTTAAAAGTCAGTCCAGTTTATGTTTCTAACCTCAGATCCAATTTGTATCTCATCTCCTTCCCTGCCTCCAGTATCAGCCAGGCCTGTTGGTCAGAGGACTCGGAGTAGGGAAGGGATGAGAATGGTTCTTGCAAATTTCCCACCTCTCTTAGAAGTGATGGGCAGAGGCATGTCTCATTCTAGGACACCCTTGTCCCCTTCATCTGTTGGATCTGGTTCTCTGCTGTTGGAAGGAAGTGGACTCAGAAAGATGGCAGAAGCTTCTTGATACAACAGTCAGTGATGGGGCATGCCCTCTGGACTTGTTCTTACTAAATCTGACTCTATGATGCTGTTGGTCCCTGTGTTTCCTTGGGGTGGTATTTTGTTTTACTCTTACCCATGCTGTCTCCCAGAACTTTCTGTGAGAGAGGCAGCTATGCTGCCTTTTGGTGTTCCCAATAGGTTCATGTTCAAGACACAGGTGGCCTCAGAGTTCCTGCCTTTCTCCTCTGTGCCCTTTCCTATGGATCATATACCCCACCAAAGTCCTCCATTTCTTCTCTATGCCTTGGGATTGAGGTGGAGAAAGGGCTGCATCCATCTTTTTTCCCAGTCATGCCACACCACTCCCTTGTCACTATGGAAACAATTCAGACCATTTTGTAAACACCCTGCCTCCCACATGCCCTGGGCAGCAAGGAGTCTTGGGCCCATGTAAGAGAGAATTCCTCTGAAGTGGATCCATACCTCCCAGAAACTCCTCCAGCAACCTGCTTAGCAGCGGCATATCTACGGTTCCACAGCTTCCAGCCAGTGAGGGTGACATCACACATCCTGGATATGGATGCCCTGACAAGTGATTCTCTCAAGGCTTTGGTTGCCTGGCCTCAAGGGATACTTAGAGCATTTCCCTCCCCCTCACCAAGGGGAAGAAAAGGACTTTGGGGAGGTAATAGTATCTTCACTGTGAGCACTGCCTCCCTGCGCTTGCAGAACCCCAGAGCCCCCCTGCCCCTGTCACCCCTAGTCCTGCTGTACAGCCTGGAAAGGTGTGGTGCTGGTGTGCGAGCTGGTAGAGCAGAGCCAAGTCAGTCCTGAGCAAAGTTTGCGGAGTCAGTTGTTGGTGTCTCTCCTTTAAATGTGGGACTATTTAATACCCAAACTTTGCCTTCATTCTGGCATCTTGGGAGTGCTGAGGGCACAAAACTTAGCCTGTGCCACTTTGGTAGTGAGAAGGGAGTGGGGCTGCATGATGGGAAAAGATGGGTCACTAACTCCTGGACAAAGATCAATATCCACTCAGTTGCCATTATACCAGGAAAAATGGGTTTTCTGTTTCTAGGCTTTTCCTTCCTCATACTTATCCTTTGATATTGCAAGATGTTTCAGAGGTTTGTTTGTTTGTTTGTTTTTAAAGATTTGGGATTTTGGGGGGAGGGGGTGCTGTGCTGCTCAGCATGTGAGATCTTAGTTACCTGACCAGTGATTGAGAGCCTGTGCCCCCTGCGGTGGGGATGCAGAGTCCTAATCACTGGACCGCCAGGGAACTCTGTAAGATGGTTTAGATTTTGGCTGAGATCTTAATGAGATGGAGGAGGAGTGATGTTTAATGTGTAAGCCTAATAAGAGTGCTGCTGGATGGCTGTGACTCATAGCCCCTTCCCTTAGGTGAGCACCCCAGTGAGATTTAGAGGAAGGGAATCTGCTTCTACTCACCTACTTAGAGACTGACTGGCTCAAGTTGGGGTCAGTTACTTTAGTAATTGGATTGGCTACTTGATGGCTTCAGTTCTAGACTGAAAGTTTTCAAAATGTGATCATCATCAGCAGTCTCACCTGGAAAGTTGGTAAGAATACAGATTCTCAGGCCCCACCCCAGACCTATTGAACTAAGACCTGGGGGTGGGGTGCAGGCATCTGTATTAAAAAATGCTCCAAGTGACTCCAATGCATTCTCATGCTGGAGAACCACTGCTCCAAAGATGTTTCTCTTCTCCAATTCAAAGTGACACCCTAGCCTCTCTAAGAAATGGGTGTCTACTTGGTAGGGCCTAGTATGATAGATATGACTTACCTTAAGAATTATTCTTTTGAAATTTTCTGATGATTTTTCCATCCACCACACACTTTTAGCTTAAAAGCTTTCTGATGCACTTCAGCTGAAGCAAAAAGAGTCTCCTAAGAAGGAGGAAACTTAGGAATTTAACTACTTTAAGCAAGGCAATTTCCACTTGGATTCAGTTGTCCTTACTATGATGCTTATTAACTATGGGATATTTCCTCACATAAGATGAGGTTTAAGGATGGGACTCACTTTTCCCTGTATTGTCTTCTCTGTAAGAATCATCACCATCAAACATACTATATATTTTGTATGCTTCTATTATGTTCTGCATGTCTTCCTCCACAAGAACGTGAGCTTCATGAAGACCAGGGCTTTTGTCTGTTTTATTCAGTGCTGGTTCCCCTAAATAGTGCTAGGTTTATTACAGACATTGCCGATTATTTATTCAATGAGTGCATGAGAGTTGGGTTGTTTAGATTTCTATGTTTATTGATTCATTGAAGAAAATTATCGTTTTTATTCTGATTTCTATTTGTCAGTATGCTTAATACTGCAGGCATCATAAGGTCCTTAGAAGTCCAATCATTTTAGTATGACATGAACTGAAGAATTTACTAGATTGATGTGGAAGTTATTACCTAGAGATATGCTATAGAGCTGCATGGATGGGAACTGGACGAGGGAGAAGACACGAGAGAGGCAGGGAGAATTACTGTGTGAAACTAACACCTAAGGATTTTTGTTGGTAACTCTGGAATGTGCCAGTCTGCTGTTTATTCAACAGTATCCTTTTGTAGGGGTTATTTAGGGCGGGGGGCAGTAACTCTGTTTTCATGGGTAATTGTGTTAGGTCTAACACGGCCCAGAATGCAGTATTTCCATTTCCCTTTTGGCACATTTTACAGCTCCTACTTCACACATGTTCATTGTTTTCCCGCTCACTGACGATCCTATTTTGACGCAGAAGAGTTGGTCTCCGCCCTTGGTGCACTGGGAGGGTAACAGGCAGACACACTTGGAGGTGGTGGCTGCAAGGAGAAAGACAGTGTGACTCTCTATAGTGCTTTAGGATTTGATTTTACCTGTCCTCCCCAGCACAGCGAGCACTTTGGTGGCAATCAGTGAGAATGTGGGCACAAAGGCACTGACTCAAAAGACCCAACTGTGGTTGAATGGAGTCATCTGGACGTAAGCGAGGAGAGGCTGCCTGTAAATCAGTAAGATGTGGGAGCCAGGCTACCTCTAATACCTCCCTCTCCCTCACTAGCCACATCCAATCAGCTGCTCAATTCAGTTCAGTCACTCAGTCATGTCCGACTCTTTGAGATCCCATGAATCGCAGCACACCAGGCCTCCCTGTCCATCACCAACTCTTGGAGTTCACCCAAACCCATGTGCATCAAGTCAGTGATGCCATCCAGCCATCTCATCCTCTGTCGTCCCCTTCTCTCCTGCCCCCAACCCTCCCAGCATCAGGGTCTTTTCCAATGAGTCAGTTCTTCGCATGAGGTGGCCAAAGTATTGGAGTTTCAGCTTCAACATCAGTCCTTCCAATGAACACCCAGGACTGATCTCCTTTAGGATGGACTGGTTGGATCTCCTTGCAGTCCAAGGGACTCTCAACAACACAGTTCAAAAGAATTAGTTCCAGCACTCAGCTTTCTTCACTGTCCAACTCTCACATCCATACATGGCCACTGGAAAAACCATAGCCTTGATGAGATGGACCTTTGTTGGCTAAGTAATATCTCTGCTTTTTAATATGCTTTCTAGGTTGGTCATAACTTTCCTTCCAAGGAGTAAGCATCTTTTAATTTCATGGCTGCAGTCACCATCTGTAGTGATTTTGGAGCCTAAAAAAATAAAGTCTGACACTGTTTTCACTGTTTCTCCATCTATTTCCCATGAAGTGATGGGGCCAGATGCCATGATCTTAGTTTTATGAATGTTGAGCTTTAAGCCAACTTTTTCACTCTCCACTTTCACTTTCATCAAGAGGCTCTTCCGTTCTTCTTCACTTTGTGCCATAAGAGTGGTGTCACCTGCATATCTGAGGCTATTGATATTTCTCCTGGCAATCTTGATTCCAACTTGTGCTTCATCCAGCCCAGCGTATCTCATGATGTACTCTGCAAATTGGTTAAATAAGCAGGGTGACAATATACAGTCTTGATGTACTCCTTTCCTGATTTGGAACCCGTCTGTTGTTCCATGTCCAGTTCTACCTGTTGCTTCCTGACCTGCATACAAGTTTCTCAAGAANTGTACTCTGCAAATTGGTTAAATAAGCAGGGTGACAATATACAGTCTTGATGTACTCCTTTCCTGATTTGGAACCCGTCTGTTGTTCCATGTCCAGTTCTACCTGTTGCTTCCTGACCTGCATACAAGTTTCTCAAGAAGCAGGTCAAGTGGTCTGGTATTCCCATCTCTTTCAGAATTTTCCACAGTTTCTTGTGATCCACACAGTCAAAGGCTTTGGCATAAAGCAGAAATAGATGTTTTTTCTGGAATTCTTTTGCTTTTTCAATGATCCAGCGGATGTTGGCAATTTGATCTCTGGTTCCTTTGCATTTTCTAAAACCAGCTTGAACACCTGGAGGTTCACAGTTCATGTATTGCTGAAGCCTGGCTTGGAGAATTTTAAGCATTACTTTACTAGCGTTGAGATGAGTGCAATTGTGCGGTAGTCTGAGCATTCTTTGGCATTGCCTTTCTTTGGGATTGGAATGAAAACTGACCTTTTCCAGTCCTGTGGCCACTGCTGAGTTTTCCAAATTTACTGGCATATTTTCTACCTCCTGTCAATCCATTTCCACAATGTCTTCAATCTGTCCTTCATGTTCTTTTCTCATTGGCGCCACCTGGGAACACTCATATCACTTATTGAGCATGCATGATGAAACCACAGAATATACCAAGTGCTTTGCATGCTTTATTTCATTTAACCCTCACAATGAACTACAAGGTATCATACTAACTCTACAAACCAAGTCAGCTCAGAGAGGTTACTTAAGTGATTTGCCCATGGTCCCACAATTTAGTAAGTGGGAGAGGCAGGTTTTAAATCATAAATGACTTATAGGGCTGCCTTCTTATAATTCTGTACCACATTTTAAATTTCTTCCTAGAATATTCCTAGGTTATGACTGGGAATCTGGATTTCAATAAGCAGTGAAATTGGGTGATATTTTTCTCAGGCTTGGCTTCAAAACCACCCCATCACTTCATGATTCATATAAATCTTGTATTCATGAAAGAGTTTTAAAATGACCATTTGGGGTAAAAGTACCAAAGCCAAGTATATTAAATCAATTTAAAGTAAAGGGATATAGGCTCATTTAATAAAAGTTCAAGGTCTTCCACCATTTGTCCTCATATCCCTTTGCAGCAGATATTCTCTGCTTTCTTTATCCCAGATAGAGTGACTCTCTCTCTGTTTCCCAATAAGGACCCCAAGGTTGGTCCAGTTTTTGTCCATTGCCCATCCTATTCCCTTCTTTTGCCAGACTGGTATGCTTTTTCCAATATTCCCACACATGTCCAATTTCTATAAGCCTTACCTCCTCCATGAAGCATTGTATAGCCACATATCCCCCACCAAAGTTTTCTATAACTAAATTTTAATGGTGTAAATTTCTCAATACTACATCTGACATTTTTATAACTTTTTGTTAATTAGCTTCCCTGGTGGCTTGGATGGTAAAGAATCCGCCTGCAATACAGGAGATTGGGGTTCAGTCTCTGGACTGGGTAGATTCCCCTGGAGAAAGCTAGCTTTTCATATGTCTTTCTCCCAAGCCTCTTACAACTGCTTTGTGAGAGAACAGTAACCACGACTCATCCATCTGTTTGTCCCAACCAGATCTTAACAAGGTGCTCAATTAATTCTGCTTCATCAACTGGTTTCAATTCTGAATTTGGGGTGCAGGTATAAGTATTCAAAAAGAAAAGTATTTGAGGGATAATTTATGTTGCCAAAATATCTGAGTCAGACTGAGAAACAGTCTGTGGCTTCTTTGGGGCAAATATCAACACTTTCTCATGTATCTCAACTGATGGGAGAAAACAGCAAAAGAAAATGGGGAGATTTCTTAAGCACATAAACTTCCTGTCCACGGTAGGAAGCATTTCTTGAAAAGGCATGAATTTCCCTTTTACGTTGTCAACCAGCTAGAGAAGGTTTTAGTTGGGGACAGTCTTGTTTGTTGTTGGAAACTCTAGGATTTGTTAAGAACAGGAGACAGCTCTACCTCTAGAGAGAATGGCAGGTCCCCAGGCTTGGGGAAAGGCCATGGTCTCCACTCCTGCAGTAGGTTATAACCTAAGTGCTCTAAGCAAGATGATTTTCAGATTACCAGCATGAGAAGGCCCTTCCTGCCACCTCCAAGAGTCGGTTTTCATGCTTCCATCCTTACGAAACCTTTTCAGGCAATGAGATATTTATCTCTCTTGTAGCTCTTATCACATACTGTCTTGAATTAAAGCTATTCATGTAATTACTGTGAAATTTGGGGGCTCCCCTGGTGGCTTAGTGATAAAGAATCTACATGCTAAGTGAGTTTGATCCCTGGGTTGGGAAGATCCCCTGGAGAAGGAAATGGCAACCCACTCCAGTATTCTTGCCTGGGAAATCCCATGGACAGAGGAGCCTGGTGGGCTACAGTCCATGGGGTCATAAAAAGCTGGACACGACTTGGTGACTAAACAACAGCACTGTGGAATGTTACTCCAACTGTGAACAATTTGAGGATATAAAGATCCTTTATCACCATACCCCTCACCTTACTTTGAACAGTGATTTTAGCATACGGGATACTAAAAAGATGTTTATTGAATTCATTTTCCCCTCTTGGTGGTGGATATTTTTGACATTTAGACAAAACATTTAATGCCACAAAATTAGGCTCCTTGGGAAGGCTCTTGTGTTCCAACTTTTGAAAAGTGGGTTTCATGTTACTTTGAAGTTCCACTTTAAACTTTTTCTCATTTCATTTTAGATAGAGAAGGAAAAGGGTAGCAAAGTACACAGTGTAATCAAGAACACAGTTTAATCAAGATGACATTGAATTCAACTCAAAATTAATAATACCCCAGCCTTCCATGAGTAGATTGAGTATGAAATACGTTTTTAGTTTCCTCTTTTCATAAATGCTGTGGTTCATACTTTTGTTCTGGAGTGCCACATGAACAGATATCTCTGTGACACTGACTTTTGCTCACCAGCTAAAGAAGGCTGGCACAGGCAGAGCATATCTTTAGGGGGAAAAATGCTTTCTGTTTTTGGACTGTGTGTAGGATCAAGGGATATTTTAAATGACTTAACTCCCTTATTAAGTAATGTTCATGCTTTATTTTTACTACCCCAAGACATTCTGCTAACTTGACCAATATTTGTTAAGTATTCAAACTTTGTATGTTTTGTGAAATGAAAATATCTCCTGCCATATAAATAAACAAGAAATGTCACAGCCATTGGGCTTTCCTGGTGGCTCAGCAGGTAAAGAATCTGCTTGCAATTCAGGAGACCTGAGTTTGATCCCTGGGTTGGGAAGTTCCCCTGAAGGGGTTCTTCCTGGAGAATCCCCATGGACAGAGGAGCCTGATAGGCTACAGTCCATGAGGTCCCAAAGAGTTGGACACGATTGAATGGCTTAAGCATAGTCACAGCCATCAGCGATTTCTGGCTTCCGAATGTGAATGAGGTCTCTCCAGACTGAGATCTAGCAGATGCTGCCACCACCTATGGTGATCGCTGAGGAGCTGGGAAAATGCAAGAAGCAGCTGTCTGCCACTCCTTAAGGTGAATAAGGAAGGAAACAGGATTGGCTCCAGATAGAGGTGCATATGAAAGGAATGAGTTCAGTGAGCCAGAGGCTTGCATCTTCCTATACAAAGAATGTTAAATTCCTTAACTTGATATCTGATCTTTGATGTTCAGAGGGCCTGCTCCCTTTGTGGCAAACTTGTATATAGCCAGACTCCCCCTCCTGCATCCTTGGAGCAGTTTTCTCAGAGCTACTAAGATCCTTTCCCGGGCTCAGGCTCGTGGGCCTAGATGTTCCCACCAAATAAAATAACTCTACTTTCAGGTTGTGACTATAGTTTTAGTTGACTGCTCTTTTTTAAAGACAAGCTTAGGATCCTGGTGACTATGGGATTGAGATATATGTAGGGGTCACAAAGGGAGAAGGCAATGGCACCCCACTCCAGGACTCTTGCCTGGAAAATCCCATGGATGGAGGAGCCTGGTGGGCTGCAGTCCATGAGGTTGTTAGGAGTCGGACACGACTGAGCGACTCACTTTCACTTTTCACTTTCATGTATTGGAGAAGGAAATGGCAACCCACTCCAGTGTTCTTGCCTGGAGAATCCCAGGGACAGGGGAGCCTGGTGGGCTTCCGTCTATGGGGTCGCACAGAGTCGGACACGACTGAAGCGACTTAGCAGCAGTAGCAGCAGCAGCAGGGGTCACAAAGAGTCAGACCTAACCTAGGGGCTAAGCACGCACACACTAAGCAAAGGGCTAAAAATAAAGATATATTTTGACTAAATCGTTAAGCCATGTATTGTTACTCAGCCAAATTTGGAAAGAATAATTTGTAGGAAAAGAAAAAGGGGGGAAAAAAAGAAACTCTTTGAAACAGAGGAGTTCCATGAAGACCTTTCTCCATGATAAACAAGGAAAATAGATGTTAAACAGTAAACACATCCCCAAGTACCTGTGTTACCTATTGTGGTAGACAGGCACCATTTGTCCTTCCTGCTGTCCAAATCCTTTTTATTTTTTGTATGTATTTTTTATGATAATGTTCTTACATTATAATTTTTAGAGAAAAAGTTTATGGTTTAAATTCAAAATTTAAATAAATACATAGTTGTATAGTACTATCAGCTCTTGTCTACCACAAATTATTGTCTCTGAGAGAGTTGTCAGTTATGTGATAGTGTTGATCAGGCAACAAAAAAAATGAATAGTAATGTTTACCTACATGATGATTGAACAATGATTAGAGTCAAGCAATGTAAGTATTCAGGCCTGGTTTTCCATCTTCTATGTAAAATTGGAATGCTCAAACTAATTGCACTCATCTCACATGCTAGTAAAGTAATGCTCAAAATTCTCCAAGCCAGGCTTCAGCAATTTGTGAACCGTGAACTTCCAGATGTTCAAGATGGTTTTAGAAAAGGCAGAAGAACCAGAGATCAAATTGCCAACATTCGCTGGATCATCAAAAAAGCAAAAGAATTCCAGAAAAACATCTATTTCTGCTTTATTGACTATGCCAAAGCCTTTGATTGTGTGGATCACAAGAAACTGTGGAAAATTCTGAAAGAGATGGGAATACCAGACCACTTGACCTGCCTCTTGAGAAACCTGTATGCAGGTCAGGAAGTAACAGGTAGAACTGGACATGGAACAACAGACTGGTTCCAAATAGGAAAAGGAATACATCCAGGCTGTATATTGTCACCCTGCTTATTTAACTTATATGCAGAGTACATCATGAGATACGCTGGGCTGGATGAAGCACAAGTTGGAATCAAGATTGCTGGGAGAAATATCAATAACCTCAGATATGTAGATGACACCAGCCTTATGGCAGAAAGTGAAGAACTAAAGAGCCTCTTGATGAAAGTGAAAATGGAGAGTGAAAAAGTTGGCTTAAAGCTCAACATTCAGAAAACTAAGATAATGGCATCTGGTCCCACCACTTCATGGCAAATAGATGGGGAAACAGGGGAAACAGTGGCAGACTTTAATTTTTGGGGCTCCAAACTCGCTGCAGATGATGACTGCAGCCATGAAATTAAAAGATGCTTACTCCTTGGAAGGAAAGATATGACCAACCTAGAAAGCATATTAAAAAGCAGAGACATTACTTTGTCAACAAAGTTCCATCTCATCAAGGCTATGGTTTTTCCAGTGGTCATGTATGGGTGTGAGAGTTGGACGGTGAAGAAAGCTGAGTGCCGAAGAATTGATGCTTTTGAACTGTGGTGATGGAGAAGACTCTTGTGAGTCCCTTGGACTGCAAGGAGATCCAACCAGTCCATCCTAAAGGAAATTGGTCCTGGGTGTTCATTGGAGGGACTGATGTTGAGGCTGAAGCTCCAATATTTTGGCCACCTGATACAAAGAGCTGACTCATTTGAAAAGACTCTTATTTTGGGAAAGATTTAAGGCAAGAGGAAAAGGGAATGGAGGATGAGATGGTTGGATGGCATCACTGACTCGATGGGCATGAGTTTGGGTAAACTCCAGGAGTTGGTGAAGGACAGGGAAGCCTGGCGTACTGTGTTCCATGGGGTCGCAGAGTCAGACACGACTAAGTGACTGAACTGATCTGATGTGAAATTGCCTTATTCAAGGCACAAGATGAGAAGCCCCTGAGAGTGACTTGCTGAGTAGCCACCATCAGATGGCCTGTTGGCTGTGCCAATCATGGTGACCCTCTGTCATGGATTTCATCCTGCCACCTGTCAAGGGAACTGGACCTTGATAATCAGCTTTAAGTGGATCGAGAAAAGCCTGGATTTGGTTTATAAAGCCTCCCCCTTTTTCCAGGACTGACTCAAAGAACTGGGTTGAAAAGTGAAAGAGAAGTCAAGGGTAATAATAAGGTTTTTATCTTTGTTTTTGCAAAACTAAAGTGGCTTCAGCAAAAGGTAGATGTTAACAATTTAGTAAGTTCCTGTTGCTTACTTTATGCCTCGATTTCAGATGATTTTTTGAAAAGGGACCAGAGGGAAATCTAGCTGCCTATTTGAGTTCTGATCTTCAACCCATATTTATGTATTATATGAAGCTCAGTTGAACTATTTCAGGTTCCAGTTTCACCTTAGCGCAAATGCACTGCTGTGAAGTTTCTGCTTTTAAGCAATTCACAAATGAAATGCCAATAGGCAATACACTCACTGAAAATAGAAATGTAATACTATTTTTTAAGCATCAAATAGGCAGAGATATAAACAGGTAATAGCTCCAAGGTTTGGTGAGGGTGTGGAAGGCAGTTTTTATCACACACTGTAAATATGAATATAATATGATAAAGACATTTCTAGAAAGCAAGTGGATACATTGCATCAACAAAGACTTTCTATTTTAAAATAGTATTTATCTAGAAACATTTCATTTAAGTATAATCTAAGGATAGACTCTTAGAATATAGATTTATCTGTGATAGATTTGTCTATCACAGCACTGTTTCCAACAGCAAAATCTGGGGGAAAATCTAAATATCAAATTGAAGATTGATTAAGTAAAATCACAAAATGCCCATAGAAGCTTTTGCAGACATTGAAAATTATGTGGCAGAATAATATATAATGATATGGAATTAGTTTCATGATATATCAAAGTGAAAAAACAGCAATATATAAAATAAAATGTAGTTTATGATCCTATTGTTTTCAAGTAATATAATCAATGCCATCCCTGAGGTATGTGAGGCTCCAGGGAATTTTTTAATGGGGTGTTTCTTTTATATAAATGATCGAAGCCATTCTAAATAGTGTCAACTCCATACTAGCATTCCGATCTCAAGCAATTTTGAGAAAGACTACCCTGATGGCCAGTGGCTCACCAGGCTGCTCTCTGGGAATGAGGGTCTAGCTCTGAGCCAGGGAAGACTCTGTAGATACAGTCCCAGAGCTTCTTGGAACATCACACCTAATGAGGAGAGAAGCAGTAGAAGGTAGAAGAATGTCCCACAACGGGGGAATAGGGCTTGGGCTCACAACGAACCTCATGTGGGTTCAAGGCATCCTGCCTATGGAACCCTACCAGCATGGGCTGATCCCAGGCACCACAAGGGGATTTCAAAATACCTGAGGCAGATATTTTTGGTAATTGGTATTGATGAGGAACCCAGTCCAGGCTCAGGGTTCTCTACCTATGCTGGCCCCGGCTGGTTCCATCTGCCAGAGGAAACTTAGACAATTTGATAAAGGCCCTCCAAAGGGCGGGGAAGAGGGGTGCTCAAGCATGAGATCAGGATGGGTGTTCTTACTTGGGGATGAAAGGTGAGTCTAATTATGTATGTGCAGAAAAAGAATGGAAAGATTTACACCAAAGTTGTTAAAGTAGTTATTTCTAATTGTGGGTAGGTTGGCTTCTAATTTTCCCTTCTATTTAAATCATTTCCTAACATTTTTTACAATGAAAAAGAATTAGTTTTGATTAAGGCAAGGTTATTTATAAGAAACAATGTATAAATACAAATAAGATGTACTAGCTGAGTACTCTTGCCTGGAAAATCCCATGGATGGAGGAGCCTGGTAGGCTGCAGTCCATGGGGTCACGAAGAGTCGGGACATGACTGAGCAACTTCACTTTCACTTTTCACTTTCATGCATTAGAGAAGGAAATGGTAACCCACTCCAGTGTTCTTGCCTGGAGAATCCCAGGGACGGGGGAGCCTGGTGGGCTGCTGTCTGCGTGGTTGCACAGAGTCAGACACGACTGAAGTGACTTAGCAGCAGCAGCAGCAGCAGCTGAGATGAAGGTCAAGTGATAGCTCTTTTAGTATGAATTACCATTGGAGCTTACCTGAACATTTTTCCCAGTTGTAGCAGGTGTCATAGCCACAGGATTCATTCTTTGTGCTACTGGATGAAAGTTTTATCCTTTCCAGACCCCATTTTAACTGTGGACCCTCTTCACATGAACCAATATGTAGAAAATGGAGTTGCTGATTATTTAAACATTTCTCAGCCAAAAGCTTACAAGCAGATGAAGTAAAGTGATGGCTGGATGTTGTATCAAGCACACAGATTTCTTCTGAATAATGGCTGTACGGGAGAAAAAAGCAAGCATTTATACATGAAGACTAGAAAAGATGGTGTGTAGCCAACTCGTATGTTAACTTTCCACCTAGTTCTGTACCCCTTACTCTCCTCCCCCTGGTTTCTCTCCTTTCAGTCCCTCATTTAACCTTGCATGCTCTGGGATTCATCTTCCTAAAAAAAAATTCATTTTAAGCTTGTTACTACTCACAATTGCCTTCAAATTAAAGTCTGAATTCATTAATTCTGATAATCAAAATCTTCTATTTTAAATTCATCCAATCAACTTCCCTTTCTAGAATCAGTTTCCCATCCTCCTTAATCCCTTTTTATCACCTGACAATTGTATTGAGCATTTTCTAGACTGACAAGATTATTCTTCCTTTGCTACCATCCCATGCCCTGCTCAATCCATGTTGCACTGTCTCCCCTCTCCAGCTGTCTATGTCCAGATCAATTCTTGGCTACATTTTGAAGCTAATCCTGATCAACCTAGCCTATTTTAGTCTGCACTTCCCCTGAACTCATTTGCAACACCAAAGTCTTATATATAATTATATAGCATTGCAAGTGTGTTTGTATTGTGACTAAGAACATGAGTTTTTAGGTCAATCTCTGATTAACTCACTAAATCTAAGTAAAGGGATGGGCCTTGTTAACAAGAAGATAGCTATAGTCTTTCTCTTGCTGAGAGGACAAGAACTTGATTACTCCAAACCTGAGTTTCTTCTCTGATGTCAACTTCAGAGTTAAAAATCAGTGCACCAGTGTGTAAATTTGTTTCCAGGAACTGAAGCCCAGAGAGAGAACAAAAAGCCACTTTCTAAGTTCAGAGAATTTAAGCTGTGGGGCCAGTCACTCTGACAAACACCTTTGATGCCATATCAAAGAAGACTGAGGCGTATAGGAAGAGGCTGGAGAGGAAGGGCTGAGCAGAAATTCAGACAGTTCTAGAGGACAGTCTGTGCTCTCATAGTCTGGTATTGCAAAGACAAAGAAAGAAGTTCCCTCTGGGTTACATGGACAATGCGAGTGTTGTGAGTTCTCCCTAGAAGCCCATTTTCTGGGTGAGGAGACCCCAGCAGCAGGTAGCTCATACAAGGTGGACCACTTGTGGTCGATTCTTTGGAAGGTAGACAGAGCCATCTTTGGGCTGAATTACAACAGTGGAATGTTATGGAAAAAGTCCCTGTAGTGGTCTTATAAATAAATAAGCAAACAAAGTGTCCCTACAAGTGTTTGCTTACTTGGAACTCAGAAGAATGTGAGAGGCAATCAATGTTAAAGCTGAAAAAAAACCTTGGTGCAAAGAAATAGAAGAAAAATACAAAAGTAGCAATTATGAACTGCTGCTGCTGCTGTTTAGTCCCCAATTGGTGTCTGACCCTTTGTGACTCCATGAACTGTAGCCCAGCAGGCTTCTTGTCCACGGGATTTTCCAGGCAAGAATACTGCAGTGGGTTGCCATTCCCCTCTTCAGGGGATCTTCTTGACCCAGGGATTAAAACTGTGCCTCCTGCATTGGCAGGCGAATTCTTTATCACTGAGCCACCTGGGAAGCCCCAACAATTATGTATCTGTGTTTTTAAAGATGAAAATTGCCCTAGAACAGCCTGAATTGTTTAAAATATATAAAAAGTGAAATATCACAACTGGACTCAGTCTGTTGACTTCCTATTTCACCATTTATTCATTCTCTTCTTCGATAACTTAACTCTAATTTTATTTACCATGTAGGACCACCCAAGACAGACAGGTCATGGTGGAGAGTTCTGACAAAATGTGGTCAACTGGAGAAAGGAATGGTAAATCACTTCAGTATTCTTGCCTTGAGAACCCCATGAACAGTATGAAAAGGCAAAAAGATAGGACACTGAAAGATGGGTGTGCAATATGCTACTAGAGATCAGTGGAGAAATAATTCCAGAAAGAATGAAGGGAAGGAGCCAAAGCAAAAACAACACCCAATTGTGGATGTGACTGATGATAGAAGCAAGGTCTGATGCTGTAAAGAGCAATACTGCATAGGAACCTGGAATGTTAGGTCATGAATCAAGGCAAATTGGAAGTGGTCAAATAGGAGATGGCAAGAGTGAATGTCGACATTCTAGGAATCAGTGAACTAAAATGGACTGGAATGGGTGAATTTAACTCAGATGACCATTATATCTACTACTGTGGGCAGGAACCCCTTAGAAGAAATGGAGTAGTCATGGTCAACAAAAGAGTCCAAAATGCAATACTTGGATGCAATTTCAAAACTGACAGAATAATCTCTGTTCGTTTCTAAGGCAAACCATTCAATTCACGATAATCCAAGTCTATGCCTGGACCAGTAATGCTGGAGAAGCTGAAGTTGAACAGTTCTGTGAAGACTTACAAGACCTTTCAGAACTAACACCCTAAAAGATGTCCTTTTCCTTATAGGGACTGGAATGC
>SJYW01016655.1:836555-892906 GCA_006410735.1 Raphicerus campestris | reverse complement strand
ATGGGCTTGTTTTTCTTTGGTGTCTTGTGTGGCTATGCCTCTTTGGCTTTTGTAAATAAATCCACACTTACTCAGGTCAAGGAGGGACTCTAAGCTATACATTTCCAAAGAGCATCAGTTTTCAAGCACACAGAGCTTTGCTCCCTGCCTACCAGTTTGACGTCATCAGTGACCACATACAAGGATTCTTTGCTCCCTCACTAAGTGTCAGGTGGAAGCCAGAACTGGTCCTCAGCTGCTCACACTTTCTGCCCTGCACAATTTGTGAGCAATGTGGAAAGGAAAACATTGCAATTTTTAAAGAGTAATGAGGGCAAGGGGATCTTTGGAGGTGTTAATTTCTTAGAGGAAGGGATAAAAATGACAGGAGAGGTGTATGGCATCTCATTTCCTCAGGAAGCAAAATTATTTTTCACATTAAAAGAATGAAAAGTCTTTCTGGCCAACCAATGACCTGGACATCTCTGTATCACACATCTCCCACCACATTGAGAGTAAAGAGGTTCAGTTTCATTGATGACTTTCTTTTTCTGTGACTCCTTTCATTGATCTTTCTGCCAATGTTGTCGGAGAGAAAGTAGATGAGATGGAGTATGTCTTTCTTTTATCTCGATGTAGAGCATTTTGTTGTCTCTCAGTTTGAATTATAATTGCAATGTCTTTTAAAAACATGGAGGGGTGTGTGTATTTGTATGCATATGCTGTTATTTGTATAAAGAGAAGGATCTACCTAAGATGCCCAGAAAATCTTAATTTTGTAAACTGTGTAGTCCCTAAACACATTCATCTCTCGGACATGTATGATCAAGAATCAAGTGAAGCTCAGCCACAATACCAAGCTGAAGTTCTCACAGATTTCCATATGATCTCTTTATCAATAGTTTTAAGGTTACGTAACAGTTGAAAAGTGAAAGTCACTCAGTCATGTTCAACTCTTTGTGACTCCATGGACTTTTGCCCACCAGGCTCCTCTGTCCATGGGATTCTCCAGGCAAGAAGGCTGGAGGGGGTTGCCATTTCCTTCTCCAGGGGATCTTCCCAACCCAGGGACTGAACCTAGGTCTCTTGCATTGCAGGCAGATTCTTTACCACCTGAGCCACCAGGGAAACCCATGTAAGAGATTAAGTTTCTCCTTTTCCTTCAGATATTATAAAAGCACAGAACAGGATAAAGAAGGCAAGGTAGCAGAGAGCTTGAGGAATTAGCAGAGCCGCTTGTTTGACCCAAACTGTCTGGTTTTGGGTCTAATTTAGGGTCTCTTTGCCTTTAGTTTTTTCATAGGCAAAATAGGCCTAATCATAGCTGAGCTCAGATAAACTCTCCAGGATTCTGTGATTAAAAATGAGACATAACTTGAACAAGTATGTTGAGAAATTTGGAAGATATGAAATAGTTGAAACTCCCTTACTTTTCCTCCAAGTAACCAACACGCCAGACTAATGGGAGTTCTCAGCTCCTGCTGCCGGCTAGCTGCCGGTCAGAAACTGAACCTCCAGGTTTATATGTTCCTGTCTTTCACAGCTTCACTCTTCTGAACCACTAGTCCAGTTACAGACTTACCAAGAGTCAGTTTTATTTGTTTCCAAGTCTATTTATGCCAATTCCTATTGTAACTGTGTATGCTAATTAAATATATCAACTTATACAATATATCAAACTTACATATAAGTTGATAAATATATCAACTGATAAAAATAAAGGAGGAAAAATTATTTTTATAAAAACAAAGTTGAAAACATTGAATAATTTAAAATGGTTTGCAAAAATGTTTCTCTGAATTAACTGTGGATGAAACTACTGTAAAAGATTAAGGGGAAAAATACATATAAAAATTTTAAAGCATTTTCTAGTCAAATTTGCTGCAAAAGTTGCCTTTAAGCCTTTACCTCTCTTCAAAACAGTAATTTTCAACTTTGGTTGTATCCAGATTAATTCGGAAAGATTTTGTATAAACACAGGTACTGGCCCTCCTAGCTCAACGACATCAGAATCAGGGAAAGGGACTTAAGCAGAGGTGGTATTTAAAGAAGTGCCCTACTTGGAGTTTAAAAACTTATTGTTTTAGAGAAATTGATATGGGATAGCAAAATTGCTATCTATGAGATAGCAAATGATGAATTAGGTATTTGTTTTATTCAAGAAAGAAATCCTGGAACTCAAAACAGGAGACCCTTTAGGAAATAAGAGGTTGCTCCTATGTTAGAAAATTGGTGAATATTTGTGTATTTCTATGTTCTAAATTAAAAATAATGGGCTCCCAGTGGCTCAGCAGTAAAGAATCCACCTGCAATGAAGGGACTGCAGGAGATGTGGGTATGATCCCTGGGTCGGGAAGATCCCCTGGAGGAGGAAATGGCAACCCACTCCAGCCTTCTTGCTTGGAGAATCCCATGGATGGAGGAGCCTGGCAGGCTACAGTCCAGGGAGTCGCAAAAAGTCAGACAGGACTGAAGCGACTCATCAAACAAGCAAATAAGTTAATATAAAATGTTTAATTAATTAAAAAGCAGTGTGTATTACTTTTCTGTCACTTTCCACTTGAGCTAAAATTTCAGTTAGCCCTCAATTTTGATCTTGTTATATAAGAGCACTGTGCTCTATCAGAATATTGAAGTATTAGATTGGAAAATAAAACTGACCTCACTCTCCAAGATTTGAAAGTATCCACTTGACCAATAGCTACTTATGTGTGCCTGAACTCTTCATCGATACAAGGTGAAATACAACTCAGCCCGTCATAAGCAACAGCATCTCTGTGGATGCTACACAGATAATCTCAAAGAACACCACCTTAGCAGACCCCAGGATCCTGAGCTGTTACCTTTTTCACAGCTGAGTGAGTCCAAAATAGGTGGTGTCCAGGAATCCCCACTGCATGTGTACCGTGATGGCCCATTGACAACCGAACCTCTGGGACAGTTTAGCTCAATGGAGTCACCAATTTTATATAATATCTGAAATGGTGACAGCGTCAGTCCTTCTGGCACTGTTGGCTTGAGGCACTCTGTCCCTGCAGAGAGAGAAACATTTCAGATGCATTTGGTGGAGCAGAACACTCAAGGGATACAGGCAGATTTTGTGCATTCCAACAAATGATTTTATGTGACTGACCACACTGGTTCAGTGTTAATGCTGCCTTTTGAGCAGAAAAACGGAGTCTTGAGGATCCCAGACTTCCACTGAGAAGACTTTAGTTCCATTAATGGAAGAACTTGCTACAGAAATGATTTCAGATAATCCTAACTTTCACTACATCATTGGGACATTTTCAAGAAAATATCTTTTCACTCTTCTCCCCAGTGAGTTTTCCCAAAAGCAGGTGGCTGCACTGTGGGTGACACAGAGGCAGGATGTTCTAATTGACACTGATTTCAACTTTGTGTCATGGTATTCCATAATAACTCTTTGGAGTCCCCATCTGAACCTTGTTTGAATCACATTTTGATTCTGATGAAGCATGGGTATGTGTGGAGCCTACAAACCCTTGCTCTTTTCCAGCAAAGCATGCCAAAGTGCTCCAAGGGGAAAACTGCATTTCACATGATATGCCATCTCTGACACCTAAGAGTTAAGCATCATTTCCCTGGGACCCATTAGCTTGCATCTCTTTGTACTCTGGGCCAGGCCAGTGTCTGTGGTTGGATGCAGTTAGCAGAAGTCCCCAATCTCTTTTTAAGCCCAAGCTTCACAGTCCGGCTAACACACAGGGGTGAGAACTAATATATGAAGACAGTTTGAAATCTAACTTTAGCCAACGAATCCTATTTTCTGTTTCACTAAATCTTTTCACCAGTTACTGAAAAATGGTAAAATGTACTAAGGGTGCGACTTTTCTTTATTTATTTTGGGCACGTTCATTCTTTACAGAGTCACATAGAGGGTCTGCCCAGTTCTCACGCTGGCATTCCACGTCTCCTTGCCTCCAGCTCCCGTCTGGTAAGCATCTGAAGTACTGGTATCCAACAGCTTTGAATCCAGTAAAGCATAAAATTTCAACTTCTTCTCCAACTGAATACTGTTTCTTTTCATTCTAGAATTAAAACCAAAATCAGTGCATTACCAGTGTGATGAAAAATATCTTCAAACATCTCAGGACCCTCCTAGATCTTTTTTGTTCCTTCATTCCTGTATATACTCGGAGTCTGCTAAATGTGTACTTCTAAATATCTCTCAAAGTTCACTCCTTTCCTTTGCCATCATCACTGCCTTTGCTCACAGTACATATTATCTCTTATCACAACTCGATCCCTGGATCAAGAAGATCCCCTGGAGAAGGAAATGGCAACCCACTCCAGTATTCTTGCCTGGAGAATCCCATGGACAGAGGAGCCTGGTGGGCTACAGTTCACAGGGTCGCAAAGAGTTGGACACGACTGAGCGACTTCACTCACCATAACTATCTACCTATCTAACAACCAACTATTCCCTCTTCTAATCCTTCTTCCTTTTGCTACTTTAAATTAAGTAGAATATATATATATATATATATATACACACATATATTTACTTAATAACTTACTCCACTCAGTATATGTGATGGCTTACTATTGCAAGAATAAGAAAACTATATACTATCCTGTCGTGGCTATAAACTGAATAAGTAATGTATTCTACATATGCAGCAAATATATGCAATTGCTATGGTAACAAATTGACTACAAATCATTTGAAAGTGTTCCAAATAACCTATTGGGCATTATGTATTTTCCCACTTAATGTGTAAATAAAGTGCAACTATTGGCATGTGGGAGTTCACAAAAAGATTTTAAAATAAAGTGGATTTTATATTCTTAACTTGGAATATGAAACTTAACTCACTTCCCCATCCTCACCTCTTGCCATTTCTTCCCATAGAATCTATGCTCTAGGAAAACAAAGACATCTACCATTCTTTGCACATAATATTCTCTTTCATGCCTCCCAATCTTTATTAGCTGTTTCCTCTGTCCTCAACATCTTCTCTCTTCCATTGTCCCGAGACCCAACTCAGGTAGAATTTCCTGTGTGGGAAATCTCTTTCATTCACCAGTTTCATCATGTGTATCATCCTTTCGGTTTTGGAGAGAAACTTGCACAAAGTTCTATTTGATCACATTTATCAGCCCCACCCCTTCGCTTAAACTTGTATAAGCTCTATTTTATGTTTATCACATTTACCAGCTCCACACCTCTGCCTGAATGGTATTTCTTCTACCAGGTCTCTGCCTCACAAATCTTTGTGTGTTAGTCACTCAGTTGAGACTGACTCTTTGCAACTCCATGGACTCTAGCCCACCAAGCCTCTCTGTCTACGGAATTCTCCAGGCAAGAATACTGGTGTAAGTTGCCATTCCCTTCTCCAGGATATCTTCCTGACCCAGGGATCAAACCCTGGTCTTCTACATTGGAAGCAGATTCTTTACCATCTGAGCCTTACACAGGGNTTGGACACGACTGAGCGACTTCACTCACCATAACTATCTACCTATCTAACAACCAACTATTCCCTCTTCTAATCCTTCTTCCTTTTGCTACTTTAAATTAAGTAGAATATATATATATATATATATATACACACATATATTTACTTAATAACTTACTCCACTCAGTATATGTGATGGCTTACTATTGCAAGAATAAGAAAACTATATACTATCCTGTCGTGGCTATAAACTGAATAAGTAATGTATTCTACATATGCAGCAAATATATGCAATTGCTATGGTAACAAATTGACTACAAATCATTTGAAAGTGTTCCAAATAACCTATTGGGCATTATGTATTTTCCCACTTAATGTGTAAATAAAGTGCAACTATTGGCATGTGGGAGTTCACACAAAGATTTTAAAATAAAGTGGATTTTATATTCTTAACTTGGAATATGAAACTTAACTCACTTCCCCATCCTCACCTCTTGCCATTTCTTCCCATAGAATCTATGCTCTAGGAAAACAAAGACATCTACCATTCTTTGCACATAATATTCTCTTTCATGCCTCCCAATCTTTATTAGCTGTTTCCTCTGTCCTCAACATCTTCTCTCTTCCATTGTCCCGAGACCCAACTCAGGTAGAATTTCCTGTGTGGGAAATCTCTTTCATTCACCAGTTTCATCATGTGTATCATCCTTTCGGTTTTGGAGAGAAACTTGCACAAAGTTCTATTTGATCACATTTATCAGCCCCACCCCTTCGCTTAAACTTGTATAAGCTCTATTTTATGTTTATCACATTTACCAGCTCCACACCTCTGCCTGAATGGTATTTCTTCTACCAGGTCTCTGCCTCACAAATCTTTGTGTGTTAGTCACTCAGTTGAGACTGACTCTTTGCAACTCCATGGACTCTAGCCCGCCAAGCCTCTCTGTCTACGGAATTCTCCAGGCAAGAATACTGGTGTAAGTTGCCATTCCCTTCTCCAGGATATCTTCCTGACCCAGGGATCAAACCCTGGTCTTCTACATTGGAAGCAGATTCTTTACCATCTGAGCCTTACACAGGGCTTGATAACTATGCTGAATAAAATGAAAAACACTCTCCTTTTGAGGAAGACAGTAATGTAATAATGGGCTCTCCTTACTGAATGAGAGGCAAGTACAAAGAACTGACTAGGAAGTAATTCTCTGAGAATTGAAGATGGATTTTGAGGGAGATGAAAATTCAATTATCAACCTTCGTTACTACGTGGCCATGTGATTCAACTTGCCTCCCAGAAGATGATTAATTTTCTGAATACAAAAAGAGTATCCCATCATTGATTATTATGGATATGGCTGTGTTTCCAAGGGGAATGGCATGATGACTAGTATTAATGATCTGGATATTTTATTCAAAGGCTGCACATTTTCCCTCACAATCATTCTGAAATAAGTTATTGTCAAAAGTTTCTGCTTCATTTCTCTTATGAAGCTATAACCTATAAGTATATGCTGAAGCCATCAAGCTTTGGTCAACACATCTGCTAGACCAACTTAGCAAGGGTCTTTACCCAAAGTCACTGTCACTTGCCTCTGGGGTAAGTGCCTTTGGTCACTAAACAGATATCTTCATATGCAGTGGCATGATTGCTCTAGCCTGGAATGAGGCATATCTGCCTTTGACTCCATAAAAGGGGCATTTTGCTACTTGGAATTCTAGAAAGTGCTCATTAGGAAAGTCAAAATTATCTTACTTTTGAGCAAAAACTATTGTTAGGTAAGAATTAGGCCTTTAATAGAGAGTAAATTGAAACAAGGAGTGAACTTATTCATAGAAATGGAAACATATATTCTAATTTTGTGAACAGTCATTGGAATAATGAATCACTGTTTAAACCTTTTATGTATTTTTAAAATTAGAACGTCAATCATTTTAACACTTTATGTAAGCAATTGACGCAAACAGATTAAAAATTATTTAGAAATCTGGATGTGACAAAGTGTAATTTTGAGGATAATGTTGAAAAGGGCAGGGATTGGCAAACTATTTCTGTAAAGGGCCTTAAGAGTCAATTACAGGCCAGGTAGCATCTGTCACCTTATGCCATTGTTGCACAAAAAAGTCATAGTCATCATGTAAACAAAGGAATGTAGTTGTGTTCCAAAAAACTTGAAAAAGGGCGAAAAGGGCCTCCCTGGTGGCTCTGTGGTAAAGACTCCACCTGCCAATGCAGGGGACACGTTTTGACCCCTGGTCCAGGAAGATTCCCACATGCCCTGGAGCAACTAAGCCTGTGAACCACAACTACTGAGCCTGAGCTGGGAAGCCTGGAAGCTACAACTGCTGAAAGCTGCTCACGCTAGAGCTTGTGTCTCAACAAGAGACATCATGGCAATGAGAAGCCCGTTCACCACAATGAAGAGTAAGCCCTGCTTGCTGCAACTAGAGAAAAAAATGGAGCAGCAACAAAGACTCAGCACAGCTAAACATGAATAAATAAATACTAAAAAAGGAAAGAAAAAGAAAAACAGAGGGCAGACCAGATTTGGCCCTTGGGTGTAGTTTGCTGATCCCTGTCCTAAAGGATTTGTTCCTAAAGTGTGGCTCCCCAACTAGCAGCACCAGTATTACATGAGATCTTGCTTGTTATGGAAGTTTCTGGGCCTTGCTCAAGACTTTGGAGTTTGAGAATGTCTGGTTCTCCAGTAAGGACTAATGAACATTCAGTTCAGTTCAGTCACTCAGTCATGTCTGCCTCTTTGTGACCCTGTGGACTGCAGCACACCAGGCTTCCCTGTGCATCACCAACTCCTGGAGCTTGCTCAAACTCATGTCCATCGAGTTGGTGATGCCATCCCCTTCTCCTCCTGCCTTCAATCGTTTACAGCATCAGGGTCTTTTCTGATAATTCAGCTCTTCACATCAGGTGGCCAAAGACATTACTCCCCTCCAAATTATTTCTCTCCCTTCACACCTCTAGGCCTAGCACCTTATACATGAACAGAAGATGAATGAACAGGGAAGAAATATTAGTGCAGACACTGTTCTGGGGCTATTTATTTAGCCTGGCTTTGGAGAATTGAAGGTTATTGCTCTTTAATCATAAATATGACATAGTTGGAAACAGATTAAAAGCTTTACTGGGTTTAAGAAAGGTAAAATTTCTTTAAAAAATGTGAAATTGATTAAGGCACACGCCTCCTGTGATCAATTTTAAGTATTATGTATCTCCTGAAAATTTATATCTAAAGTCACAGAACTGTCTAACAAAAAAGTTGTTTTTAATCATAGAAATAAACAGTGGTTTAAAGAAAAAAGATAAAAGGTAATAAAACTTTGATTGCTTAAGAGTTCTATAGGTATTTAGCCTAATAACTCATTATAGGCTCAACACCGCCTATGTTATAGTCAAACTAGTTTGTTTTCCTGATAATGTGCCTTAGATAGGGAGTTAGTTTGTTCAGATTCAGAAATAAACAGTCAGATCTTATTTGTAGACTTTTAGAGAAGTCATCTGGAGAAGGCAATGGCAACCCACTCCAGTGTTCTTTCCTTGAGAATCCCAGGGACGGGGGAGCCTGGTAGGCTGCTGTCTTTGGGGTCGCACAGAATCAGACACGACTGAAGCGACTTAGCAGCAGCAGCAACAGCAGAGAAGTCATCCAAACCATTCTCCACTCACATAAATGTGTCATCAGCACATGAGTTAGAGCCAAGGAGCACAAAAGACCTTGTCAGCCTTTGGTCTAACTAGGTATGAGGACGTCTTCAGGGAATTCAAGAGGGGAAGTGGTAAGCCTTTCTAAATATTACCTTTTTTATCTTTTAAGTCAGTAGGTTATTAAACTATGAAAAAAATAACTTCACATAAAAGAACATGCATGCTTCCTAAGTTCTCCTTTTAGGATTCCAAACCTAAAGTGAAGGTCAGGATGCTTACCCGAATAAATCCATTTTCTGGAGGGACTGGTTGAGGACACCCTGAATCTGATTCTAATTCAGGGAGATCAGTTTCTTTCATATCCTCATCATCACTGATGCATGGTTGTCCACTAGAAGGGAAAAAAAGACGTGTATAATAACATAAATATGTACACATACTTAAATGTCTATGTATGTACATATATGGATGCGTATATACATACTTTAGAGCATATATATGCTCTAAAGTGCGTGTATATATGTATACTTTAGAGCATGCTAAGTTGCTTTAATTGTGTCTAACTCTTTGCAACTCCATGGACTGTAGCCCACCAGGCTCCTCTGTCCATGGGATTTCCCAGGCAAGAATACTGGAGTGGGTTGCCATGACCTCCTCCAGGGGATCTTCCTGACCCATAGATGGAACCTGGGTCTCTTATGTCTCTTGCATCAGCAGGTGGGTTCTTTGCCACTAGGGCCACTTGGAAAGCCTATATATATATGTGTGTGTGTGTGTGTGTGTGTATGTATATAAAACAGATAAAAAAGAGCAAATATTAGAGAGGAAAAGGGGTAGTAGCATATCTAACACCTCACTGATATGTTGGAATAGGTAAAATTCTAAGTATTTCTTCACTTAGCAATAAGAAAATGAATATTGCAAGTCTCTAGCAGCGGGGGTGGGGCTGCCTACTCTCCCCGGCGCCCGTCTTTCCATCCTCACTCATTCTGCATTATGGAGAACGTGCAGTGCTCCTCTTGTCGCCTCTCCCCCTCACAGAGTTTTCCTCCTTGCCGAGGGGCAGGGTTGTTGCATGCGCGGGTTCTCGATCTCCTATAAGTAGCATCACACGAGCTCCAGGAGGACCAGCAGCCCCAGTTGCCATCTACAGCATCTGGAAGACAGGGACATCCACCCACCGATCTCAGTGCAGCCCAGAGAACTGGGGCTTTGAAGCCATGCCAACTTGGTTGCCTCGCATTTTAGCTGTGGGATCCTTTGCAGGATATCATAGAGTTGTTGTCAGGATTAGAAGACATTCTCTGTGTAAAGAGGCTAATACATCATCTGTTTTTACTTTCCTGTTCCCACAGCAATAAAATGGCAACAGCTCTGAAAAATTTTCAACTATCAGCAATGTGTCACACAGTACATATGTGCATACATCTATGTATACATATTAACATCTTCTGAAAAGGATATATATCTATCTAATATATATATTAAAATACATTTCTAAAGGTAATAGACTATATTCTTACTCCCATGACATATCCTCTTTCTAAAGAGGATTAGAGGTAGCCATGAATATATCTTAGTCCAGTATGAAAATTTTGATTGTGGCTTAATTTGTCCCTTATTACAAGCTATCCTTATTCTACATTATAACGCATAAGAGACTCATAACATCAGTATCATATAGTTTATATTGTTTTTAATTTTATTTATCTTATAGGCATTGTGCTGTTTATTTCATATACATATGTTGTTGTTGTTTAGTCACTTCAGTTGTGTCTGATTCTGTGTGACCTGATGGACTGTAGCCTGCCAGGCTCCTCTGTCCATAGGATTCTCCAGACAAGAATACTGGAGTGGGTTGCGATTTCCTTCTCCAGGGGATTTTCCTGACTCAAGGATCAAACCTACTTCTCTTATGTCTCCTGCATTGCCAGGTGGGTTCTTTACCACTAGCACCAACTGGGAACGCCGGCTACATAAACACACATATATAACTTTCAAGTGTATAGTGGCCTTATCCCCATTTTATGGAAAACAGATTGAGGCACAGAGAGGTTAGGTGACTTTTCCAAGGTCACACAGCTGATAGGTTACAGCTGAGACTGACATCAAACTGTTTGACTTTTGAGTCTGATTTTCTCCAGGCCTAATTTCCTTGAGAATTTGCATAAGATGGAAATTGCAAGGACAAGTTTTGTTTTGCAGTTTTCATCAACCAACCTAGAATACCTTGGGGAGGGGAAAGCTTCCTGCCTCCTAGTAAGTTACTGACACTTACTAGATTTGTAATCCGGGGAGCGTCTCTCACAGTTCTCGCCATAGGTGCCGCTCTGGCAAACACACAGACATTCAGTCCCTGAGAGCACGGGGCGGCCATTGTTAGGGCATCGAGCACACTGGCAAGGGTCAAACTTGGCTGCATACTCTTGAAAAGCTCTCCTGAGGTTGTTCCGTCTTGTCACTGCACAGGGGATGTTTCTGACCAGGTCTGTGATGGGAGCAAGCTAAGAGCAGATGGGAGGGGGAAGCTCTAGTTAGAGTCACCTCTTTAGCATATGTTGACATCACCACCCAGTTCTCCTGGAATCAGAGGCAAGACCTGGGCAATCGTATGCTTCAAAGCGATTATTGTAGAATACGGCATATCTGTCTGTTGAACCAGTAGAGAAAAGTCCTCTCCAGGGAAGGGGAGGGCAGGGAGCTTCTTCCCTTCTGTCCTGGGTAGACCAGCTGTCTTCAAGATTAGCTGTCTTCTGCTGTCCTTAAAGTACAGCAACTGCGTAATGTACATGGAGTTTACCTTCCCTGTGCTTCTATTATGGAGGAAGCCTCAGATGAGGTGTCACTTATGAGAATTTACATCATCTTATTTATTAAGCATCAATTTCTGGAGATAAGTGACTAAGAGTCAGGCAGCTCAGGAATGTTTTGGTGAAACCTCAACAAGTTTGACTCAAGGAGAAAGATCTGGGAAGAGTGAAGAAAGGCTTTCTGTGTTCTTTGTTTTTCCAGAGACAATAATATTGGTTTTTGGAGAACCAGGTGAAAAAATGTGGAGAGAGAACACAAAGAAATGAACTTGCTGGTAGAATCAATAGAAGAATTACAATAACAAATATGGGGGCTAACACAAAAATCAAGGCTCATTAACATTTTAAAACCCCAGAGGATTGACTCTCTATGCAGTGTATGACTCACAAGTGCCCAGATGGATGGCTGGACCACATTTTCCTACCATAACCTGTAGAATTCCAAATATCTTCACTCTGCATGTAAATCATCCTACTTTCATGATGATTGAATTCCCTTATTTTCATTTGAATGAAATGAGCAGAATAGCTCCTTCAGGGGCTTTAAAAAATGTGCTTATGTTCCAGGCAAAACTGGTTTAAGTGGCATACGACTGATTTGTGGACAAAGTATTTCAGACATAATAAAAAACACCCTTTAATGTAATTACAACAAATATAAGACTGGTAAATTTAATCAGTGGTGATAGAAACAGAATTTCAAATGAATCTAAAATCTCATATATCCCACAGAGCTATAAATGAAGATTTAGGAGTGCTCATCAACTAAAGAATTGCAAGAAAAATACAGAAATCAAATGTATTATATACACGGGAAGATAAAGAGCACTACTCTAGGCAAGTTTAGGCAGTTTTATGCGCCAATTTCCCTCTTTTGGTATTTTATGTGTGCTACGAATGCTAAATGCCTTACTATAGAATGCTTGTTTGAACAGCAAAAACAAGAGATGTGTAATTCAGTGTTTTCTAAAAAGGTATATTGTGCATGCACACCAAAGAAACACATTTCTTTTTTCATCTGAGAAGAAAATGGAAAAGGAATTGTGTGATGCATAGTTTGGGCTGCCAGACAACAGCTTTAGCTCCTACCCATAATGCTTTTTGATCTTACCACAAAGTCGATCACAGAAGGATTTTCCTTCACTGATTCTAACCACTCAGAAAATATCTTCTCTTCTGGAGTGGAGCTCCCTTTCTCCCAAGCCAAAGCTGCTGCATACTCACTCCTCCCGCCTTGAACCAGCGATATG
This sequence comes from Raphicerus campestris, assembly GCA_006410735.1. Lineage (NCBI taxonomy): Eukaryota > Metazoa > Chordata > Mammalia > Artiodactyla > Bovidae > Raphicerus > Raphicerus campestris. Next base: position 879,786 of record SJYW01016655.1, on the reverse strand, counting down.
GATTTCTCTGATCCCTGCATAAAGGAACCTGCAAGGTATTTCAAGAAAATGACTTGTTTAATTTTATTGCAAATTCAAATTGGAAAGTAAAGCCTATTTGCACAGGAGAAAGAAGCAGATGGCAGAACCTTGTAGCTCCATTAAGTCAGCTAAGTGAAAGCTCTGGAACACACCTCCGGTCCCTAAAGGGAGTTTAATAATAGAAATGATAACCATAGTGCTACCAGCTACCATTTATTAAGCAACTCGTGTACGCCGGGCACTCTCCTCTCATTATTCATGTAATTCTCATAACAATCCTGAGAAGTAGGTGGTATAATAAACATGGACTTTAAAGCCACAAGTAATTTGGCCTGGAGCACGTGGTTACTAAGGAGGGAGAGGGGGTGGGATACAGATGTAACCCAAGGCCTAAGGACTCTGCCTCCCGCTCTTTGAATGCCAAACCTCTCACTTTTGACTTATATAAGCATATGTCTTGGGCCCCAGAATAGCATAAATCACATGGTTTCTGGCACCCATTCAGTGGACCACCATGCCATAATTGACTACAATTACAGAAAAAGGTGATAGGATGCTTTTAAGCCTAAAGATAGGAGTAAAAGTACAACTAACCAAAGGGAAAAATTAAACATAAGAGTTGGCACAATGTTGCTTTAGAGGTAATCATTTACTGTATATAGCAAAGATCTTTTACATACATTTTCAGGACAATTCCTATTAACCAATAGTGTCTTTAATATGAGTGTGTGTGCGTGCTCAGTCATGTCTGACTCTTTGGGACCCCATAGACTCTAGCCTGCCAGTCTCTTCTGTTGATGGAATTTTCCATTCAAGAATACTGGAGTGGGTTGCCATTTCCTTCTCCAGGGAATCTTCCTGATCCTAGGATCAAACCTGGGTCTCCTGAGGCTCCTGCATTGGCCTGTGGACTTTTACCACTATACCACTTGGGAAGCCCAGCTGGGTGATAAGAAACTGTAATGAGAAAATCATATGGTAAAGAGGTTAGTGATATGGGTAATAGTTAATGGCATTGATTTGTTGTCTGTTCTGGAGTTTCAGTAAGGTTCAGCCATGCAGCAGTGAGGGAGACTAGGATGATTAAAACAATGGATGAAATACTCTCTATGAAAAAACTATGGTCTTTTTCAAAGTGAGCTGCTTAAGAGGGATATAGGAAGAACATTTTAGAAGGTGGTTTTTTTTTCATTTATGTTTCATGTGAAATATGAGAGAAATCATTACTTGCCAATATATCATATACCTATTGACAGTGATTCTGACTTGCTAGATTGATATCATATATGTCATAAGTGGAATGACACTATGGTAAGAGTTATATATGATAAGCTTGGAATCTTGAAGAAAGAACTAGAGTTAAGTCTATTTAGTATTCTATTAACTACTATGAACAGAATGCTCACAAGTGAATAAATGGTTTAAAAAGATTCCAGAAAGAAAATTCAGACTGAAGATGATACCTATAGAGCAAACATAAGCGAAGTAGAAGGAAGAACACATACTTCTCTTTCTTATGCAAGCTTCTCATTGTCACAACATGAGTTTGACACCAAAGCTGCCTCAAAACATATCAAAAGTTTCAAGGAGTTTTATGAAATATTATCACTATGATATGATATCAAAACCAGGGGTTTCCTAGTGGTTCAGAGGCCAAGAGTACACTGCAATGCACGATAGTCGGGTCTGATTCCTGGGTTGGAAAGATCCCCTGGAGAAGGAAATGGCAACCCACTCAAATATTCTTGCCTGGAAAACCCCATAGACAGAGAAACCCAGCAGGCTATAGTGCATGGGGTCACAGAAGAGTTAGACTTGACTGAGAGACTCAATGACAACTATGATGAACAAGATTATGAAAAATTCTATTTTATATAGACTATCTTTTGAAACTAGCTCAGGGTTAGAAATAGACATATCTATATTCTTANAACCCCGGCTACATAAACACACATATATAACTTTCAAGTGTATAGTGGCCTTATCCCCATTTTATGGAAAACAGATTGAGGCACAGAGAGGTTAGGTGACTTTTCCAAGGTCACACAGCTGATAGGTTACAGCTGAGACTGACATCAAACTGTTTGACTTTTGAGTCTGATTTTCTCCAGGCCTAATTTCCTTGAGAATTTGCATAAGATGGAAATTGCAAGGACAAGTTTTGTTTTGCAGTTTTCATCAACCAACCTAGAATACCTTGGGGAGGGGAAAGCTTCCTGCCTCCTAGTAAGTTACTGACACTTACTAGATTTGTAATCCGGGGAGCGTCTCTCACAGTTCTCGCCATAGGTGCCGCTCTGGCAAACACACAGACATTCAGTCCCTGAGAGCACGGGGCGGCCATTGTTAGGGCATCGAGCACACTGGCAAGGGTCAAACTTGGCTGCATACTCTTGAAAAGCTCTCCTGAGGTTGTTCCGTCTTGTCACTGCACAGGGGATGTTTCTGACCAGGTCTGTGATGGGAGCAAGCTAAGAGCAGATGGGAGGGGGAAGCTCTAGTTAGAGTCACCTCTTTAGCATATGTTGACATCACCACCCAGTTCTCCTGGAATCAGAGGCAAGACCTGGGCAATCGTATGCTTCAAAGCGATTATTGTAGAATACGGCATATCTGTCTGTTGAACCAGTAGAGAAAAGTCCTCTCCAGGGAAGGGGAGGGCAGGGAGCTTCTTCCCTTCTGTCCTGGGTAGACCAGCTGTCTTCAAGATTAGCTGTCTTCTGCTGTCCTTAAAGTACAGCAACTGCGTAATGTACATGGAGTTTACCTTCCCTGTGCTTCTATTATGGAGGAAGCCTCAGATGAGGTGTCACTTATGAGAATTTACATCATCTTATTTATTAAGCATCAATTTCTGGAGATAAGTGACTAAGAGTCAGGCAGCTCAGGAATGTTTTGGTGAAACCTCAACAAGTTTGACTCAAGGAGAAAGATCTGGGAAGAGTGAAGAAAGGCTTTCTGTGTTCTTTGTTTTTCCAGAGACAATAATATTGGTTTTTGGAGAACCAGGTGAAAAAATGTGGAGAGAGAACACAAAGAAATGAACTTGCTGGTAGAATCAATAGAAGAATTACAATAACAAATATGGGGGCTAACACAAAAATCAAGGCTCATTAACATTTTAAAACCCCAGAGGATTGACTCTCTATGCAGTGTATGACTCACAAGTGCCCAGATGGATGGCTGGACCACATTTTCCTACCATAACCTGTAGAATTCCAAATATCTTCACTCTGCATGTAAATCATCCTACTTTCATGATGATTGAATTCCCTTATTTTCATTTGAATGAAATGAGCAGAATAGCTCCTTCAGGGGCTTTAAAAAATGTGCTTATGTTCCAGGCAAAACTGGTTTAAGTGGCATACGACTGATTTGTGGACAAAGTATTTCAGACATAATAAAAAACACCCTTTAATGTAATTACAACAAATATAAGACTGGTAAATTTAATCAGTGGTGATAGAAACAGAATTTCAAATGAATCTAAAATCTCATATATCCCACAGAGCTATAAATGAAGATTTAGGAGTGCTCATCAACTAAAGAATTGCAAGAAAAATACAGAAATCAAATGTATTATATACACGGGAAGATAAAGAGCACTACTCTAGGCAAGTTTAGGCAGTTTTATGCGCCAATTTCCCTCTTTTGGTATTTTATGTGTGCTACGAATGCTAAATGCCTTACTATAGAATGCTTGTTTGAACAGCAAAAACAAGAGATGTGTAATTCAGTGTTTTCTAAAAAGGTATATTGTGCATGCACACCAAAGAAACACATTTCTTTTTTCATCTGAGAAGAAAATGGAAAAGGAATTGTGTGATGCATAGTTTGGGCTGCCAGACAACAGCTTTAGCTCCTACCCATAATGCTTTTTGATCTTACCACAAAGTCGATCACAGAAGGATTTTCCTTCACTGATTCTAACCACTCAGAAAATGTCTTCTCTTCTGGAGTGGAGCTCCCTTTCTCCCAAGCCAAAGCTGCTGCATACTCACTCCTCCCGCCTTGAACCAGCGATATGGATTTCTCTGATCCCTGCATAAAGGAACCTGCAAGGTATTTCAAGAAAATGACTTGTTTAATTTTATTGCAAATTCAAATTGGAAAGTAAAGCCTATTTGCACAGGAGAAAGAAGCAGATGGCAGAACCTTGTAGCTCCATTAAGTCAGCTAAGTGAAAGCTCTGGAACACACCTCCGGTCCCTAAAGGGAGTTTAATAATAGAAATGATAACCATAGTGCTACCAGCTACCATTTATTAAGCAACTCGTGTACGCCGGGCACTCTCCTCTCATTATTCATGTAATTCTCATAACAATCCTGAGAAGTAGGTGGTATAATAAACATGGACTTTAAAGCCACAAGTAATTTGGCCTGGAGCACGTGGTTACTAAGGAGGGAGAGGGGGTGGGATACAGATGTAACCCAAGGCCTAAGGACTCTGCCTCTCGCTCTTTGAATGCCAAACCTCTCACTTTTGACTTATATAAGCATATGTCTTGGGCCCCAGAATAGCATAAATCACATGGTTTCTGGCACCCATTCAGTGGACCACCATGCCATAATTGACTACAATTACAGAAAAAGGTGATAGGATGCTTTTAAGCCTAAAGATAGGAGTAAAAGTACAACTAACCAAAGGGAAAAATTAAACATAAGAGTTGGCACAATGTTGCTTTAGAGGTAATCATTTACTGTATATAGCAAAGATCTTTTACATACATTTTCAGGACAATTCCTATTAACCAATAGTGTCTTTAATATGAGTGTGTGTGCGTGCTCAGTCATGTCTGACTCTTTGGGACCCCATAGACTCTAGCCTGCCAGTCTCTTCTGTTGATGGAATTTTCCATTCAAGAATACTGGAGTGGGTTGCCATTTCCTTCTCCAGGGAATCTTCCTGATCCTAGGATCAAACCTGGGTCTCCTGAGGCTCCTGCATTGGCCTGTGGACTTTTACCACTATACCACTTGGGAAGCCCAGCTGGGTGATAAGAAACTGTAATGAGAAAATCATATGGTAAAGAGGTTAGTGATATGGGTAATAGTTAATGGCATTGATTTGTTGTCTGTTCTGGAGTTTCAGTAAGGTTCAGCCATGCAGCAGTGAGGGAGACTAGGATGATTAAAACAATGGATGAAATACTCTCTATGAAAAAACTATGGTCTTTTTCAAAGTGAGCTGCTTAAGAGGGATATAGGAAGAACATTTTAGAAGGTGGTTTTTTTTTCATTTATGTTTCATGTGAAATATGAGAGAAATCATTACTTGCCAATATATCATATACCTATTGACAGTGATTCTGACTTGCTAGATTGATATCATATATGTCATAAGTGGAATGACACTATGGTAAGAGTTATATATGATAAGCTTGGAATCTTGAAGAAAGAACTAGAGTTAAGTCTATTTAGTATTCTATTAACTACTATGAACAGAATGCTCACAAGTGAATAAATGGTTTAAAAAGATTCCAGAAAGAAAATTCAGACTGAAGATGATACCTATAGAGCAAACATAAGCGAAGTAGAAGGAAGAACACATACTTCTCTTTCTTATGCAAGCTTCTCATTGTCACAACATGAGTTTGACACCAAAGCTGCCTCAAAACATATCAAAAGTTTCAAGGAGTTTTATGAAATATTATCACTATGATATGATATCAAAACCAGGGGTTTCCTAGTGGTTCAGAGGCCAAGAGTACACTGCAATGCACGATAGTCGGGTCTGATTCCTGGGTTGGAAAGATCCCCTGGAGAAGGAAATGGCAACCCACTCAAATATTCTTGCCTGGAAAACCCCATAGACAGAGAAACCCAGCAGGCTATAGTGCATGGGGTCACAGAAGAGTTAGACTTGACTGAGAGACTCAATGACAACTATGATGAACAAGATTATGAAAAATTCTATTTTATATAGACTATCTTTTGAAACTAGCTCAGGGTTAGAAATAGACATATCTATATTCTTANCTCACAGTTCTCGCCATAGGTGCCGCTCTGGCAAACACACAGACATTCAGTCCCTGAGAGCACGGGGCGGCCATTGTTAGGGCATCGAGCACACTGGCAAGGGTCAAACTTGGCTGCATACTCTTGAAAAGCTCTCCTGAGGTTGTTCCGTCTTGTCACTGCACAGGGGATGTTTCTGACCAGGTCTGTGATGGGAGCAAGCTAAGAGCAGATGGGAGGGGGAAGCTCTAGTTAGAGTCACCTCTTTAGCATATGTTGACATCACCACCCAGTTCTCCTGGAATCAGAGGCAAGACCTGGGCAATCGTATGCTTCAAAGCGATTATTGTAGAATACGGCATATCTGTCTGTTGAACCAGTAGAGAAAAGTCCTCTCCAGGGAAGGGGAGGGCAGGGAGCTTCTTCCCTTCTGTCCTGGGTAGACCAGCTGTCTTCAAGATTAGCTGTCTTCTGCTGTCCTTAAAGTACAGCAACTGCGTAATGTACATGGAGTTTACCTTCCCTGTGCTTCTATTATGGAGGAAGCCTCAGATGAGGTGTCACTTATGAGAATTTACATCATCTTATTTATTAAGCATCAATTTCTGGAGATAAGTGACTAAGAGTCAGGCAGCTCAGGAATGTTTTGGTGAAACCTCAACAAGTTTGACTCAAGGAGAAAGATCTGGGAAGAGTGAAGAAAGGCTTTCTGTGTTCTTTGTTTTTCCAGAGACAATAATATTGGTTTTTGGAGAACCAGGTGAAAAAATGTGGAGAGAGAACACAAAGAAATGAACTTGCTGGTAGAATCAATAGAAGAATTACAATAACAAATATGGGGGCTAACACAAAAATCAAGGCTCATTAACATTTTAAAACCCCAGAGGATTGACTCTCTATGCAGTGTATGACTCACAAGTGCCCAGATGGATGGCTGGACCACATTTTCCTACCATAACCTGTAGAATTCCAAATATCTTCACTCTGCATGTAAATCATCCTACTTTCATGATGATTGAATTCCCTTATTTTCATTTGAATGAAATGAGCAGAATAGCTCCTTCAGGGGCTTTAAAAAATGTGCTTATGTTCCAGGCAAAACTGGTTTAAGTGGCATACGACTGATTTGTGGACAAAGTATTTCAGACATAATAAAAAACACCCTTTAATGTAATTACAACAAATATAAGACTGGTAAATTTAATCAGTGGTGATAGAAACAGAATTTCAAATGAATCTAAAATCTCATATATCCCACAGAGCTATAAATGAAGATTTAGGAGTGCTTATCAACTAAAGAATTGCAAGAAAAATACAGAAATCAAATGTATTATATACACGGGAAGATAAAGAGCACTACTCTAGGCAAGTTTAGGCAGTTTTATGCGCCAATTTCCCTCTTTTGGTATTTTATGTGTGCTACGAATGCTAAATGCCTTACTATAGAATGCTTGTTTGAACAGCAAAAACAAGAGATGTGTAATTCAGTGTTTTCTAAAAAGGTATATTGTGCATGCACACCAAAGAAACACATTTCTTTTTTCATCTGAGAAGAAAATGGAAAAGGAATTGTGTGATGCATAGTTTGGGCTGCCAGACAACAGCTTTAGCTCCTACCCATAATGCTTTTTGATCTTACCACAAAGTCGATCACAGAAGGATTTTCCTTCACTGATTCTAACCACTCAGAAAATATCTTCTCTTCTGGAGTGGAGCTCCCTTTCTCCCAAGCCAAAGCTGCTGCATACTCACTCCTCCCACCTTGAACCAGCGATATGGATTTCTCTGATCCCTGCATAAAGGAACCTGCAAGGTATTTCAAGAAAATGACTTGTTTAATTTTATTGCAAATTCAAATTGGAAAGTAAAGCCTATTTGCACAGGAGAAAGAAGCAGATGGCAGAACCTTGTAGCTCCATTAAGTCAGCTAAGTGAAAGCTCTGGAACACACCTCCGGTCCCTAAAGGGAGTTTAATAATAGAAATGATAACCATAGTGCTACCAGCTACCATTTATTAAGCAACTCGTGTACGCCGGGCACTCTCCTCTCATTATTCATGTAATTCTCATAACAATCCTGAGAAGTAGGTGGTATAATAAACATGGACTTTAAAGCCACAAGTAATTTGGCCTGGAGCACGTGGTTACTAAGGAGGGAGAGGGGGTGGGATACAGATGTAACCCAAGGCCTAAGGACTCTGCCTCTCGCTCTTTGAATGCCAAACCTCTCACTTTTGACTTATATAAGCATATGTCTTGGGCCCCAGAATAGCATAAATCACATGGTTTCTGGCACCCATTCAGTGGACCACCATGCCATAATTGACTACAATTACAGAAAAAGGTGATAGGATGCTTTTAAGCCTAAAGATAGGAGTAAAAGTACAACTAACCAAAGGGAAAAATTAAACATAAGAGTTGGCACAATGTTGCTTTAGAGGTAATCATTTACTGTATATAGCAAAGATCTTTTACATACATTTTCAGGACAATTCCTATTAACCAATAGTGTCTTTAATATGAGTGTGTGTGCGTGCTCAGTCATGTCTGACTCTTTGGGACCCCATAGACTCTAGCCTGCCAGTCTCTTCTGTTGATGGAATTTTCCATTCAAGAATACTGGAGTGGGTTGCCATTTCCTTCTCCAGGGAATCTTCCTGATCCTAGGATCAAACCTGGGTCTCCTGAGGCTCCTGCATTGGCCTGTGGACTTTTACCACTATACCACCTGGGAAGCCCAGCTGGGTGATAAGAAACTATAATGAGAAAATCATATGGTAAAGAGGTTAGTAATATGGGTAATAGTTAATGGCATTGATTTGTTGTCTGTTCTGGAGTTTCAGTAAGGTTCAGCCATGCCCCTATTTAGAAATTCTGCAGTGAGGGAGACTAGGATGATTAAAACAATGGATGAAATACTCTCTCTATGAAAAAACTATTGTCTTTTTCAAAGTGAGCTGCTTAAGAGGGATATAGGAAGAACATTTTAGAAGGTGGTTTTTTTTTTTTCATTTATTTTTCATGTGAAATATGAGAGAAATCATTACTTGCCAATATATCATATACCTACTGAGAGTGATTCTGACTTGCTAGATTGATATCATATATGTCATAAGTGGAATGACACTATGGTAAGAGTTATATATGATAAGCTTGGAATCTTGAAGAAAGAACTAGAGTTAAGTCTATTTAGTATTCTATTAACTACTATGAACAGAATGCTCACAAGTGAATAAATGGTTTAAAAAGATTCCAGAAAGAAAATTCAGACTGAAGATGATACCTGTAGCGCAAACATAAGCGAAGTAGAAGGAAGAACACATACTTCTCTTTCTTATGCAAGCTTCTCATTGTCACAACATGAGTTTGACACCAAAGCTGCCTCAAAACATATCAAAAGTTTCAAGGAGTTTTATGAAATATTATCACTATGATATGATATCAAAACCAGGGGTTTCCTAGTGGTTCAGAGGCCAAGAGTACACTGCAATGCACGATAGTCGGGTCTGATTCCTGGGTTGGAAAGATCCCCTGGAGAAGGAAATGGCAACCCACTCAAATATTCTTGCCTGGAAAACCCCATAGACAGAGAAACCCAGCGGGCTATAGTGCATGGGGTCACAGAAGAGTTAGACTTGACTGAGAGACTCAATGACAACTATGATGAACAAGATTATGAAAAATTCTATTTTATATAGACTATCTTTTGAAACTAGCTCAGGGTTAGAAATAGACATATCTATATTCTTAGGTGTGCTTTTAGAAAACAACATAAATACGTCTTTGTTTTTAGGCAAATTGCCATTGTGATTGATCAGTGTTAGTTGACAGTGTTCTATAAACCAGGCACTAAAAACTTGGGTTGGAGAGTTGACACAATTCAGGAATATTAGCGATGTGTAAGCTGGGTAGGATGGATGGTTGGGTTGATTAATCAGTTTGGATACTACTGCAATAGTCTCTGGTTTTGCAGTATGTTCCTGTTTTGAGTTTATGGACATTTTCTCATCTGTATGTTGGATGGATTTTACAGTTGAGTAGTTTTTATTCATTGAGTACTCAAGAATGAACATTTCCAGAATGCTCTCAGGTTTTGAGATATCTTTCTGTTTACATANGCTGGATAGGATGGATGGTTGGGTTGATTAATCAGTTTGGATACTACTGCAATAGTCTCTGGTTTTGCAGTATGTTTCTGTTATGAGTTTGTGGACATTTTCTCATCTGTATGCTGGATGGATTTTACAGTTGTGTAGTTTTTATTCATTGAGTACTCAAGAATGAACATTTCCAGAATGCTCTCAGGTTTTGAGATATCTTTCTGTTTACATATGAACACATTTTCTTTTCTGTTTTAGAAGTCTGTGACCATTTCTCTATTGTCTTAGCATTGCATTTTGTGGATAAGTCTGATACCAGCTAGATTTTGTTGTTATTCTATAGGGAAATTATTTTTTCAGCTAAGGTACTTGAATTTATTTAAAAAATCTTTGAATTTAGTTAATTAGCTAGAATTTGCCTTGAAATTGTATACTTGAACCATATTTCTGATACAATTAATCAAGACAAATTTCATCCTTTCTTTCAGGGACATGTTCATATATTTACTTATTTATTAAAATAGTTTTTTCTCTTTCATTTCTTGAGCTCTCATTTCAGGAACACTAACTCCCATATATTAAATTATATTTGTCATTCTACTTCCATTAGATAGTCTTTAATAATGGTTAATATCTGAATTTTTCTGCATTTATTATGAATTACTTTAGATCTTTCTTTTATTAATTTTACCTTCAGACAATTATATCTTGAATTTGCAGTGTCTATTTATAACTATAATGGTAAGTCTTTTCAATATTTGTGTCCTTGTACCTTAGTTTTGAAATCTTCCTTTTCAGTTAATTCTTATATTTAATCTTTTCAAACTCTGAGTTCCCAATTTATTGAATTCTCATTCTTATTAAATTATTCTATTGCAAGACAAACTGGTATAGAATCTGTATATTCTCTAATTTACATTACTAGGCTGATTGCATACTGCTCTTTTTTGGCTGTAATACAAATGTGTAGTTAAAATCAGCTCTCATTTTGTTTATACTCAACATGGGCATCCACATGTAAACCATCAATAGCCTCTGATACTTAAAGCTATCTACTTATTATTGTAAGTAGCTTAGGCTACTGGGGGACCTTGGCTGTCCCCCAGTGACAATATAAGCTTCATATTTTGGGAGTTTCTGTGATTCCCTTTGTTCTGAGCAGAAGCAGTCATCAGTCAGAAAAAGGAAGGGAATAAGAGAATTTTACACAGAGAAGGGGTTATTTATAATGACAAGATGCAGTTGAGAGCATGACTTATTTAGGAAAGAGAGGCAGAAACTTAGCTAGGCAGAAAGTGAGGCAGGAACTTATCTTCAAGGCTATGTGAAGCCATGATATGTTTAAGGCCTGAGTGTTTCATGATAAGATTTGCCTTGGAGAATATTTGTCTCACAGAAAATGTGTAGAATAAGGCAAGGCCAGAGGCAAAGGGACCAGTTGGGAGGCCTCTGTGGTAATCTAAGTTGGAAATGATGAATGGAAGGTATGTGCATGGAAATGAGGAACTGGGGAGAACTGGGAGAAATATTAAGAAGGAGGAATGACTGCTTACTGCATGTAGAGGCAGGAAAGAGGAAGGGAGAAATCAAAGACAGCACTCAGGTTTCTTACTTGGTTGTTTGAGTGTTTTTAATGTACTACTTTTAGAGCTTCCGTGCATACATCTGACTCTTTGTGACCTCATGGACTGTAGCCTGCTAGGCTCCTCTGTCCATGGGCTTTTCCGGGCAAGAATTCTGGAATGGGTTGCCATTTCCTTCTTCTTAGGAGGCTCCTGACCGAGGGATCAAACCTATGTCTCTTGCATTGGCAGGCAGATTCTTTATCACTGAGCCGTCTGGGAATCCCCCCTCTTAGAACTTATCAGTCTGTTTTTTTTTAATTGAAATATAGTTGATATACAACTTTGTGTTAGTTTCTAGTGTGCAACAAAATCATTTTGTTTTATACACATATTAAATATATATATGTAAATACTGGAGTAGGAAATGCCAACCCACTCCAGTATTTTTGCTTAGAAAATTCCATGGACAAAGGAGCCTGGTGGGCTATAGTCCATGGGGTTGCAAAGAATCAGACACAACTGAGCACACATATGTAAATATACATATATATANATATGTAAATACTGGAGTAGGAAATGCCAACCCACTCCAGTATTTTTGCCTAGAAAATTCCATGGACAAAGGAGCCTGGTGGGCTATAGTCCATGGGGTTGCAAAGAATCAGACACAACTGAGCACACATATGTAAATATACATATATATATTTTCATAGTTTTTTCCATTATGGTTTATTATAAGATGTTGAATGTAGTTTCTTGTGCTATACAGTAGGACCTTGTTGTTTAGCTATTTTATATATAGTAGTTTAAGTCTTTTCTGGTGGCTCAGATGGTAAAGAGTCCACCTGAAGTGCAGGAGACCCAGGTTTGATCCCTGAGTTGGGAAGATCTCTTGGAAAAGAAAATGGCAAGCCACTCTAGTAATCTTGCCTGGAGAATCCCAAGGGCAGAGGAGCCTGTTGCATAGAGGAGCTACNTTCTCCAGGCAAGAACACTGGAGTGGGTTGCCATTTCCTTCTCCAATGCATGAAAGTGAAAAGTGAAAGTGACGTTGCTTGGTTGTGTCTGACTCTTCGCGACCCCATGGACTGTAGCCCACCAGGCTCCTCCATCCATGGGATTTTCCAGGCAAGAGTACTGGAATGGGTTGCCATTGCCTTCTCCATTATCCTTAAGGACTTCAAAATCAGTGGGGGATGTCAGGGACTGAGTGGGACAGAGGCAGGGAAACAGGTCTGGCTATTTGGAGGCTGACTTGATACTCCCTCTCTAGAGTAGTTTGAGAAGTGTTTCCTTTTTTAAACAGNCATTATCCTTAAGGACTTCAAAATCAGTGGGGGATGTCAGGGACTGAGTGGGACAGAGGCAGGGAAACAGGTCTGGCTATTTGGAGGCTGACTTGATACTCCCTCTCTAGAGTAGTTTGAGAAGTGTTTCCTTTTTTAAACAGCTTTCTAAGTCACCTGACCTGGTACATGAAACACCAAAATTAGAATCCATTTTTTTTGCTTTTTAGTTTAAAATTGCCTGGCAAAATAGAAGCACATAAGAGAGAGAGCTGTTATGTGAACTATTAAGCACCTTAAAGCAGTTTATCAAATACTAATTCTTAGGGTTGCAGGTTACAAGAGGCAGGGAAGAGTGTTATCAGAGCCAGAGGCACCATGTGAGTGTGTGATGCTAGAATATAAACCTGAGTGTGCATCTCACCAAGGAATGAAGCTGAGCAGATGCAGATGAGGCTTCCTACTTTGTAGCTGTTTCAGTAGTTTGACACATTCAAAGAGATGAACCAAAGATTGGGAGTTAAAAAAAATCTTGGTGTGAGGCCCTTGTGTGTTCCTGGCATTTTAACTTCTAACAAAAAAGATGGCTGTTTTGATTAGGCTGAATAAATATGACTCATTTTTCTTCCAGTGGCATTGTTCTTATAAATGGGTCAGTCAAATGTTCAGGCAGTGTGAGGAATTTAATGGTCCCCTAACCCTTCCATCTAGTCAAAGCTATGGTTTTTCCTGTGGTCATGTATAGATGTGAGAGTTGGACTTTAAAGAAAGCTGAGTACTGAAGAATTGCTGCTTTTGAACTGTGGTGTTGGAGAAGACTCTTGAGAGTCCCTTGGACTGCAAGGGGATCCAACCAGTCCATCATAAAGGAGATCAGCCCTGGGATTTCTTTGGAAGGAATGATGCTAAAGCTGAAACTCCAGTACTCTGGGCACCTCACGTGAAGAGTTGACTCATTGGAAAAGACTCTGATGCTGGGAGGGATTGGGGGCAGGAGGAGAAGGGGACAACAGAGGATGAGATGGCTGGATGACATCATGGACTCAATGGACGTGAGTCTGAGTGAACTCCGGGAGATGGTGATGGACAGGGAGGCCTGGCGTGCTACAATTCATGGGGTCGCAAAGAGTCGGACACAACTGAGTGACTGAACTGAACTGAACTGAACCCTTTGTTATTCTTTCATTAGATTTCTATGATTTATTTTGAACAATTTTTTGAAGTGGACCATTTTTAAAGACTTTATTGAATTTGTTACAATGTTGCTTCTGGGTTTTTTGTTTTGCTTTGATTTTCTGGCCTTGAGACATGTAGGATCTTAGCTCCCTGACCAGAGATCAAACTTATATCCTCTGCACTGGCAGGCAGAGTCTTCACCACTGGACCGCCGGGCAAGTCCCTAGCTTCTATGACTTATAAGTGAAAATTAAATTGCATGTGACCAATTCATTAACTATAGCATAATTAATGAACTATAAACCTCATTAATTTCAGTTTCTGATGGTTACAGGGGAATCCTTCAAGATTCGAATGATGAATCTCTCTTATGAGCCGTGGTATTGGTCACACGGTGTTGAAAATATCAATGCTTTATCAGTGAATTTCTGTACTGGCCTTTCCTTCCCCACAAGATGCCCTGTAGCCTACGTCTGACCCTGTCCACACTGACAAAGGCGTTGCTTGATGCTGAAGCACTTGCAGTCTCAAACCTGAGTTTGATGTGGCACAGGAATGAATATTCCAGAAATGTCCTCAGCCACTCTGACTGGGCAAAGGTCAACAGTGTCAATCAAAAATGTCATACTGAGAATCGGTGGGGTGAATAGTTTTTCTTCTTCAGTCAGAGCAGAACATGACTTCCCAGCAAAAGAAATTTAAAATTATCATGTATAACATGATATTTTAATTGTTTACTGTTTTCTCTGTGTCCCTGAAGTTCTTTTTACCTTGCACACTGGAGCAAGGTCAACTTTTTATTTAAGGTTTTAAATTGACTATGGAACACTGTAGAATAGAGGAATACATCAAGAGATGCAAATAAAAAGCAATTTAATTTTGTTTTATTCTTCTTGCACTAGAGAAAGTACTCTGAGGTATTCATCTTTTTTTAAATTAATGACAAGGGATATAACTCTTATTGAATAAAGCAAATAAAACCAAGCCTAAACTCTAGCTCTACATTGTGGCAAAGTAAGGGGAAAAGAACTACAAAGGGGAAAAGGGAGGAGGCTGAAATATGGATTCATCTAGAGAGTGGGCAAAAACAGACAAGCACACCCACTGGAGAATTCCATTTTAATGAGATTTTTTTCTAAGTGTGTTTCATCTTAAACCACAGTTAAAACTGAGTGCCAATATTATTATTGTGACTCAGAGAAGTATATATATATATATATGCACACATTTCATGACTATAAGATTATATATTACATATAAAATATGAGAATATGTCTTATATACATATATATATTATATATAGTGTTTGTATGTGTACCTAGGTGTGTATGGTTATATGTTTCCGGTTTTATATGACACCTCATATATCTTTCTCTTTCTCTTATGTATATCTGTGTGTCTAAAGTCTCTACCTTTCTTTAAAGAGAAAGAGATGGAAAGTGAGAATATTTCAGAAGAAAGTACAGCTCATCACTCTTCATTTTAGTTATGGGGCTTCAACTATTAAAATCCTGGATGTTTGATTAAAGATTCACATAGTTCTTTAACGGGCCTGAACTCTAAGCCTTTAGCAGCTTTGCTGTAAATGCATGAGTATAGCTTATAGAATAAGAAGTTATTCTCTGGGCTACAGCAGCAGTGACTGGAATAATTTCATCCCTAGAGTGAGATGAAACCAAGACAAGGGCCAGAGACTTCCCCTACTCATTTTTGCTCAGCTTTAATGTTGGTGCTGTTCTCAATGGCAAAGACATCAAATTCAGCGAGCAAACATTACTCCAGTGGAAAGGATAACTGTAATGAAATGTAAGAGGCAATGTGGAAAGCCCATCACAGTGTAAATCTCTGGGATTTCAGTTAACTCTGTCAGGCAAAAAATTTTGAAGACCTTTTTACTGAAAATCCTTTTCAAAGACATATATCCCATCTCCTCTCTTTAAAAGCAGATCATGATGGATATCTGCTCATTTAAAGCAGGAAAGACTTAGGGAACCCACATTAAATATAACTATTTGCCATAATGAGATATAAGAATAGAGGAATTGAAATTCTACTGACCCCAGGGTTGGCTTGGTGTCTTTTAAGAATAAATTCCTGATTTCTTTTGTAGAAGAGTCAAATGATCAAGAATTCTGATTTATTTATGAGATTGGACACTTGGGTTCTGGTTATTACACAGTTACTAATCATGTTTTCAAGACAGAAGCATCACAAGGATGCTGTGTCATTTCACACTGAAGCCTGAAAACAAATTTATAAAAAGGTACTTAAGCTCTAATAGAAATGAATATTGGTGACTGAGCAATTTCACTTTCCCTTTTCACTTTCATGCGNATATAGTGTTTGTATGTGTACCTAGGTGTGTATGGTTATATGTTTCCGGTTTTATATGACACCTCATATATCTTTCTCTTTCTCTTATGTATATCTGTGTGTCTAAAGTCTCTACCTTTCTTTAAAGAGAAAGAGATGGAAAGTGAGAATATTTCAGAAGAAAGTACAGCTCATCACTCTTCATTTTAGTTATGGGGCTTCAACTATTAAAATCCTGGATGTTTGATTAAAGATTCACATAGTTCTTTAACGGGCCTGAACTCTAAGCCTTTAGCAGCTTTGCTGTAAATGCATGAGTATAGCTTATAGAATAAGAAGTTATTCTCTGGGCTACAGCAGCAGTGACTGGAATAATTTCATCCCTAGAGTGAGATGAAACCAAGACAAGGGCCAGAGACTTCCCCTACTCATTTTTGCTCAGCTTTAATGTTGGTGCTGTTCTCAATGGCAAAGACATCAAATTCAGCGAGCAAACATTACTCCAGTGGAAAGGATAACTGTAATGAAATGTAAGAGGCAATGTGGAAAGCCCATCACAGTGTAAATCTCTGGGATTTCAGTTAACTCTGTCAGGCAAAAAATTTTGAAGACCTTTTTACTGAAAATCCTTTTCAAAGACATATATCCCATCTCCTCTCTTTAAAAGCAGATCATGATGGATATCTGCTCATTTAAAGCAGGAAAGACTTAGGGAACCCACATTAAATATAACTATTTGCCATAATGAGATATAAGAATAGAGGAATTGAAATTCTACTGACCCCAGGGTTGGCTTGGTGTCTTTTAAGAATAAATTCCTGATTTCTTTTGTAGAAGAGTCAAATGATCAAGAATTCTGATTTATTTATGAGATTGGACACTTGGGTTCTGGTTATTACACAGTTACTAATCATGTTTTCAAGACAGAAGCATCACAAGGATGCTGTGTCATTTCACACTGAAGCCTGAAAACAAATTTATAAAAAGGTACTTAAGCTCTAATAGAAATGAATATTGGTGACTGAGCAATTTCACTTTCCCTTTTCACTTTCATGCGTTGGAGAAGGAAATGGCAGCCCACTCCAGTGTTCTTGCCTGGAGAATCCCAGGGATGGGAGAGCCTGGTGGGCTGCTGTCTATGGGGTCGCACAGAGTCGGACATGACAGAAGCAATTTAGCAGCAGCAAGATAATAGTTAAGAAATCAAAAGTTACTTTTTAAACCAAGATTTATATTGTTATTTTATGTGTAAGCAGAAAATATCACAGATTATATCCCCAGATATAAAATTGCAACTTTTCCTCAAAGAAAAGTGCCTCCCGTCTGGTTTCAAGTTTTGCCATCAGTAGGGGCATGTCTGGCTCATATTAACTTAGTCCCTTGTCAAATTATTAATTGCTTTTCATCTTTTGCTCTTGGCTTTTAGTTAAAATCATTAAAAGAAAAAGACTAGATCCAGTCTTTAGGACTCAGTGCTTTCATTGCCTAGGGGGCCAGGTTCGGTTTCTGGTGGGGAAACTGAAATCCCACAAGCCATGTGGCAAAAAGCAAAAACAAAAAAAACTCTCGGTGGATTTGTTGTAGTTACAATTTTATAAAATTCTCTCCTATAAAAATTCTATAAGTAAATTATTTTTTGGAGTTTAGTTCCAAGACAAATTTTGTTTTCCTAGGTGATAGCATGAATCTCTCTTTAGTTTACTACTACTAGGCAGTTTACGATGTTCTTAAATGTCAGGAAATTCGGAGATAAATCTGATGCCCAAAGAGGTTAAGCCTATTTATTCCTCCTTCTTCTTTTGACCTGAATTTTCTCTTTTTATTTTCTTGAGTATATACATTTTGGTTGTTCTTCATATCATTTTGGAAATAAAGCACGGTCGAAATAAAGTCAATAAAGAACTGAAAGGATAGAGTAAGAGAAAAATGCAACTCACAGTATCTTATCAGTTAAAAATAAGTGTTGAAGAAATCGAACCTGAGTTCTTTAGTTCCTCCTTGCTAAACTGATAAAGAAGGTCATACACGCCTCCCAGGGAGCCAGAGGTGAAATAGTGAGTCCCGAACTCATCAAAGATCCGGCTGTATAAAGCAGAGTTGTATTCTAGAGGCAGATGGTTAAGTGCTTTCAAGAAGACATCAGAAAGCTGCAAATCTTTAGTTTTCATTGTGAAGTTTAAGACTTTTATGACTTTATGGATCCTAATAAAACTGGAAGCCTAAATGGAAGAGAAGAAAGAAGTGGAAAAAAAAAAGATGATTAAAGGTAATGAAAGCTTGAGATATCAAACATTAAATGTTTATTGTCAGCTTCATTGTACCCATAGTATTATAATTGTTAACTGTCCATTGAATGTTCCCACATACAAAATGATAATTTTCATCTTATTTTTCCAGTACCTTTTCCTTTGGTTCAGTTTCCTTAGATATTCAAAACGCTAAACAGATAAGATGACCTCAATCATGTAAATTGTGTGGCGGAGGGACACACATCCCTACTGCATTTTTATTTAGAAAGTCTTGCTAATGCAAATAATTGAAAAAATATTGTATACATTTTCAGCTGGAAGTTACACAATGAGATTCAAGTCATAGCTTGTCCACCAGCTGGGGAAAGCATATCATTTCCCTGGGCCTCATTTGTCCAGGATAACTCACCTGTGCACAGCCTTCGTCTGTGACACTTCACACTCCTTTCAACTCCAAGATGCTATGACTCAAAATTACTTAGGCGGTAAAATTAAGCAAAATTGTTTGTCTCCTCTGTCCTCCACCCACAAGCAGAGCTATTTGTTTGGAGGTTCTTTTTCTCTTTAATCATCTCTGGTTATGTCAGGTTAATTGCCCCAAATTTCATTCCATTAAGTTGTCCTTTTCCATAGACACTGAGTTTTATGAGTATAGCCACCTATACTGTTGTTTTAAAAAATTTTAGATATTGTAACTGATTTCTTAGTTTTAGCAAATTGTAATTTTTAAGTAATAAAAAGAGAGGGGCATATTTTAGCCAAAAATCTATATTAGTTAAATTGTTAAACCTGTCATTATTGTGGCTGCAAATTATTAAACAGCTATCTTCCCATGTGCTATAATTATGGCACAAAATGACTATTAACACAAAAGGGGGAAAAAAAAAAACACCACAAAGCTTGGGGAAGAGACAACATTCGTTCTCTCCCTCTCTGTTTTCTTCTTGCTCTTCCTCCCTCCTCCCCTCCCTTTCTCCTTGCTCCCTTCTTCCCTTCAATACATGTTTCTCTCAGCTATCTCAGAGGCAGTGGACGCAAATGTGAGCAAGGCAGAAAAAATTCACGCCTTTGTGGAGCTTACATTGTAAGTGTCCATTAACTGTAAGTTTAATACTTGAATTTTGTCATGGAGGTGTGGCCTTGGAAAGGTAGAGGGACACTGTGCTCTCAGGAAGAAGCACTCTTACTCCCTGAATATCTGAAATGCCTGTTTAGTTATGTGCATTGAAATAGGCTGTTCAAAATTTTCAGGTCATTTTAAAAATGAAATTGTGGGAAATACAAGCGAAATTTTGGTAACTCGGCTTAGCACAAACCTCTCCCTGGTGCTCTATTTGTCAGTTTCTGATGGCTAGAACTGGCTATTTTGGACTAAAAAATTACACGACAGCAAGTTATTAACTATGTATGGTCTATTTCAACATTTTGTGAGATCTTACATTATTTTAACCATCTTTTTGTTGGTTCAGTTTTGTAAAGCAATTCCCAAAACTCACTGAATCCTACTGAGATAACTGGCATTTTGACTTTGAAACAGACTATCTGAGCAGCCAATGTTTAGTGAGATCTGTGCTTGACAAAATAAAGCATTGAGCGCCACTGAAGGGCTGGAAATGATATTCAAGCTTGTGGGACCTTGTTTTCAGTATTTGAAGATTAAGAGAGGTTGCAGAAGCATTTTCTATTTAATTTGAGATATCCCGATTCCATTCAGATCTAATCAAAGATGTTGGGTTGAACCATATGAAGTTGCCAGTCTTGTAAGTCAAAAATGGTTGAATATGCAAATTCATATGTTTGAACCTGATACTGTGAATAGTCTGAAATGTTTCCACTTTGAGGCAGATATTAAAGGATCAATAAAAGCTGTTTACCTACAGATAAGAGTTTTGTAAGTATTCTCTAGCATGTTTGAGATGTTTAGAAACCAATTCTGAGAAGCAAATCTTAACATTGAAAGCAAAAGTGAAGTTGCTCAGTCTTGTCAGACTCTTTGCAACCCTGTGGACTGTAGGCTACCAGGCTTCTCCATCCATGGGATTTTCTAAGCAAGAGTACTGGAGCGGGTTGCCTTTTCCTTCTCCAGGATATCCTCCCGACCCAGGGATCGAATCCAGGTCTCCCAAATTGCGGGCAGACGCTTTACCCTCTGAGCCACCAGGGAAGCTGGTGTATATATGTGTCTGTGTAGATATGCACACACATACACACACAAACACATACACACACACACACACACATACATGTGTGGTTCATTCAATAAAAGAAACCTGTCTGCAATGCAGGAGACTCGAGTTCAATCCCTGGGTTGGGAAGATTCTTTGGCGAAAGGAATGGATATCCACTCCAGTATTCTTGCCTGGCAAATCCCATGAACAGAGGAGCCCAGTGGGCGACAGTCCATGGGATCACAAAGAGCTGGACATGACTGAGTGACTACAACACACACACACACACACACACACACACACACACATATATTTCAACACCTCCATTTCTCTCCTCATCTTTGATTATATTTTTGGACAGTCATTTCCAATCCTGGATATGATATTAAAGGAAGCTGCTGCTGCTGCTAAGTTGCTTCAGTCAGAAGCTGGAGGACTTAAAAAAAAAAAAAGGCAGAATCACACACCCAATCCCAGATAGTCTGAATCAGTAAATTAAAAGAAGGACATGGGGAGATGTATTTTTACTTTCTGGTAATTCTGACACTAACTTGTCTTAATAATTTGTTTAAGTGTGAGGGGCATGATATAATCCATGATATAACCCATAATCCATTCAGAAGTGAACTAACAGGGGCTCCCCTGGTGACTCAGTGGTAAAGAATCTGCCTGCCAGTGCAGGAGAAATGGGTTTGATCCCTGATCTGGGAAGATCCCACATGCCGTGGGGCAACTGAGCCTGTGTGCCCGAGTCCGTGCTCCTTAACAAGAGAAGCCGCTGTAATGAGAAGCCTGCCCTTTGTGACTAGAGAGTAGCCCCCACTTGCTACTATTAGAGGAAAGCCTGGGTTGCAACGAAGACCCAGCACAGTCAAAAATAAATAAATGAAAACATTTTAAAGTAGGCTAACAATCTGTGTTATAAAAGGAATCTGTTTTGTTCTTTTTTTACATGCTCATATCACTAGAGCTATACTCTTTTCAGAGTTTGATGAAAATAAGTAAGAAGCTCGAAATAGAATGTGGTAGATGTGAATAGTGGGCAAAAATTAGAAAAGTGATTTCAATTCCCAATTCTGGCATTTCCTTATTTTACGATCATGAGAGTCACTTAGCTTCTTGTACTTGAGTATAGTGCCTGATGCAGGGTAGGTCTGTGATGGATGTCAGTCAAATTAAAAATAAAATATATGGACTTCAATCTACTTATCTGCAAAATGGTGTTAAAAATACCTGCCATTTCCCGTTAAATAGTAAAGCAGCTTGAGTGCCAAAGAATTGATACTTTTGAACTGTGGTGTTGGAAAAGACTCTTGAGAGTCCCTTGGACAGCAAGTAGATCAAACCAGTCAATCCTAAAAGAAATCAACCCTGAATATTCACTGGAAGGACCGATGCTGAAACTCCCCAATACTTTGGCCACCTAATGGCGACTCACTGGAAAAGACCCTGATGCTGGAAAAGATTGAAGGCTGGAGAAGAAGGGGACGATAGAGGCTGAGATGGTCAGATGGCATCATCGACGAAATGGACACAACTTTCAGCAAGCTCCAGTAGATGGTGATGGACAGGGAAGCCTGGCATGCTGCAGTCCATGGGNATAGAAATGAATATTGGTGACTGAGCAATTTCACTTTCCCTTTTCACTTTCATGCGTTGGAGAAGGAAATGGCAGCCCACTCCAGTGTTCTTGCCTGGAGAATCCCAGGGATGGGAGAGCCTGGTGGGCTGCTGTCTATGGGGTCGCACAGAGTCGGACATGACAGAAGCAATTTAGCAGCAGCAAGATAATAGTTAAGAAATCAAAAGTTACTTTTTAAACCAAGATTTATATTGTTATTTTATGTGTAAGCAGAAAATATCACAGATTATATCCCCAGATATAAAATTGCAACTTTTCCTCAAAGAAAAGTGCCTCCCGTCTGGTTTCAAGTTTTGCCATCAGTAGGGGCATGTCTGGCTCATATTAACTTAGTCCCTTGTCAAATTATTAATTGCTTTTCATCTTTTGCTCTTGGCTTTTAGTTAAAATCATTAAAAGAAAAAGACTAGATCCAGTCTTTAGGACTCAGTGCTTTCATTGCCTAGGGGGCCAGGTTCGGTTTCTGGTGGGGAAACTGAAATCCCACAAGCCATGTGGCAAAAAGCAAAAACAAAAAAAACTCTCGGTGGATTTGTTGTAGTTACAATTTTATAAAATTCTCTCCTATAAAAATTCTATAAGTAAATTATTTTTTGGAGTTTAGTTCCAAGACAAATTTTGTTTTCCTAGGTGATAGCATGAATCTCTCTTTAGTTTACTACTACTAGGCAGTTTACGATGTTCTTAAATGTCAGGAAATTCGGAGATAAATCTGATGCCCAAAGAGGTTAAGCCTATTTATTCCTCCTTCTTCTTTTGACCTGAATTTTCTCTTTTTATTTTCTTGAGTATATACATTTTGGTTGTTCTTCATATCATTTTGGAAATAAAGCACGGTCGAAATAAAGTCAATAAAGAACTGAAAGGATAGAGTAAGAGAAAAATGCAACTCACAGTATCTTATCAGTTAAAAATAAGTGTTGAAGAAATCGAACCTGAGTTCTTTAGTTCCTCCTTGCTAAACTGATAAAGGAGGTCATACACGCCTCCCAGGGAGCCAGAGGTGAAATAGTGAGTCCCGAACTCATCAAAGATCCGGCTGTATAAAGCAGAGTTGTATTCTAGAGGCAGATGGTTAAGTGCTTTCAAGAAGACATCAGAAAGCTGCAAATCTTTAGTTTTCATTGTGAAGTTTAAGACTTTTATGACTTTATGGATCCTAATAAAACTGGAAGCCTAAATGGAAGAGAAGAAAGAAGTGGAAAAAAAAAAGATGATTAAAGGTAATGAAAGCTTGAGATATCAAACATTAAATGTTTATTGTCAGCTTCATTGTACCCATAGTATTATAATTGTTAACTGTCCATTGAATGTTCCCACATACAAAATGATAATTTTCATCTTATTTTTCCAGTACCTTTTCCTTTGGTTCAGTTTCCTTAGATATTCAAAACGCTAAACAGATAAGATGACCTCAATCATGTAAATTGTGTGGCGGAGGGACACACATCCCTACTGCATTTTTATTTAGAAAGTCTTGCTAATGCAAATAATTGAAAAAATATTGTATACATTTTCAGCTGGAAGTTACACAATGAGATTCAAGTCATAGCTTTGTCCACCAGCTGGGGAAAGCATATCATTTCCCTGGGCCTCAGTTGTCCAGGATAACTCACCTGTGCACAGCCTTCGTCTGTGACACTTCACACTCCTTTCAACTCCAAGATGCTATGACTCAAAATTACTTAGGCGGTAAAATTAAGCAAAATTGTTTGTCTCCTCTGTCCTCCACCCACAAGCAGAGCTATTTGTTTGGAGGTTCTTTTTCTCTTTAATCATCTCTGGTTATGTCAGGTTAATTGCCCCAAATTTCATTCCATTAAGTTGTCCTTTTCCATAGACACTGAGTTTTATGAGTATAGCCACCTATACTGTTGTTTTAAAAAATTTTAGATATTGTAACTGATTTCTTAGTTTTAGCAAATTGTAATTTTTAAGTAATAAAAAGAGAGGGGCATATTTTAGCCAAAAATCTATATTAGTTAAATTGTTAAACCTGTCATTATTGTGGCTGCAAATTATTAAACAGCTATCTTCCCATGTGCTATAATTATGGCACAAAATGACTATTAACACAAAAGGGGGAAAAAAAAAAACACCACAAAGCTTGGGGAAGAGACAACATTCGTTCTCTCCCTCTCTGTTTTCTTCTTGCTCTTCCTCCCTCCTCCCCTCCCTTTCTCCTTGCTCCCTTCTTCCCTTCAATACATGTTTCTCTCAGCTATCTCAGAGGCAGTGGACGCAAATGTGAGCAAGGCAGAAAAAATTCACGCCTTTGTGGAGCTTACATTGTAAGTGTCCATTAACTGTAAGTTTAATACTTGAATTTTGTCATGGAGGTGTGGCCTTGGAAAGGTAGAGGGACACTGTGCTCTCAGGAAGAAGCACTCTTACTCCCTGAATATCTGAAATGCCTGTTTAGTTATGTGCATTGAAATAGGCTGTTCAAAATTTTCAGGTCATTTTAAAAATGAAATTGTGGGAAATACAAGCGAAATTTTGGTAACTCGGCTTAGCACAAACCTCTCCCTGGTGCTCTATTTGTCAGTTTCTGATGGCTAGAACTGGCTATTTTGGACTAAAAAATTACACGACAGCAAGTTATTAACTATGTATGGTCTATTTCAACATTTTGTGAGATCTTACATTATTTTAACCATCTTTTTGTTGGTTCAGTTTTGTAAAGCAATTCCCAAAACTCACTGAATCCTACTGAGATAACTGGCATTTTGACTTTGAAACAGACTATCTGAGCAGCCAATGTTTAGTGAGATCTGTGCTTGACAAAATAAAGCATTGAGCGCCACTGAAGGGCTGGAAATGATATTCAAGCTTGTGGGACCTTGTTTTCAGTATTTGAAGATTAAGAGAGGTTGCAGAAGCATTTTCTATTAAATTTGAGATATCCCGATTCCATTCAGATCTAATCAAAGATGTTGGGTTGAACCATATGAAGTTGCCAGTCTTGTAAGTCAAAAATGGTTGAATATGCAAATTCATATGTTTGAACCTGATACTGTGAATAGTCTGAAATGTTTCCACTTTGAGGCAGATATTAAAGGATCAATAAAAGCTGTTTACCTACAGATAAGAGTTTTGTAAGTATTCTTTAGCATGTCTGAGATGTTTAGAAACCAATTCTGAGAAGCAAATCTTAACATTGAAAGCAAAAGTGAAGTTGCTCAGTCTTGTCAGACTCTTTGCAACCCTGTGGACTGTAGGCTACCAGGCTTCTCCATCCATTGGATTTTCTAAGCAAGAGTACTGGAGCGGGTTGCCTTTTCCTTCTCCAGGATATCCTCCCGACCCAGGGATCGAATCCAGGTCTCCCAAATTGCGGGCAGACGCTTTACCCTCTGAGCCACCAGGGAAGCTGGTGTATATATGTGTCTGTGTAGATATGCACACACATACACACACAAACACATACACACACACACACACACATACATGTGTGGTTCATTCAATAAAAGAAACCTGTCTGCAATGCAGGAGACTCGAGTTCAATCCCTGGGTTGGGAAGATTCTTTGGCGAAAGGAATGGATATCCACTCCAGTATTCTTGCCTGGCAAATCCCATGAACAGAGGAGCCCAGTGGGCGACAGTCCATGGGATCACAAAGAGCTGGACATGACTGAGTGACTACAACACACACACACACACACACACACACACACACACATATATTTCAACACCTCCATTTCTCTCCTCATCTTTGATTATATTTTTGGACAGTCATTTCCAATCCTGGATATGATATTAAAGGAAGCTGCTGCTGCTGCTAAGTTGCTTCAGTCAGAAGCTGGAGGACTTAAAAAAAAAAAAAGGCAGAATCACACACCCAATCCCAGATAGTCTGAATCAGTAAATTAAAAGAAGGACATGGGGAGATGTATTTTTACTTTCTGGTAATTCTGACACTAAC
Organism: Raphicerus campestris; assembly: GCA_006410735.1. NCBI lineage: Eukaryota > Metazoa > Chordata > Mammalia > Artiodactyla > Bovidae > Raphicerus > Raphicerus campestris. The sequence continues at coordinate 853,382 of SJYW01016655.1, read as the reverse complement.
TTGTCTTAATAATTTGTTTAAGTGTGAGGGGCATGATATAATCCATGATATAACCCATAATCCATTCAGAAGTGAACTAACAGGGGCTCCCCTGGTGACTCAGTGGTAAAGAATCTGCCTGCCAGTGCAGGAGAAATGGGTTTGATCCCTGATCTGGGAAGATCCCACATGCCGTGGAGCAACTGAGCCTGTGTGCCCGAGTCCGTGCTCCTTAACAAGAGAAGCCGCTGTAATGAGAAGCCTGCCCTCTGTGACTAGAGAGTAGCCCCCACTTGCTACTATTAGAGGAAAGCCTGGGTTGCAACGAAGACCCAGCACAGTCAAAAATAAATAAATGAAAACATTTTAAAGTAGGCTAACAATCTGTGTTATAAAAGGAATCTGTTTTGTTCTTTTTTTACATGCTCATATCACTAGAGCTATACTCTTTTCAGAGTTTGATGAAAATAAGCAAGAAGCTCGAAATAGAATGTGGTAGATGTGAATAGTGGGCAAAAATTAGAAAAGTGATTTCAATTCCCAATTCTGGCATTTCCTTATTTTACGATCATGAGAGTCACTTAGCTTCTTGTACTTGAGTATAGTGCCTGATGCAGGGTAGGTCTGTGATGGATGTCAGTCAAATTAAAAATAAAATATATGGACTTCAATCTACTTATCTGCAAAATGGTGTTAAAAATACCTGCCATTTCCCGTTAAATAGTAAAGCAGCTTGAGTGCCAAAGAATTGATACTTTTGAACTGTGGTGTTGGAAAAGACTCTTGAGAGTCCCTTGGACAGCAAGTAGATCAAACCAGTCAATCCTAAAAGAAATCAACCCTGAATATTCACTGGAAGGACCGATGCTGAAACTCCCCAATACTTTGGCCACCTAATGGTGACTCACTGGAAAAGACCCTGATGCTGGGAAAGATTGAAGGCTGGAGAAGAAGGGGACGATAGAGGCTGAGATGGTCAGATGGCATCATCGACGAAATGGACACAACTTTCAGCAAGCTCCAGTAGATGGTGATGGACAGGGAAGCCTGGCATGCTGCAGTCCATGGGGTTGCAAAGAGTTAGACATGACTGAGTGAACAACATTACCTCTTAGGGTTCTTTTGAAGACAAATGAAATGCTTGGAAAAATTATCTATAAAGTATTATAAGTACTCATATTTATATAAGTATATGAATGAATTAATAAAAAATATGGGGGGCACTATGGTAGAAACATAAAGAGCAATAAAATGGTGCCCTCCAGTGCTGGTCCCTTTGGTTCTGACGCTGGTACTTTGGTCTATTCTTTTCACATCTTCCATCAAGTTTTAGGATTCAGGACTCAATCTTCCCATATGTCTCTTTGGAAAGAACAAAGAGTGGTGGTTGTAATGAGAAATAAATGCTATTTTAAAAGACACTTGTAAATGTCTAAAAGTGCCTAATAGAAATCTATTCCCTAAATCATTAAGAGTTGAAATACATATCTAGAAGGTTTTACAAGCAAACAAAGGAAAAAGGAAGATATGAGGAAAGATTAACCAATGAAGATGCAGTTTTATGTATTGAAAAGTTCCATTAGTTCCTGGCAAGATTAGTAGATAAAGTCCAATGCTTAGAGTATTAAAAATTGCAAATTTCCAGAGAGAACAAAAGAAAGAAGATCAGCTTACATGTAATTTTTCCTATGTAACAATAGAAACTAAAAGATAGTAGAATAATACCCATCATCTATCAAGAAAAGAAGACTGTGTTCCAAGATTCCTTTATCCAGTAAAGATATTTTGCATCTTTATTGTTCAATGAAAAGATAGACATTTGTATACATATTTAAGGATTTAGGGAATCTACTTTGCATGTATCCTACCTAAAGAAAACACTGGAAATATGGCAATTGAATGAGAACAGGATCTCAAGAAAGGGAAGATGAAAGAAGAAGTGGTGATGAGCATGTATATGGGATATAGACCTACGTAATATATAAACACATACACACATACAAAGAAATACAAAATACATATTCTGAACTGAAATTTATCAGTATTATGTGAGGAATTGTTAATAGGGAAGATGGGATCCAGAATAAATGACTAATGAACATATATAATATAAAAAAGAATACAAAACAATCCGTAGGAATAGCTTGGAATACAAAGATTCTATCTCAATAAAACTGAAGGCTTTGGAGGCTTGTGGTGGTAGTGGTGGGGAAAGAAAGAAGCAAATATGTTTGCTAGGAAATTGTGGGAACGGAAGGCGGGGAGTAGAAAAATGATTAATCCTTTGGTGGAGGCTATATATTACTTTATGGAATAAAAGAAAGACATTGGCTTAATTACATGCATTAACCAGAGAATGGTAAGTACCAGCAGAATTTAAAAGTTTAGTAGAACTTCCAAAATGACCAAAAAAAGTAAGAAGAAATGTGACAAAGAAAAATAAAGAAACAAACTAGCAACAAAATTAAATGAGTGAGATGCATTAAAGGGGGAAGGGAGCAAGATTAAATATTTCAGGAAAGATACTAAATAGAAGTTGGCTGAATTTCTCCAGCAAAGACCCTAGACTGTCAGATTATGTTAAAAAAGCAACATTCTGTTACATGTGGTTTATAAGAAATGCACTTAAAATAATAAGACAAAAGTTAAAATAGCAAGAACACAACCACAAACAGCCAAATGCTTGCAAAAAAGGCATTATTATCTCTATAACTTTTGAAGTAGGCTATAACAACAAAAAAGTAAGTCTACTTAAATCTATGTAAGAAATCCTACTAGTTGATATTAAAATGATCTCCTTCTCCTTGCATGATTGCTCGAATTGGTGTTATTTTTCAGGAAAAATTAAAAAGATCAAGAACCACTTTTACTACCTTTTTGTGGGAGGCTTGAATGGCTTGTTTGAAGGCAGAAGTATGGGAGCTGCTTTGACTTCTCCTTGAGGAATAGAAAATCGGTACATGAAAAGAGCTCGTTGCTTGGCTAGAACCTAAGGCTTCTTGATCTTTATTATCTTCAAGAGCAATTAAATCGTCATAAAAATCTGTTTCCAAATCATCTTCTTTAGTTTGCACCTGGAGGAAAAATCCACAAGAAATAAAACGTAATTTAGGAAATTAGAGCTATTTGTGAACACCTAATGCAAAGATCATTCATTCATTGATGCTTTCAGTAAACAGTTATTGTGGACCCATTTTCCTAGAGAACAAGGAATAGTATTACTCCGTGACTTCAGGAAGTTAATAGTTTAGTGAGGGAGAGAGACAATCAGACACTCAATGAGAGTAGCATCATGTTTCCAAGGGGATTGCCACAAATAACTATAAAATTCAGAGAGGCAATACTAGGGAAGTTACCATCAAGGAAATGACTCCCAAACTGAGATTTAGTGAGGTGACAAGAACACAGACCTAGTTTAGTCTGCCTGTGAATTTGATGCTCTTTGTAAGCTAATGGAAGATATCTTTCAGAAAATTGAGACCTAGAAAAGTGGAGGGCAGATCTTGTCCTTCTCTGCTCTGGCTCCATCCTGAACCCCTCAGCCTTATTCATATACTGGGCATTAGCACTTCACTGGCCAAGTCTGCAAGTCAGAGAACAAATCACCAATAATCCATTGGTTCTGTTTGATAGGTGGTGATCGGTTTTCATCTGACCAGGTCTGGGAGGAAGAGAAAAAGCAGCCAGTGAAACTTGAATTATGAGTACTTGATGAATTTTCCAAGCACAAGGCAAACCCTTGCTATGGTTATGCTAGTAAGAAGAGAACAATGGACAAATTTTTAAAAGTTGAAAAGTTGATTGATTGAAGAGTACCTCTTTATGTTAAAAGTGCTTGTTTTGTTGGTAATGAAAAAAACTCTTGTTTTAAACTATTTAGTATTAAAATACACTGTGAGGCAAACCACATGTCATAGTTAAATAGCTTGCGCAATTAGTCAAGGGAAGAAATAACCCAGCTGCAAGAGAGTCTTGCTCAACAGTAAAATACAGTCAAAAGTTCAGGATTCCTTTGAGACACTGCAGTGCATGCTAGTTAGCTTTTAAAATGTCCAAAATGAAGTGCATCCATTAACAACAAAGCAATATAACCATAATTAAATGTAGTTGCTGACATTTCTTTAATATTTGTTTAAAAAGCTCGACTACAAATATTTAGTTTTATAAATTAACTCTTATGTAAGAAAAGATGTGTCAACTTAAAGAAAAAATATATTGCGTATAAAGTAAGGACATTGGGTATCCTGGGAAGAAGCTCAGAGAAAATCTGACCATGTATGTTAGCTTGGTGAGAAAGCAAGTTTATCGCTGAGCAATGCTGAAAAATTGAACTGGGAAACTGGGGCCAGGCCTCGTCTATTCTGATAAAGCATTTGAATTGACTTCTAAAGGCAAGATTTTGCATCTAATAAGTTCTTTAACAATATTAATTGAAGGATTGAAAAATTGGGGATGCCACATATTGTTTTGCAAAGATCATGTTAACTATAGCTAAATTAGAGGCAAGGAAAGCTGTTCAAAAAACTGTTGCAAAAAAGTTGAAACAAGAATGGCCAGGTTGAGGGCAACATTGGTTGGGTAGAGACAAAGTGGTGGATTTGAAAGATATTTAGGAGGTAAATCAACAGAAGTTGTTGACTAAGCAGAGGTGTATGTGTGTATGTTCATGAGCGTGTGTGTGGGTGGGGGGCAGGGGTGGGGAGAGAGAGAAATAATGAATGGGAATACTGTTCCATGAACAGGAATATGGAAAGCCAAGACAGTTTGGAGAGGAGGAAGATGAGTTCTTTTCATGATGTGTAAAGAACAGCTGGTGAGCTCTGATTAGCNTATGTTCATGAGCGTGTGTGTGGGTGGGGGGCAGGGGTGGGGAGAGAGAGAGAGAAATAATGAATGGGAATACTGGTCCATGAACAGGAATATGGAAAGCCAAGACAATTTGGAGAGGAGGAAGATGAGTTCTTTTCATGATGTGTAAAGAACAGCTGGTGAGCTCTGATTAGCTTCATCTTCCTAGCTTTTCCCAGAAAGAGATGTTAAGCAAACTCTGGGAAAAAGGTTTTAATCCCCATTTTACATCTATTTATAGCCCATCCNGAGTTCTTTTCATGATGTGTAAAGAACAGCTGGTGAGCTCTGATTAGCTTCATTTTCCTAGCTTTTCCCAGAAAGAGATGTTAAGCAAACTCTGGGAAAAAGGTTTTAATCCCCATTTTACATCTATTTCTAGCCCATCCTGACTATCTTGTGGATCTTGTGGGCTGATGACCTCCTGGAGCTTGACATGTGTCGACATTTTCACTTTTGTGTCTGAAGAAAGGAGCTGGGTTTGTAGGGAGGGGTAGAAAACAGTTGAGAGAGGCTGGGGGAATAGACAGGATCGGTGACCCTTGGTTGCTTGTGATGTGAGGGTTAGAGACAGAAACTAAAGTTCTGAATTTCACAAGGGATTTAGAGAGGCTTTGGGGCACTGCAGACCTTTGAAGTCCTTCAGGCTTTAGGAGGCAGCAAGAAATGTTATCTAGGTAGGTCAGTATATTGGTAAGAATCAAAAAGACTAGTGATAACTGCGCTTTGTACTTTGCTGGTGACAGCAAGTACTTAGTGTCCAGCCAGTAGCAAGCAGCAACTCCTAAGAAAAGAGATGAGGTGTCCTGAGATAGTGATCAACTCTGGGGATTGGTGCAGGGGTCGTCCTGTGACAGAGCTCTGCGTTTAGCACTTGGGGGGGTCCCTGAGGGGCAGGATTCTTCCTACCATCTTCCATTCTGACTTCCTGCCCAACTGCCTTCCATTCAGCAGCCTTCTCTAAACTTTGTGTACCAGCCAGCTCATGATTTCCATTGTCTCAATATGCTCTGATACTGTAGAAGAAACGAAGTCAGATGCCTACTGAATTTCNTGACAGCAAGTACTTAGTGTCCAGCCAGTAGCAAGCAGCAACTCCTAAGATAAGAGATGAGGTGTCCTGAGATAGTGATCAACTCTGGGGACTGGTGCAGGGGTCGTCCTGTGACAGAGCTCTGCATTTAGCACTTGGGGGGTCCCTGAGGGGCAGGATTCTTCCTACCATCTTCCATTCTGACTTCCTGTCCAACTGCCTTCCATTCAGCAGCCTTCTCTAATCTTTGTGTACCAGCCAGCTCATGATTTCCATTGCCTCAATATGCTCTGATACTGTAGAAGAATCGAAGTCAGATGCCTATCGAATTTCTCTNATTCTGACTTCCTGCCCAACTGCCTTCCATTCAGCAGCCTTCTCTAAACTTTGTGTACCAGCCAGCTCATGATTTCCATTGTCTCAATATGCTCTGATACTGTAGAAGAAACGAAGTCAGATGCCTACTGAATTTCTCTTCTGCTGTTTTCAGTGAGGAATAGCTTAGATTTGCACAGATGCCTGTTAATGGCATGAACAAAGTAATACAGGGGTCAGTGGAAAGTAAGCTACTGTAAGGAAAGTAAGTGACCTTGGCTCTGGTCATTTTCAAACCTTCCTCAGCAGTTAAATATTATCTAAAACTCAATGACATATAGATAGAGACCAACTCAGGTAGCTTCTTAAGGTTGAACGAGTTTCAGAACTACATGGATAATGAAAAGAAGATACTTCCTTCTGAATGAGGAATTTCAGGCTGTATTTCCTGATGAAACTTGGCATGCAGGCTTGGGTTACTAAGTTTCACAGGTAGATCCAGTATTCTGCTGGTAAATATTTAAAAATCAATTGTTGAGAGGGGAAAACAACAACAACAAAAAACCCTGTGATTTAATACTACACCATCGGCCTTTCTCATGCTGTATATATTTCTACTATGCTGATTTCAAGCTAACTACCTATGTGATACTCCTGAATTCAAACTTGGAAAAGATGCACAGTAGCAAATTATTATTTTTTTGGGGGGGAAACTAATAGTTTATAACAATTAGCAAGGACAGCCAATTGGCGTTGATGGTTAAGTGTTGTGTCCTGCAAATTATTATGCAGTACTTTTATGATACAATAAATGCAAGTAACTTCAAGAGCATAGATTTGTGGTCAAGTGCGTCCAAATAATTGAGAAGTGATATATTTTGAGTAATTATCAGGTGTTTTTAATATCTTTATTTAAATTTAATATCTTGAATCTTAAGATCATATATTTAATATCTAATAATGGTCATGTTTAATAATTGGCTTACAAAAGTCTTTAAAATTTAACAGTTGGCTTTTGTAAGCTGGAAAAGCTGACTCTAGCACATCATTGATGAGCTTCACAGGTGATACTTTTAAAATGAGAGTTTATGACAGGTATTCAGCCCTGGCACTTGTTGCAGAGTCATTAATATCTTTCTTGATACTTTACTATCAAGGTGTCATCTGGCACAAATTGTAATTCCACTGTGCCATTTACTTGCTGCATTACTCTGAGAAAGTTTCTAACGTCAATGATCTTAATGTTATTAATAAGAAGAACATAAAGTAAATTTATCTTTCTGGGAAGGTTGTTATGGCACTTGAGTAAAACTCATAGTATTACTTAAGAGTAAAGTGTTAACTCTGCCCATATTTGCTATCATGTGTTGAGCCAAGATTTTTTACTTGTAAAACTGTATAAAAGAGATGCTTGCCAAGAGTATAGGCAGTATTTTTTTGGTGGTGGTGGGGAGTTATTTATTTTGAAAGTAAGCTAATGGATTGGTTGTTTAGGAGCTAGAAACCTTCCTTCAACATAGCAATAATGTATATAAACGTTTGGGTTTTAGCTCCTACAAAGCCTACAACTTAAGAATAGAATACATCTTCCATCATTGACAAAATTTTTGATGCTATCTTTTCTTTGGAAATATGTCTCTTCTGAGTTCTTTTTCAGCATTCCAGCAAGACCTTCTCTACCTCCCTTGGTGGTAGTGAATCCTCTGGGTTTAGCACCTGCTGGATCTGTGGTGAGAGAGCAAGTATTTTCTTTACCTGGTCAGGGTCACTTGTTACTGTTGGCACATTTACTTCCAGGCAGAGGTGGGACTTCTCAAGGTAAGTCTCCCCAGAGGAGTTTGAACTTGGCAGTTGGATTCCAAGGATATTTCTCCACATCCATTAATATGTATTAGATGGTTTTTAAGTTGAGTTCGTCAAATTGGAAAATGACTATGTATATGAATATAATCTTTTTTTTTTAAAGGATCGAATGACTTGTTGAATGCATATTATCTGAAAAGTGGTCTCAGAAATCATTAGATTTTCTGAAATTCTCTCTAGCACGTCAAATTTGTATGCACAGATACAACAATTAAAGTCATGTCTTTCCCGTTTGCCTTATCATAAATGAGAAGAAACAAACTGTTTACTCTAGTTCGGCAAGTATGGAGTACTTATCATGTGATCATGTGTAAGGCACTGGTCTAGATTCTAAGAATATATAATACACTGCTCCTTACGGCTCAGAAAAATGAAAAGAAAACCAAACCAACTAGTAAAATGGGATGGGAGGTAAGTAGAATTACCTCTGTTATGCTTAAACTAATCTGGATTTTTAAAATGTGTTTTATGTCTAAATTTTGTGGTTATCTGAGAGAACTATGGTAGAGGATTCTGAACATACCAAGTCCTTTATCTGAGTGGGGACCTATTATAGCTATTTGTTCATGGGAGAAAGCATGGACTCTGGAATTTGGAAAAGTTGTGCTTAAATCTTGAACCCAACTACTTGAGAGATGTTTAACTTTGGGCAAATTAGTGTCCTTGTTTTCCATCTGTGAATTGAGGATGAAAACCCTGACATTATGAGCTGTGGAAGGCATAAATGTCAGCACCTGATACTGATGAAGAATGCTCATTACCTTTTTATTCTGTCCCTTCCTTCATGACTCTCTTTTCATTGAAATTTAGCTGATAATCACCATTGGCATTTCGAATGCCCTCAAGATAGGCTGTCATACCTCGAAGTTGACATTTTCTAGATTGGCTGCAACACGGTACGGATTACTTGCTCTACTGCTTTTGACAGTTCTACACACTCCTCCAGTGAAAGAGTTATCAAGGACTTCTCCTCTGGGCTCTCCTGCCAGGAAATGAAACCTAGAAACAGAGTAATTTTTAAATTCAATAGATGTAAAGCAGTCTTTAACATTTATTGTATTTATATGAAAGAAATTCTTCTCAGGCATTTTTTACTCTTGACAAATGGCTTGAAGGAAAGTCCATGTTTTCCAGTTTATGGAGAGGTATCCAAAAAGGTCTGGAAGTCAGAGAGCTGCCAGGTCGGTGTGCACACAGAGGTGCAGGTGNAGTTAGGACTTTGAGAGGAGTTGGCATAGTGCATGGGGATTTGCCTCATGGGTACCTCTCAAAGATCCATGTATACATTAAAGGGATAATTTGAGAGAATAGCATTGAAACATGTATATTACCATATGTAAAATAGATGACCAGTGCAAGTTCGATGCATGAAGCAGGGCACTCAAAGCCAGTGCTCTGAGACAACCCAGAGGGCTGGGGTGGGGAGGGAGATGGGCAGAGGGTTCAGAATGGGGGGACACAGTGCACCCATGGAAAATACTTTAAAAACTAAACAAAACAAAACAAAAATACAATTAGCCTTGGGAGATTCTGAAGAGCAATCATGAGAGTAGAAGGGAAAGATAGAAATTTCTTCTGTTGTTAACTGATCCAAATATCATCCTGATATTTGTCAGGATGACTTACATCATCCTGATATGTCAGACAAATAATGGTCCATCCAATCTTTTATTCCTTTGAGAGTGGCATTAGCGGATGTTTTTAGGAGAGTACAGTGGTATATCACCTTCAGTGGAATATTCAACAACCAAGAGCCCATGGCATTACCCAGTCAGAATGGATGCCAACCATATTTGTATCAGAGATTAACTAGTTAATGGTTGGATCGTGGGAAGATCTAGGAATTTCTGATGAAGGGATCTGGACAGTAGGGCAGAGGTCATTAAGAGAGCTCAGGGTAGCAGCTGCTTATCAACCATTACAGCTGCATTTCAGTGGTTCAGTTTATATCACTAGCTATGGATGTTTTACTGATGAAGTAGAGATTGCTGTGCCTATATCAGTAACTTTCTTGAAATCACTCATTTTGAACTGATTACACATGGATATATCTAAAGACTTCTCAGACTTGTGGATATTTTTGACATAAACTCTTTCATAATAAATTTCATAGATTTATCATCTATTGAATATGAGTTCTCCCAGAATACAATCTGCTCTAGAAACTACCCTCAAGCTTCAAATTGATGTGCATCAGTTTTAAACTTTTATTTTAATATTCTGAATATAGTGCTTAGGTCTGTATTCCCCTTAGCCATTGCCAGCAAGATTTTTCTCATATTCCCTGTTTTGTCAATATGTGACATGACCTTATTTATATACAGAAATGCAGAAATTTTTTCTCTCACAGTTCTGGAGTGCAGAAGTCTAAACAAGATTTCTGCAGGGCCACGCTCCCTCTAAAACTCCGGGAAGATCCTTCTTGCCTCTTTTTAGCTTCCAGTTGGTTGTTGGTTGCTCGGTTGCTCAGTCATATCTGACTCCTTGAGGCTGCATGGACTATAGCCGGCCAGCCTTCTCTGCTCATAGAATTTTACCAGCAAGAATACTGGAGTGAGTTGCCATTTCCTCCTCCAGGGGATCTTTCCCACTCAGGAATCGAACCCATGTCTCTTGTGTCTCTGGCATTGGCAGGTGGTTTCTTTGCCACTAAGGTCACCTGGGAAGCCCCTTATTTACATAAACATAATGTATATCTCCCTACCCATGTCTCACCCTCACATCCCGTTTTGGGGATGAGGTAAAGAGAGAAAACCCTGGAGCCAGCCTTCCTGTCTGACTTTCAGAAAAGATTGGTAAAGCTGAAGGCAGGAAGCAAAGAGTAACAGAAGAGAAACATTATACCCAAGTCTGGGGTCAATTTTCTATGGGAATTTGAAATCTGCCATCTAGTTCTACTTTTCAGTGTATTTTAGAGTACGCAAATAATTTGGATTTTATTCATCAGAACTCTAATTTTACTTTAACTAAAATTGACTATTTATACAAGAAATCAGTGAACTATGGCCCATGGACAAAAACTGACCTGCTACTTGCTCTTGTAAATAAAATTCTATTGGAACATAGTCATGCTCATTTGTTGATATACTGTCTATTGTATACTGCCAAATTGTGGCAGCTTTGATGCCACGATTTCAGAGCTGAATAGTTGCTACATAGACTGTATGGCCTGCAAAGCCTAAAATATTCACCACCTGGACTTCTCCTGAAAAAGTTTGCAGAAATCTGACCTATATGGTTCAACATGCTGAGCTTTGGAAAGCTATTAATTAGCAAGAGAATACATAGATTAAGTAGTTTATTCAAGGTTTGATTATAATCTAACAATACTTAAATATCAAAATGTATGAATCTGTATGAAGGGAATGTTGCCATTGTTTAAATCATTTGCAATCTCCTCTTTTGTGATTATCTTTGGAGTCATTCAATGGACCATACCAGAAAATTTGTTACATCATCTCTAACCATCCCCTTTATATAATATCTTAGCATTAGCATCCTTATCTTAATAAACCGTATTAAAATTTCTAAATGCATCACTCCTTTTCAATTGTTTATTTCAGTTGTGCTTATTAATAGTCCATTTTTAAAAGTATCTGCTTCCTCCTCTATTTCCTCCTCCTCATTCTCTTCCTCCTGTTTCATAACAGTGTAGGAACCTGGGAACCTGTATTTGATGAGCAAAGGAATCAGGTAAGTGGTCATGAATAGTACGTAATTGGTAGCATAGCATCCCTGTCTCCCTAGGCTTAAAATATGGTGGGACTTTTCTATAATGACTTTCACTGGGAGTCAATTGGAATAACTTTAGTCATTTTTAGTGAAGACTGAACATACGATTCATGGAGTCGCAAAGAGTCGGACACGACTGAGTGACTAAACCGAACTGAAGTGAACATTTTTCAAAAGTACATTACCACTGTCACAGCGGAATTTATTCTTGCAGTCAGTCTCTTCAATTTTGCAGAGCTTGGATGGGATGCATGGCTGAAAGGTCATGAGAGGCTCAGTACATGGTTGTCCTCCAAACTGACTGGGGCGCAAGATGGACCTAAGCTTAAACTAAAAGGCAAGGAGAGAAAGGTGAGTAACTGAGGCTGGGTCAAAGCCAGAAAGTATCTAAGGAAACTGGGCTTCTCAGTCACAGTAGTGATTTTCCCCATAGTGGCATTTCCTAAATTACTAATGATTTTTTCCCCAATTCCGTTATTGTGTTTTCTTAGGGAAGTCAATACTTTTGGGGTCTCATTTTTGCAACCTGTAAAACGATGAAGTGGGACAACAAGTTTCTGAAGATTTCTAACTTTGAAATCATAAGATTCTAAATTGAATCAAAATCAAATGTGCAAATATTAACTGAGCATGTCCTGAGTGCAATAAATCTTCCAGGCCATAACAGTAGACCTTTTATTCCTCAAAGATAGTGTGAAACGGTAAATGTGAAAGGACTGATGGGGGCGGGCTTTTGTATGAGAAAGGCACTGTGGAAACCAAGGCTGGCACATTTCCCACACTTTGAAAGGTTTTAAATGGTCAGTGTAAATCAAAGAGTCAGGGAAGGATAGAAATAGAACAGGATTCAAAAGTACTGACTTTAAAGTCAGAAAAATCCAAGTTCAGTATGTAACTTTCTATTCATTAGTGATGTGTGCTTGGGTAAATTACTTAAACCCTAATGAGCTATAACTTCCTTATCTGTAAAATGGGTAGAAAAACAATGTGATGTGAAGTTTGAGTAAGATGATGTGTGCAAAGGAACCTAAACTGTCTCTCTGAGATAGCGGGTGCTTTCCTTGTACTGGGTCAATTCCTTTTACTTCCCTAATGTCTGAATGCTTAGCACCTACCCTGACTGGAATTCACGTGGGCCAGTGCCCTACCTGGAATGCACTGGAGGTAGGTAAATATTGCAGCTGGGAACAATAAACAAATCGAGGGACTTTCCCTTAGCAGGGGCAGTTAAAGAAAGGGCAAGGAGTCATTTTAATTAATGTACCTCATTTCTGTCTGATTTTAAACCTTGGACTGAATTGCCCATTTTTTAGCACCGGTTTTTGCTTTGTGCTCACAGGGCAGAGGCAGTGGAAATCAGAGCTGGGTGAGTGCAATACCAATCCTCAGGGTTTGGGGGGTGGCAGGCAGAACTTTTTTTTGGTATTCACATGCCAATAAAGCATGTCAAATGAATCTTGCCTCCCCCTAAAATATTTCCCTCAGTGGAAGCTGGGACAATTTATTTTCAGAAATTAAAGTAATTCATCATTTCTATGATTGTTGAGTTTGTCAGGGAATTTGAGAATTTATGATTCTGATTTCCTGAATATACCCACATTTCACTTACCTGTTTTTCAACACAAGGGTCACAGTCTGACCAGGGTCCATAATCTCCCAGGTGGCAATTGATAGGGCAAGTTTGCCAGTTACACTCTCTGGACTCCTGCTTGGTACAAAGCTGGCCACAAAAGTTTTCAAAATAGTACTGATCTGTAACAATCTGTCTATATAATAAGGAGGAGAAAACTGCTTATAATGAGTCTCTACTGTGGCTCCAGCCCCATAATAAAAATATTCATTGAGCATCAATTACAGTGAATAAAAGGAAAGAGGTTTTCATGGAAAATCAAGTAGTCCACCATATGTACAGTTTTTACCACTTAATGGAACTCAGGACTGGGTCTATAATTTGTGGGGCACATTGCAAAATAAAAGTAGGGGGGCCACATGTTCAAAGAAGGCTAAGCACCAAAGAATTGATGCTTTCAAACTGTGGTGCTAGAGAACTTTTAAGAGTCCCTTGGGCTGCAAAGACATTAAACCAGTCAATCCTAAACGATATCAATCCTGAATATTCATTGGAAGGACTGAGGCTGAAAGTGAAGCTCCAATACTTTGGCCACCTAAATGTGAAGAGCCAACTCATTGGAAAAGACCCTGATACCGGGAAAGATTGAAGGTAGGAGGAGAAGGGGATGGCAGAGGATGAGATGTTTCAGTGGCATCACTGACTCAGTGGACATGAGTGTGAGCAAACTTTGGGAGATAGTGAAGCACAGGGAAACCGGGTGGGCTACTGTTCATGGGGTCACAAAGAATCAGACATGATTGAGCAACTGAACAGCAACACATATTCATAAATTCTTAAGAATTTCCAAAGAGAGGAGGCAGAGTGTGAAGCCAAACCACAGCCCTCCTCAGAGTGGGGTCCTGTGTGGACTGCACAGCCTGCACATCTATGAAGCCTGCCATGATGGGATTCCTGGGAGGGACTGGAAGAAAAAGAAAGAAAAAAGTTTCTGCAAATTGCTTAAAAGATGACAATGCAATGTGGTAAGTACAATGAGATAGAGCCAGAGCTCTGTGGAGCTAAAGATGAAAGGAGAAAGTGACATGAGAGATACATTTTGAAAAATGCACGTGAGTTTTCCAGGCAACAAAGGGAAGGGCGTTCAGAGGAAACAGCTTGTGCACAGATGAGCAGGGAAGGAGTATGACATGTCCATGGGGGAGCTTGTGGAATGGACCTGAGAAGAGTATAATCGAGAGGGATGAGCTTTTATTATGGTACTTTATTTGGTAGTAAGTAGTGAGCTACTCCAGTATTCTTGCTTGGAAAATCCCATGGACCGAGGAGCCTGGTAGGCTGCAGTCCATGGGGTCGCTAAGAGTCGGGCACGACTGAGTGACTGAGCAGCAGCAGCAGCAGTAGTGAGCTACTAAGGGACTCTTGAGTAGGGAAGTATTATGAACAAATCTGTTCTTACATCCAGAGTGGATGGTTTATTGAGGCCATCAGGTGGTGATTTTAATGAGACTCACACTACATATGTAAAAATAGTTTTCTAAAATAGATCTCTAAAAAGTTCTATAACAGTTAAAAATACATTAAGTATATGCTTTATTTCTTCCAAGTCACGTGAGTGTCTTCATGGAACAGAAATATCTAACAGATTTAAAGAAACTGAGGGGGAGGAATAATCTGAATTAATGAAAAGACTGAATTATTAAATGTTATCAAGTAAAACACAGTTTTCTTGCCTTCTTGTCCATGCCAACAGTCGAGCTAATAGCTAGCAGTGCTGCTCAATTGAGGTCCTGTTAGAATCAGTTTAATGAGTAGAAAATTCTCTATAATTAACTCACTAACTGTAGGCAAGCAGAGTTATGTGCTGATTGAAAAAAAAAAAAAGCCTAAGTAGTGATTCTAAGTAAATTAAATAGTCAACTGAAAATATTGCACAGATTCTTAATTGAATTTCTTTAAAATGCTTCAATTTTATGGGGAGAACAAAAGTAGACTCCACTTTAACCTTATGTGGAAAAGACATCAAATTCCATCCAAATTCATGAGTTCTTATTAAAATTAAAAAAAAGTTTGCAGATTTTACTCTGCAAAAATTATACTTGCAGATATATTTTCTTTCCCATTGCTTACTGTGGCACTTTTTAATTTTGCTAATTCTGTCCTTGAGGTTTCCCAGAGCACAAAGAAAAGCTACAAAGCCCACACCCACCTCTCTCTGGTCTGGATTCCAGAATTGCAGGTTTTTGAGCAGCTGGACCACTGAGTCCATGGGTAATGATCACAGAAACAGGCTTGGCTCTTGTTAATCAGAGCACTCAGCAGGATAAAATATAAGACGGAGTGTGTGGCCATGCCTGGAGGGCCTCCAGATTCTGAAAAGAAATGATGTAATACATATCAAACATTTATAGGGTAAAACTTAGCAAATCATTCTCAGTTGCAGCCTCAGATATGATCTTTGAAATCATCTTGCCTTCTTTAAGTCAACACATACAAATTCACAGCCTTATGAATATAAATCCCATTTCTAAAGATTTTTAGGGTGGGCATTCCCATAGTTCAAAATCCCAGTACTAGTTAAGTTTCTCTGAACTATGAGTGATAGGCTACAAGACAAAGTGTGTAGTAAATATTTGTATCTCATTCCATTCCAAAATGGAATTTGTTATATGATCTTACGCTTTTTGAGATAATTACTTATTTTGTGCAGACAGCACCCTCAAGTATTACCTAGTACTTCCTTTCAGTTTTTCATACCTTTCTGGGACTGGGGAAGGACTTTGGAAACTTTCTTTCTGAAGCTCTATTTAGTTTCCTGGCATCTTGGTATTAATAGCTTGCTCAAGAGTTCATTGTACCATTAGCTCTACTTTTAGACTCAGAGAAATTAGAGCTGGAAAGGGTCTTTGAAACCTTTAGGTTAAACTCCCTCATTTTAGGGATGATGAGGCTGAGACTGTAGCAGGTACAATAAGGTTGAAGCTACATGACAAGTAAGCCCAAATTCCACATTCTTAGATGAGATGTATCCCTTCATTTGCTTTCTAGTAATACTAATCTACATGCTTGGAACTTCACCACCCAGACCACAAAAGCGTTTGCTCAGATGTGGCTAAATGCCAGAGAAAACTTGGACCAGTCGTTCCTCATGTGCTGTGGAGCCTTGAGAATCTGTGAGTTAATGAATGGAGTTAGCAAAACCATACTTGCCCCCCAGTACTGCCATTTTGATTGTCATATCTCTAACAAAACATGCCAGCAAATTTGGAAAACTCAGCAGTGTCCACAGGACTGGAAAAAGCCAATTCTCATTCCAATTCCAAAGAAGAGCAATGTCAAAGAATGCTCAAACTACAACACAATTGCACTCTTGTCACATGCTAGCAACGTTATGCTCAAAATTCTCCAAGCTTGGTGTCAACAGTTATCAGTATCAGTTCAGTTGCTCAGTCATGTCTGATTCTTTGCGAACCCATGGACTGCAGCA
>SJYW01016655.1:778732-835430 GCA_006410735.1 Raphicerus campestris | reverse complement strand
CCAGCAATCTTGATTCCAGCTTCTGCTTCATCCAGCCCAGCGTTTCTCATGATGTACTTCACATATAAGTTAAATAAGCAGGATGACAGTATACACCCTTGACGTACTCCTTTTCCTATTTGGAACCAGTCTGTTGTTCCATGTCCAGTTCTAACTGTTGCTTCTTGACCTGCATACAGATTTCTCAAGAGGCGGGTCAGGTGGTCTGGTATTCCCATCTCTTCAACTGTACAAGAACCAAGAAATTCCAGATGTACAAGCTGGATTTAGAAAAGGCAGAGGAACCAGAGATCAAATTGCCAACATCCATTGTATCATAGAAAAAGCGAGAGAATTCAAGAAAAACATATACTTCTGCTTCATTGACTATGCTAAAGCCATGGACTATGTGGATCACAGCAAACTGTGGAAAATTCTTAAAGAGAGGGGAATACCAGACCACATTACCTACCCCCTGAGAAACCTATCTGTAGATTAAGAAGCAACAGTTAGAACTGGACATGGAACAACAGACTGGTTCCAAATAGGGAAAGGAGTATGTCAAGGCTGTATATTGTCACCCTGTTTATTTAACTTCTATGCAGAGTACATCATGCAAAATGCCAGGCTGGATGAAACTCAAGTTGGAAGTTGGAATCAAGATTGTTGGGAGAAATATCAGTAACTTCAGATATGCAGATGACACCACTCTAATGACAGAAAATGAAGAGGAACTAAAGAACCTTTTGATGAAGGTGAAAGAGGAGAGTAAAAAAGCTGGCTTAAAGCTCAACATTCAGAAAACTAAGATCATGGCATCTGGTCCCATTAGCCTCGCGGCAAATAGATGGGGAAACAATGGAAACAGTGACAGGCTTTATTTTCTTGGGCCCCAAAGTCACTGTGGATGGTGACTGAAGCCATGAAATTAAAAGATGCTTACTCCTTGGAAGAAAATCTGTGACTAACCTAGACAGTGCGTTAAAAAGCAGAGACGTTACTTTGCCGACAAATAGTAGGCAAAGCTATGGTTTTTCCAGTAGATAGGTACCAATGTGAGAGTTGTATCATAAAGAAGGCTGAGTGCTGAAGAAATGATGCTCTTGAACTGTGGTGCTGAAGAAGACTCTTGAGAATCCCTTGGACTGCAAAGAGAGCCAACCAGTCAGTCCTAAAGGAAATCAGTCCTGATATTCATTGGAAGGACTGATAAATATTCAGCTGAAGCTGAAGCTCCAATACTTTGGTCACTTGATGAGAAGAGCTGACTCACTGGAAAAGACCCTGATGCTGGGAAAGATTGAGGGTGGGAGGAGAAGAGGGTAACAGAGGATGAAATGATTGGATGACATCATAGACTCAATGGACATGAGTTTGAGCAAACTGGGAGACACTGAAAGACAGGAAAGCCTGGCGTGCTGTGTAGTCCATGGGATTACCAGGAGCCAGACATGACTGAGGGATTGAACAACAACAACAACAACAACAACAACAACAATTTCTGGTATACAGCAAAGTGATTCATATATATATATATATATATATGTATATATCTGTATATATATACACATGTATATATATATGGACTTCCCTGGTGGCTCAGATGGTAAAGCGTCTGTCTACAAGGCAGGAGACCTGGGTTTGATCCCTGGGTCGGGAAGATTCCCTGGAGAAGGAAATGGCAACCCACTCCAGTACTCTTGCCTAGAAAATCCCATGGACAGAGGAGCCTGGTGCAGGCTACTGCCCATGGGATCACAAAGAATCAGACACGACTGAGCGACTTCACTTCACTTCACTTCACATATATGCTGGTGCTGGTTTAGACACTAAGTTGTGTCTGACTCTTACAACCCCATGTACTATAGCCTGCCAGGCTCCTCTGTCCGTGGGATTCTCCAGGCAAGAATATTGGAGTGGGATGCCATTTCCTACTCCAGAGGATCTTTCCAACCCTGGAATAGAATCTGGGTCTCCTGCATTGCAAGCAGATTCTTTACTGACTTAGCTATGAAAGAAAGAAAGAAAGTGAATTCGCTCAGTCATGTCCGACTCTTTGCGACCCCATGGAGAGTAGCCTGCACCAGGCTCCTCCATCCATGGGGTTTTCTAGGCAAGAGTACCAGAGTGGGTTGCCATTTCCTTCTCCAGGGAATCTTCCCGACCCAGGGATCGAACCCAGGTCTCCTGCATTGTAGACAGACACTACCTTGGGAGACACAAGGGTCAGAGATTAGCTAAGAGTTATAGACTTAGCTATGAGGGAAGCCCAAATATATATATATATAAATAAACTGGATGTATGGTTCTCTGTGCTATGCAGTATGATCTTGTTTATTTCCTTTGTATATAGTAGTTTGTATCTGCTAACTGCAAACTCCTAATTTATCCTTCTCCTACCCTTTTTCCCTTTAGGTAACCATACATTTGCTTTCTATGTCTTTGAGTCTGTCTTGTAAATAAGTTCACTTGTATCATATTTTATGTTGCCCATATCATATGGCATTTGTCTTTTCAACTTACATCACTTAGTATGTCAGTCAGTAAACATTTTCAAATTGTCCTACAAGCTCAGAGAAAAACGCTAGAATAAAAGCAACAAAATCCACTGACATGTGGCTGAATATGTCCTTTAATTTAAAATGGAATTGACACCTATTTGACTATTCATTGAATGAGATACAAAGAAACAGAATTCATTATCACTGTCTGAGGAGGGTAGACAGAAACTGAAGATGCTTTTCCTGATTTTTAATCAAACTTTAAAAAAATTATTTTTTGGAAGATAGTTACTTTACAGTATTTACCTGGTTTCTGCCATACATCAACATGAATCAGCCATAGGATACATGTAAGTTGCTACAACCATAGGCTGTTTCAATCATAAAAAACAAGCGACTCCTTTAAAGACCACTGCACTTGCCTGCCAATTTTAGTTCTCTCAGTCACGTCTGACTCTGTGACTCCATGGACTGTAGTCTTTCAGGCTCTTTTGTCCACAGGGATTCTCTAGGCAAGAGTACTAGAATGGGTTTTCATGCCCTTTTCCAGGGGATTGTCCCAACCCAGGGATAGAATTCAGGTCTCCCACGTTGCAGGCAGATTCCTTACCATCTGAGCCACTAAGGTAGCCCAGTTTTAGATCACTGGTTTTTAACTCACCTTTTCTGGTTTTCTTCAGCAATACAAAACCATAGAGTTTGAGATAAGAGTGTCCAGAAATTAGGTGGGGTTCAAACCAAATACATAGCATGAGTTCTATATACTACACATCAGACCCAAGCTGAGATTAAATGATTTTCTACTGGCTTTCTACCAGCCATGGGCCCTGAGGCTTCTAAACAATATGAAGTTTTCTTATTAATCACTACACAGACCACATCCCATCCCCCACCCCCAAATTGGGACCTTCTCAAGCAGGGACTGTTTCAGCAAGGAAGGAGACCTAAACAGAGGGGTTTTTCCTGTTGTTTATTTGTTTGATCTTTTTCTTATTAAATTTTGAAGAGATAGATATGTTCCAGAATAATTCAGTTGTAAAGAAAATAAATTCTTATTTTGTGGGATCAGCATGTAAATGATCAGGAAAAATTGAATTACAAGAGATTACTAGTTCTCAATTCTCAGCAGACACTCTGTTTTAACTTCCAAAATCTTGAAAAGTATAGGTGGATTTTATTCCTCTTATCATAAAACTGCAATAATAGAATCCATATAAAATATCCTAATCTCATATTTGGCTATACTATTCTGAGACAATTTGGAAAATGCTATAAATGAAGATGATAATGCCAAAGATTCTTATTTGAGGAGATGCTAATAAAATAGCTAATCAGTAGCTTCTCCTTTTATGACACTTTATTGTTATAAGGAAAAATTGTCTTATGCTAAAATAATTCTCATTCAAATAAAGATAATTATTTTTTAAATTTTTTTATTATCCTAGCCCAGTATCTAATATCAAAGCATTTTTATTTATCAATTTTTGACATCTTTAGACATTTTGGAGATATCTAAAATTTCATACAGGCCATATGCCCATTACCACACAATTTTCATATAAACATGGAACAAAAAGAATTTTCAGTGAATAGAGAAATATAGTTAAGNTCCTTTTATGACACTTTATTGTTATAAGGAAAAATTGTCTTATGCTAAAATAATTCTCATTCAAATAAAGATAATTATTTTAAAAAATTTTTTATTATCCTAGCCCAGTATCTAATATCAAAGCATTCTTTATTTATCAATTTTTGACATCTTTAGACATTTTGGAGATATCTAAAATTTCATATAGGCCATATGCCCATTACCACACAATTTTCATATAAACATGAAACAAAAAGAATTTTCAGTGAATAGAGAAATATAGTTAAGAAAAATTTTCCACTGCAGTAGCATAGTAGAAGAGTAGCAGCAGTTCTGCAAGTTTTCTCATTGCCAACCCTCTTGAACTCTAAAAATGAGTGGTTCCATTGAATCATTGAAGATGGCTATGTGAACATTTGGAGAATTCTGTTATAGAGTGAAATCCATTTATTCTGATCTGTCACCTTCCCATGCCCTTGACTCACATGAATGATTTGTTCCTAAGGTCGTTCAGCACATCTTACCTGACAGGTTCAGAGGGTGTTCTAGTCCGACCCTAAGTTCAAGTTCTTCCTTTTCATCTTCTTGTAAATGTCTTGAGTCTCTTATTTTTTATTTTTTCCTTCTGCACATGCCCTAGAAGCTCAAGAAGTTATATCTACCTCTGCTGTACTGTCTGGGGACCCCAGGCACATGACTAGTCTTTGGCTAGAAGGTATGTTTGCTTTACTTTTAAATGTAGTTTATCTCATAGAAAAACTTGATTCACCAAGGCAGCTCTCTGGAAGGACACTTCTTTGAGAAATATGAACCTTTTGGTTCTTTTGAGGTTTAAGCAAAATAGTTACATCTTATTATAAAAGGAAGTAAAGGACTGCAATCTGTTATGTATTTTCATGCATGAAAGGGCAAGTCTGTTGGAAGCATGATCTATGATTTTGAAATCTTAAAATTGCAAATGAAATCATTATGTCACTTACCTTAAACAAAGATTGTGGTATCCAGTTTGTGGTATCCAGAGAACTGATTTGCAGATGGCTAAGGAAACAATAGGTACTCACAGTGAAAAGGGTTTATAGAATAATCCAAACAAATCTTTTTTTCCCCTTTGCTAGCTGACACAAGGTCGTTCCCAGAGATCTAACAACACCTAGAGCACTGTCAGAACAAACACTCTGTGGGAAATCTGGACTTTGGAAATGATGACTTCAATCAGCAGTAATCCTGAAACTTTTTTTTTCCTTGTTAAGTTTTTTAAAATTTATTTTTATATGGAGGAAAATTGCTTTACAAGGTAGTGTTGACTTCTGTCATACATAAGTACACATATGTCCCCACCCTCTTGAACCTCCCTCTCACCCTCTAACTCATCCTACCCTTCTAGGTTGTCACAGAGTACTGGGTTGAGCTCCCTGTATTATACAGCAATTTGCCACTAACTATCTCTAGCTATCTATTTTACATATGGTAGTGTGTGGAATATCACAGAGCCATAAAAAGGAATGAATTTCAGTTACTTTTGTTGAGGTGGATTAACCTAGAGCTTTTTATACAGAGTGAAGTAAGTCAGAAAGAGAAAAATAAATATCATATATTAACACATATATATGAAATCTAGAAAAATAGTTCTGATGAACCTATTTAGAGAACAAACTTGTGGACACAGTGGGGGAAAGACAGGGTGGATGAATTGAGAGAGTAGCATTGAAACAACTCTGCAACAACCCTGTATCTCTTAAGAGTGAGATATTACACAGGGTCCTGCTTTTTCAATGATTTTCCCATTCAAGGACTATTGTAATGGGTACTGCTACTGAAGATAAAAGAAATCTCTGACTCCATTTTAAAAAACTGTCAGAATAAATTGCTTAAAATTGCCTTCTCCTTTATCAATGTGTTCATTTAATTTAAAAATATATAGATTTTTTCTGATTATGTAATATTTATTGAGAAAGATTTAGAAAATGTGAAAAGCACAAAGAGGAAAAGCAAAATCAGTTTTCATAAACAGATAAAACTATTCATAGTTGGAGTACATACTCCATATACAATGCACTTCAGTCATATAATGTTCAGTCAGACACATATATGTGTCTCTCCATGTACACATATGCAAAAAAAGCATATATATATAATTTTGTGACAGTACACATTTAAAAAAAGATTTAAATGGCACAGAATTTATCATATTCCATGATTTACAGAACCATATCATCATTGGTCTGTGCAAGATCTTTTATTTAATTTCACTATCTTCCCCCATGATTTTGTTTCATTTCTTTTCCCAGATTAGTTATATATTATTATATTTCATGTTTGCCCTTACATATGTTTATTTAGATATATGTGTTTATACCCTAAAAACACAAAGTCTCATTTTCTATGAGTATTTTTGTGATTTACACAAATGGTATTTTGCTAACAGTTTTATTTGATTTCTTACTTTTTTTCATTCGACTTTATGCTTCTGAGCCTTATGCAGTGTATGTCTCCTGGAACACAGACATTCACTGTATGGACTACATTTGATTTTCCCACTCTCNTGGGTACTGCTACTGAAGATAAAAGAAATCTCTGACTCCATTTTAAAAAACTGTCAGAATAAATTGCTTAAAATTGCCTTCTCCTTTAGCAATGTGTTCATTTAATTTAAAAATATATAGATTTTTTCTGATTATGTAATATTTATTGAGAAAGATTTAGAAAATGTGAAAAGCACAAAGAGGAAAAGCAAAATCAGTTTTCATAAACAGATAAAACTATTCATAGTTGGAGTACATACTCCATATACAATGCACTTCAGTCATATAATGTTCAGTCAGACACATATATGTGTCTCTCCATGTACACATATGCAAAAAAAGCATATATATATAATTTTGTGACAGTACACATTTAAAAAAAGATTTAAATGGCACAGAATTTATCATATTCCATGATTTACAGAACCATATCATCATTGGTCTGTGCAAGATCTTTTATTTAATTTCACTATCTTCCCCCATGATTTTGTTTCATTTCTTTTCCCAGATTAGTTATATATTATTATATTTCATGTTTGCCCTTACATATGTTTATTTAGATATATGTGTTTATACCCTAAAAACACAAAGTCTCATTTTCTATGAGTATTTTTGTGATTTACACAAATGGTATTTTGCTAACAGTTTTATTTGATTTCTTACTTTTTTTCATTCGACTTTATGCTTCTGAGCCTTATGCAGTGTATGTCTCCTGGAACACAGACATTCACTGTATGGACTACATTTGATTTTCCCACTCTCTTAGCACTTTTGTTGCCTTCATCTCCCTGCAATTATAAACACAATGTACTCTTTCCTTGTGAACCTTTGAGAAAAATTCCGAGACTTCCAGGTTGCCCTTCAGAAAACTGTACGTACTTAAACTCTTACTAGCAGCCTATGAAGACTTCTCACTAGCACTTTTTGTTTGTTAAGTGTGTTTAAGTAGCATGTCAGAGATCAATAGTGAACTTCAGCATTCCATTCTCACCCAACATTCTGGCTTTCTATCAGTACAGATGTGTCCCATACATTCTAGATATTAATGCCTTGTAAGATATGGATTTTACAGATCTCTCAGTCTGTCACTTATCTATTAGTTTTATCTATGGTATTTTTGATTGATGAGAGACTTTTAATTTTAATGTCATCTAATTTATTTTCCTCTGATAATTTTTGCTTTGGATAGTTTTTCTTTTGTTTAAGAAATTATTTTAAGAAATCTGAAGTCATAGATATAGTCCTAAATTGTCTTCAGAATCCTATAGTTTTATGTTTTTGATATCCTCCTTAGTTCTCTACAGCCACACTATGTTTTTATAAATGGTATGAGGTAGCATAAAGTAAGTGAAACAAAAACAAAAACCTTGTAGCTAATATCATGGGACTGCCTGGTGGCTCAGACGGTAAAGCGTCTGTCTACATTGAGGAAGACCTGGGTTCGATCCCTGGGTCAGGAAGATTCCCTGGAGAAGGAAATGGCAACCCACTCCAGTACTCTTGCCTAGAAAATCCCATGGATGGAGGAGCTTGGTGCAGGCTACTGTCCATGGGGAGCTAATATCATAGCTAGTGGAAAAATTTTGAACTTTTTCTTCCTAAGGCCAGAAAAGAGACAAGATGCCTGTTATCACCATTTTTATTCTGTACTGCACCAGAGATCTTATCCAGTGCAATCAGGAAAGAAAAAAAAAAGTATCACATTGAAAAGAAAGTAGAGTAAACTGAATTATAGATAGAATTATAGTGTACATAGAAAATCCAAAAGGAGTTACAGATATAGATTAGAATTAATAAATGAATTTAGTAAGGTTACTGGATACAAATTTATTATCAAAAAAGTATTTCGATATCCCAGCAAACCCAAGAGAAAAGTTACTGTTGATTCTGGCAATCACCAGGTAGGTGATTTTTTAACAAATCACTTTACTTCATTGAAGCTGTTTCCTCATTTGTAAAATAAATGTTTCTCTAATTAAAAAAAAAACAGTATAAAATGTCTTTTAAAAATAGTAATTATATCCTCATTATGGAAAGAAGCTAAAACAAATATTCCTCAGAAAAGTTAAATTTTCACCAAGTGGTGGGAGTGATTACCTCAGTAGTATAAAGATTCATAGGAGCACAGCAGAGAGCCAGTACTCCAAGATATCATGCTTTAACATGCATTCTAGTAACTTACCTCAGACCAAAGCAAGTCAGACCCAGAATACAAGTCTGTCTTCTTTCTCCTATATTGTATTGAGACTTTAAAAATTGAAAATTTAAGCTGAGAAGGAAGGAAAATTGGTGCATTGCACGCCAGTGTTAAGGACACTTGGGGCTGGTGTAGCAATTTCAACCATGAGAATCTGAGACAATAAAGAGGAGAGAAAATATTTTATACCTGGGTAAGAAAATATATCCTTTGTATGTGAGTACTTCTTTTTCTAGTTGGTTCTTTGAGGGCCTAAAATTAAATGCATTTTCCCTAAGGTATTGTGTTTGGACTTAAGGGAAAATGCTAAAAGTCAGGCCCTGGAGAGGTAAGAGTCCAGACCTAATAGAATGAGGCTAGAGAGAGCTATTAATTAATGTGTGCTATAAGAAAGATAGAGAAGTAAAAATATTGTGTGTCATGGTACAGGTTGAAAGAACTGAAGGCTGTGTAGAGGAATTCTTGAGAGAAGTGCAAATGTCTATGATGCAAGAGTGACCTGGCATCAAAGGAGAATTTAGCATCTTTTCAATGATCTATTTGGATTCTCCATCTTGTCTTCTAGCGGATGGTTAAATGACATATCCCATTCAGGGTCCTTTTCTAGAGCGGTGATTGGGAAACTAAAGCCAGTGAGACAATTCTAGCCTGATGCCTATTTTGTAAATAAGGTTTTATTGGAATAAAGTCACACAATTAGTCATTGTCTATGGCTGCTTTTGTACTACAACAGTAGGGCTGAGTAGTCCCAACAGAGACTATATAGCCTGCAAAGCCAAAAATATTTATTATCTGGCCCACTACAGAAAAAGTTTTCTGAATCCTACAACACCAAAGGGAAAGTTTTCTAGTCTGATCAGTACAACCACTATGTCCAGTTGGCTTTGAGAAGTAGTAGTAGTGTTTCTTGGGTCTAATAAATGGGTGTTGTTTCAGAGCTAGGAGCTGAATGCTTGTGCACAATTATATTCAGGATTACCTCTGGGTGAGAATACGAGTCCTCTCTAAGTGATATTTGGATGCATGCTGCTGAGAAACAAAGCATAGTGTGAAGTTCATCAGAGCTCTCTAAGCAATTGCAGACTTTATAAAGTGTTGGCTGGTGACATGAAATACCTTTTCACACAAAATGCTCCATATTTTCATAATGTAGAAATTTGCTAGTGAGCTTAAATTTGACTGACCAGTAAAAAAGGCTTTAATTGTAGAGAAACAGAAGGGTGTGGGAGGAACTTAGAGCCAGGACGTGGAAACTTAAGAGGGAGCAATTATCGTTTTTCCAGAAGGAGAATGTGTACTGTTAAAAATCTTTATTCCTCTCCTAATGATGATAGATTCACAACCAAATGGTATTTTCTGCCAAGAAAATAACCCCACACATAAGATAATGAACAGTGGGAGCTGCTGACTCTCTGAAGGCTTTTTCATATGTTAAATATTCACATGCCAACTTATCATTATAGCAAAAATACTGTAATTTCTCATTAGCGCCAAGACTAATGACCCCGTCTGTTTCCCAAGCCCTTTAGAGTGTACTTTGTCAGTCAATGTGTGAGTTGATAAAGTGAAATGCAAATTAAATTATTTCACATGGAGAATCATAGATAAAAATTTACTCCACTCTCAAGTGGAGTAAATAGAAGTTTGCTTTGGACCACAGGCTACTATGATCTTTTTCTCTTTCCCTTTGCTACTAAAATTATTAGAATAGTCTAAATTCACTGCATTCACTTTTCAATTCTCTATTGGCTCCTGGATGTGGTCAGTCAGTTCAGTCACTTAGTCATGTCCAACTCTTGCGATCCCATGGACTGCAGCACGCCAGGCCTCCCTGTCCATCACCAATTGCCAGAGTTTGCTCGAACTCTTGTCCATCAAGTCAGTGATGCCATTCAACCATTTCATTCCATGTCCAGGTACAAGATGTATGGTAACTCTCATTCCATGTCCAGGTACAAAATGTATTGTACCTGAACATGGTACAATACATATTTTTCTCAGGAAATTCCTCTCTTTTCTCTTTTTATGATTCTCTTCCTGGTATTCTATCTTCAATCTCTTTTCTTTTGTAAGGTATTTTATCAACAGCCTTAGATACACAGATGATACTACTCTAATGCCAAAAAGTTATGAGTAACTAAAGAGCCTCTTGCTGAGGGTGAAAGAGGAGAGTGGAAAAACTGCCTTCAAACTCAACATTCCAAAAACTAAGATCATGGCAACTGGTCCCATCACTTCATGGCAAACAGAAAGGGAAAAAAATGGAAGCAGTGACAGATTTTCTCTTCTTAGGCTTCAAAATCACCAAGGATGGTGACTGTAGCAATGAAAATAAAAGACACTTGCATCTTGGAAGGAAAGCTATGAAAAACCTAGACAGTATATTAAATGTCAAAGCTATGGTCTTTTCGGTAGTCATGAACAGATGTGAGAATTGGACAATAAAGAAGGCTGAATGCTGAAGAGCTGATGCTTTTGAATTGTGGTGTTGGAGAAGACTCTTGAGAGTCCTTTGGAGAGCAAGATCAAACCAGTCAATCCTAAGGGAAATCAACCCTGAGTACTCATTGGAAGGACTGATGCTGAAGTTGAAGCTCCAGTACTCTGGCCACCTGATGCAAACAGCTAACTTGTTGGAAAAGACCCTGATGCTGGGAAAGATTGAAGGCAAAAGAAGAGAGCAGCAGAGGATGAGATGGTTGGATGGCATCATCAATTCAGTGGACATGAACTTGGGCAAACTCTGGGAGATGGTTAGGGACAGGGAAGCCTGGCATGCTGCAGTCCATGGGGTTGCATGAATCATACACAACTTAGCTACTGAACAACAACAATAAAAATTATCTCCTTACATGGCATTATCTATCCCCTTTGTATTGATTGCTTTTTTGCCCTCTAATCAGTATTCTAACGTTCATTAATAGTATCCAAAGAGAACATCCTATTACAATGATGACGTCCTCTCACCCCATTTCCCCAGGACTGATCTCCCTGAGGATGGACTGGTTGGATCTCCTTGCAGTCCAAGGTACCCTTAAGGGTCTTCTCCAACATGATATTCAAAAGCATCAATTCTTCGGTGCTCAGCAGTCTTTATAGTCCAACTCTCACATCCATACATGACTACTGGAAAAACCATAGCCTTGACTAGATGGACCTTTGTTAGCAAAGTAATGCCTCTGTGTTTTAATATGCTGTCTAGCATTTAATATGCTGTCTAGGTTGGTCATAACTTTCCTTCCAAGGAATAAGCATATTTTAATTTCATGGCTGCAATCACCATCTGCAGTGATTTCGGAGCCCAAAAACATAAAGTCTGACACTGTTTCCACTGTTTCCCCATCTATTTCCCATGAAGTGATGGGACCAAATGCCATGATCTTAGTTTCCTGAATATTGAGCTTTAAGCCAACTTTTTCACTCTCCTCTTTCACTTTNGTGTGTGTGTGTGTGTGTGTGTGTGCTCAGTCACTTAGTCATATTTGACTCTTTGTGACCCCACAGACTGTAGCTTACTAGGCTCCTCTGTCCATAGTTCTCCAGGCAAGAATACTGGAGTGGGTAGCCATTCCCTTCTCCAGGGGATCTTCCCGACCCAGGGATGGAACCCAGATCTCTTATGTCTCCTGCATTGGCAGGTGGATTCTTTACCACTGGTGCCACCCGTTTTCTTGATTTGCACTTATTTAGCTACGTGTGCAGAGCTGATCTCTTTTTCACCTTGTAGCCAACAACTTTCAACTAGGGGCTAATTATCTNTCTCTTATGTCTCCTGCATTGGCAGGTGGATTCTTTACCACTGGTGCCACCCGTTTTCTTGATTTGCACTTATTTAGCTACGTGTGCAGAGCTGATCTCTTTTTCACCTTGTAGCCAACAACTTTCAACTAGGGGCTAATTATCTTTAGCTAATGTTAACAGAAACATTTAATATATGGATCTCACTTTTTTGGCATTTTGTCGTATTTAACAGTACACTCCACAATGGGCAATTTCCACTGCTGCTCACACCCCAGGCTTGGGGTGGATGGGCAACCTGAAGTTATACTCTCTGGTAGAAAAACCACCAACATATGGATCTCAGCTTCCCAATCCTTAAAATTAGCTGGAAGGTTGAAGTGACTTCTAAGAACTGTTTTAATGTTGTTGTCTATCCATAAATGGCCCTGGTCTCCACTCAGCAAACATGTTTTGATCACTTAACTTGTACCAAGTTATATTTGAGACTCAGATTAAAAAAATAAAAGGACTTGTCTCTACTTATTGGTAGCCATGATAGATTGTGTTACTAATGAGTAAGTAATAATAAAAATAATAAAAGTGGACCCACTTTCCCCTTCCACCACTCTGTGTATAAGGAGGATGCCTCCCTGACCTGTTCATATCCCATTCAGGAGGAGGTCACCGAGGGGATGTGATCACTAGCTAATCTATCAGCAGGATCCAGGCAGTCGGAGGCCCCTCACCCTCCTTTTTCATTCTTGAAATGTGCTTTCTGCCCATTGTTCCCACAGTGGGAACCATTTTCAAGGATGCAGTCTTGTGGGAGCAATCTGATGTTGAGAGACCACCTGGATGGTCTATGTGACTGAACCCGGTGAAGGCCTTTATGTAAACTCTTAAGATGCTGATTGGCAGGTATGGAGACTGACTCATCTTGCAGCCACCTATGTAAGCAAGTTCCTTCGCTTATTAACCCTGACACCTGCTGATCCGCAGTGGTCTGCCTCTTTCCTCAGTCTCTTCTTGTTCCCCAGGTTCAGGGGCCACTTTGTGCACCCTCAGCAGTGGAATGTAAACTGACCTAAAGTACACAGGCTTCAAGTATCATCCATTATATCCAAGGAGAACCACTGCCCTCTAGCTGGACCCCAGAATATGAGAGCACGGAGCATTTCTGGCTCAGTCAGATGACCCCGGTGAGTCCAGCCAAGCCACAGTCAACTCTCAGACCTAAGAAAGAGAAATAAATATTTACTGTTGCAAATCATGAGGTTTTGTGTTTGTTTCTGGCTGCAGCAGAAACTGGCTAATACAGTAGTTTATAATCTAGTAGGGAGAAATATCAACTTCTGATAAATAATTTTAACCTAATATGAAAAGATTTTTTAAATATTTAAGCCTTTAAAGATCTTAATCTGGACTGGTTTACTGCATTAGTTGATTTAATTCCTCTGATTATACTATTATGCTTTTCTTCTACTTGATACCTGAAGAACTTGAAACTTAAAAAAGATGCATTACTTGCCTCAAATTCCTCACTTCGAGTCGGACGAGCTTTGTTTCAAATCTGGGACCTCTGAGTTTTGAATTCAAACTCTGGGTTCCTATCATATACTATTTTTCTGCCTCTGGCATAAATATTTTTGTTGTTATATATTCAATTAGGTTTATACATGCAGGCTCTTAGAGAAACTAACAATGGTTGATTCAGGTCAAAAACATTTATTTTAAAGAGACTTTAATAGCTCAGTTAAGCAGTGAACAGACTGAACTATCAAGCCCAGAGCAGCCTGAACCAGCACTCTGAATCACCTCCAGTACCGTGTTTTTGCTGCCATGCTCCAGAGGCAGAAGATTGGGCCTGGTGAACTCTGCTGGCCTGACATCTCTGGACTCCCAACTCTGCTTCCTGAGCTCTGGGAGACTGCCAGTCTTCACTCGAGTTTTCCTCTCTGTTTTGAGGCCAGAATATCCTGGCTGTAAACTGGGCCCACCTCATTTACTTTTCCTCTCTCAGTTATCATGCTCCTACCTTGCCTGGAATCCAAAATCTGAAGGTCTATTGTTTTATTTAGTTTGTCTGTTTTTTAGTTGTTTCACATAGTCCCTGTTACTCCTTCTGGGCCCCAAACTGAATGTAATTGTAATCGTGCAGATAATCTGTGTTATTATCTTTAACAACAACAATGAAAAGTGTTTGCTTTAAAAGGATATTGTTGCTGTTTTTCCAAAGCTGTAATTAAATTGATGTGCTTCTGGATGGTGTTTTAGATTTGTGAAAATTCATTGTATGCAGCGGTGAAAAAATATATTTGATGACTATGCCCAAAGGCAATGTGTGTAAGAATTTTGTAATATTTTTATTATCTATGCATAGACCTTCACCATCACCCTTAACAGTTGCAGGATGGGGAAATTTCATACAGTTGGCTTTATTTGACAAATGCTTCTAGGGATGCTTGGTGTATGCAGATAAGTCTCTGTATATATTACATAAAGTAGGAAGAGTAGCTGTATGACTTCTGTCTTTCTCTCAACCAGTAAAATAGAGTTTTTGAAAAAGTACATAAATTTATAGCCTTAATATCTTTATTTTAAAAATTTGTATTGAAATATAGTTGATTTGCAATGTTCTATTACTTTCATGTACATAGTGAAATGATTCAGGTATATATTCATTCTTTTTTAGATTCTTTTCCATTATAGGTTAAGATAACTAGTACAGTTCCCAGTGCTATATAGTAGGTCCTTGTTAGTTATCTACTTTATATATAGTAGTGTGTATATTTTAATCCCCACCTCCTAACTTATTCCTCCTCTCCCTTCCCCATAAGTTTTTTTCTATGTCTATGAGTCTGTTTTGTAAATAAGTTCATTTATATATTTTTTTAGATTCCACATTTAAGTGATAGCGTTTGTCTTTCTCTGTCTGACTTACTTGACTTATGATAATCTCTAATCCATTCATGACTTTATTTCACTCTTTCTTATTAGCTTTAATTCTTAAGTTTAGTTAAGATATTACTTATAGATTGTGTCTCTAGCCTCATTATATATCTACCAAGAGCAGGCAACCTTGATTAATTCACTGCATCTTTAAAATTATTTTGATCATTGTCTGATGAATCAGAGATTATCACTGAATATTTTAGCTCAGTCTGAAGGTTAAGAATTTCTCTTAGTAAAACAATCTCAACATAGTGTTGGAATAGACTTTATTCAATTTAATAATGTTAAAATTTTAAGAATTTTTGACTTAGAGCTGCAATCTAGAAAGAAAGTTGTGTAGGGAGTAAACAGTGAGGAGACCTGTGATGGGCTTATGTAATTTCTGCTACTTTGGATTCTCAGTGACTGCATCTTAGTGTCCTAGAATACTTTTACAACAGAGTAGACAGTATAGAAAGAATGAAAGAAAGTTGTTCAGTCATGCCTCTTTGCAACTCCATGGATTATACAGTCCCATGGAATTCTCCAGGCCAGAATACTTGAGTGGGTAGCCTTTCCCTTC
Organism: Raphicerus campestris; assembly: GCA_006410735.1. Taxonomy (NCBI): domain Eukaryota; kingdom Metazoa; phylum Chordata; class Mammalia; order Artiodactyla; family Bovidae; genus Raphicerus; species Raphicerus campestris. The sequence goes on along the minus strand of SJYW01016655.1, from coordinate 819,409 downwards.
TCCAGGGGATCTTCTCAACCCAAGGATCAAACCCAGGTCTTCTGCACTGCAGGTGGATTCTTTCCCAGGTGAGCCACCAGGGAAGCCCAAGAATACTGGAGTGGGTAGCCTATCTCTTCTCCAGCCGGTCTTCCCAACCCAGGAACAGAATCAGGGTCTCCTGCATTGCAGGCAGATTCTTTATGAACTGAGCTATCAGGGAAACCCATAGAAAGACTGGATTACTTCAAATTTTACAGAAAATTGGGGGATCGTTTAGAGTTTCATCACACAGATGTTTGCCTCTTGGTTATCTACACCATTTTTCCAAAGAAGGGATGCTTTGAGGGGCTTATGAAGTTATGCTTAACAAAGAACTGATGTCTTGAGATGACCCTAGAGAATACATTTTCAGTATTTCACACTCTTGGAAGAAGGGAAGTTGGACTCTTTGATCTACAAGTAACAGAAACAATAGCTACTCAGAGGAAATTGTGTATGATGGGACAAGAACATTGATTCTCATGGAGTCAACAGTAGCCATAAATCCAGTGCATATTTCCACTTCTAATGGCAACCCACTCCAGTATTCTTGCCTGGAAAATCCCATGGACAGAGTAGCCTGAGAGGCTACAGTTTATGGGGTTGCAAAGAGTCTGACACAACTTAGCAGTAAGTTCAGCTATCATATGTGTTCTCATATGTTTGCTGACTGGTTTCCCCTGTGTTCAGTCTATGAAGAAGAAGGCAGCATTCCATAACTGAACTCATATGAAACAAGTCACCCAAAGGCAAGGACAGATTGGTAGTCCCAAGTCTTAATTCTCAGAAAAGAGAATGTGAGTAGCCATCTTGGTCAAGAGATCACTTGCAGTTCCATGGGGGATTGCATTACTGTGAAGAGCTCATTCTTTCAGATTATTATCTGTAGAGGGAGTAGTTCCTGAAGGAAAGATCATTGTGAAGAAAATGTCTCTGTGCCTATGAATTGAAATGTGTTCATGGAAAGGGAAGAGAAGGGTTATATTATCAATTTGAAAAGTTAATGTCATGAGGATGCTGTGCCGTAAAAAGAAATAATCTGTTAAATTTGATTTGGGGCTAAGAATCTGACAGTTCTAGAAAGTCCTCAGTCTGGACTGTATTATCCAGTCAGCTAAGGTCCTCTCATTTCTCACCCTTCAGTGACTGAAATCAGAGGGCTTCTCTGCTGATGAAATGTTGCGGTTTGGCAGTAGCTGATCTGTTTATCATTACTGTTGTTTTTGTTTAATTGCTAAGTCATGTCCGACTCTTTTGCAAACCCATGGATTGTGGCCTGCCAAGCTCCTCTGTCCGTGGGATTTCCCAAGAATACTGGAGTGAGTGCCATTTCCTTCTCCAGGGAATCTGTATGCGATACACAGGAGTTCCTCAATCTTGAGCTGAAATTGTCTGGCATGAAGCTTGTCTGGTTTTATGCTAAGATATCATGCCTCTAGTAACATTGATAATCTTAGCACACTCCATACCAGTCCCTTTTTTCTTGAACTTCTGCACCTGTGAGCTGTTATTAGAGAAAGTGAAGGCCAACCAATTCCTTGATAAAACAGTACAGGTTTGACAGGTGGGGAAAGGAATAGTTACCTCTTGATGTAATATTAGTGGAGTTTCCTATACTCCTTCCCTCTCAGACCAGCTTCAATTTTTTTTCTTTTGGTTGTCTAAATGAGATAGGCTTTCTGGAATTCAAATGAAAGCTTTCATCTTTACCCAACAAATACTACAGCAGGTAATGCTTCACCAGCTTTTAATGAGTTTTATACTTCCATGTTGGAGAAGAGAATGGCTACCTACTCCAGTATTCTTGCCCGGAGAATTCCATGGACAGAGAAGCCTGGCAGGCTACAATTCATGGGGTGGCATAGAGTCAGACATGACTGAGCAACTAACATACAAATATGCTTTCATAGAAATAAAGTATCTGAGAGGAAACTTCTTTAATTGTAAGGAAGAGTTACCACTAAGAAAATCTTGATAGAAGGCCCCAGCATTGAATGTCCAGAAATAGCTACCACCTCCTCTACCTGTCTCCATCTGTGTGCCCATACTCAGCCCTCACTGCTCTTGATGGTCTTAACAGTTTATTCTCCCATGTAAGGTCAGATTTCACCTGCTCTTGCTTAATCAGGAAGATTCCTTTGATATATCTACCTTCTTTTTTGCTAATTATTAAATTCTCTCTCTGTTGGATGGTTCCTATCAACACATATACACACTCTCATTTCTCCCAGTTTAAAACCCAAAACAAAATAAAGCAATCACTCTTATTTTAACCTCCAACTACCCTCCCACTACTCTGCGGATGTTTTTGTCAAAACTTGACGTCACCTATTTTAACAAAAGTTTTCCTCTTTTCATCATTTAATCTCCTCTTTTCTTCAGCAGATACAATGATTAAAAATAACAAAGAAAATACTGTCAGCACAAAAACTTTTTAATCTAATTGAACACTTCACACAGGAAAACATTTTTACATAAACATTAGCATTTTGTTTTCTATAAAGCACTATGTTTCAACTGAATTATAAAACTTGATGTGATTTTGGAAAAAAAAAAGAAAGAAGAAAAACACCAGCGAGATAGTCCTCAAAAGCAAAAATTTAAATTGCTCTAATTCTCCTGACTACTCTATAGCATATTTGTGGTATCATCCAAATCTTGATTGAAAGTTCTTTCTAATGTATTAGGGCTTCCCCAGTGTTCAGCAGTAAAGAATCCACCTGCAGTGAAGGAGACGCAGAAGATATGGGTTCGATCTCTGGATCGGGAGAATTCCCTGGAGAAGGAAATGGCAATCCACTCCAGTATTCTTGCCTGGGAAATCTCATGGACAGAGGAGACTGGAAGGCTACAAAAAGTCAGTTGCAAAGAGTTGGATATGACTGAAGCAACCGAGCATTCCCACACATACTAGTGTATTTCATTAAAAAGAAGAATAAAACAAAATTGAAAACCAGTATTTTTGTATTGCCTTACTGAGTTTAAATGTCCAAAAGAGATTTATGAAGTCAAATTTTATAAATTTCTTTATTCCATATGGAATGGATAAGGATTTTGTCCCTTATTCAATTTTTTTTTTGTTTCAAGTCTGCATTGTAGTAGTTTCATCATTTTATTTAAATCTTGTATTAGCTAAAATATAAGGTAATTGCATTTAAATGAAAGTGGGGAAATCTTCTTTGGAATTATAAGAAAAGCTTCAGGTTGGAAGGCAGATCTGTGCCTTTCCAAATGTTAGACCTGGGACCCAGTCATTCAAGTGTTCCCAAGATGTTGTTTGGTTGCTCAGTCGCATCCGACACTTTGTGAACCTATGGACTGCAGCACGCTAGGCTTCCCTGTCCTTCACCATCTCCCAGAGTTTGCCCAAACTTATGTCCATTGAATTGGTGATGTCATCCACCCAACTTATCTTCTGTCATCCCCTTATCTTCCTGCCTTCATTCTTTCACAGCTTCAGGATCTTTTCCAATGAAGTGGCTCTTCACATCCAGTGATGTAGCTTGGAAATAATACCACCAACCTAGATGGTTGTGGTGAGGATTAAGATAATGCCAAAGAACTTTCTAACACAAAACTAAAGTATGTTTCAGCTAACTGTACTAAAATAGCCAAAACGCAGTTCAAAGCCAAGTAATTATTTTATCTATTTTACTTTCTAGCATAACTTAAGCAATTGAGAAATACACAACTAAACCCAACCTCATGGGCTTCCCTTGTGGCTCAGATGGTAAAGAATACACCTGCAATGCAGGAGATTTCTGAGCTCAATCCCTGGATTGGGAAGATCCCCTGGAGGAGGGCATGGCAATCCACTACAGTATTCTTGCCTGGAGAATCCCCATGGACAGGGGAGCCTGGCAGACTACAGTCCACAGGGTCACAAAGAGTCAGATACCACTGAATGATTAAGCACATGAACACACACTAACCTAACCTCACCACAAAGGATTTACAAAAATATTTTTGAAAGCTCACAGAGGTCTATTTACATTAATCAGTTTTAAAGATAGAGACTTACTGGATAGAAGTACAATATCTAAACACAAACAACAAGATTAATCAAGATGTTCATGAATTTTAGTTTGGTAATAAAGAACTTGATTCTGGGTCACTATCACAGGTGAGAAATTGCATCTTAAAAACTTAAAAAAAGAAAGAAGGTAATAAATTGATGTTGCCTTTAGGTGATACTGCCCTAATGGACTTGAAGAGGTTAGTTATTTACTTGACTTGAAAAACCATTAAATTAAAGATTTGATGAAATTTAAAAAAATATGAATGCAACCTTAGTTCTTAATGGAGGAGACAAATAATTAAAATGCTTACTTGGTCAAGAAGGAAATAAACACATGGTTTATTTTACTCTTGGCATCCCAGATTGTGCTAGTGGTAAAGAATCTGTTTGTAATACAGGAGTTGCAAGACACTTGGGTTCAATCCCTAATCACTCCAGAATTCTTGTCTGGAAAATTCTACAAGCAGAGACACCTGGTGGGCTACAGTCCATGGGATCACAGAGTCATACATAACTCCTTGGTATATATATGGAATTTTGGTCTCATGTTTATGCCATCATCAGTGTAAATAGTGATGTCTGTGTTCTTAACAGGGTTAACTTTAATTTTAAATCCTGTTTCGCAGGTTCAGTAATATTAAACCATCCCAGTTGTCCCAGTTTTGAGCCACTTGGAATCACAGAAAATATTTTGTTTTTTGAGACATTTTTACTATTTTCCTATAATAAGATGAGCAGTTTCCAGTGCATCACCACCTTATACAAAACCAGCAAACCCCTTGGTACAACTCTTGAAAATTTAAATTGTCAATTGCTTACAGTAGGTATCAACTATGATTTTAGGAAGAAGAAGTTTCTGTTTCATAATAAGTTCATTGTATCTGTCTGTGGCTTCTCTGCCTCCCCGCCCCCGCAAAAAAGAAAGTGTTATCTATCCTAATTTCCTAATATCACCCATATGTCCTATAAAGAAGGACACCAATGGTTCTCAACAGAGGTACTGTTGGCATCATGATGTGACAGTTCTTCATTAAGCCAGAATGTCTTGTATGCATTGAGAGTTATTTCCTGCCTCTGACCTGTACTCACTCAGTGCCTGGGGCTGTCTCCAGTCATTATGACAATCAGAAACCTCCTCCACACATTTCCAAGTGTCCTCTAGTGAGCAAACTACCCCCAGCCAGAAACAGAGATCTCATAGGAAGAAAAACTGACTGTTTAAACTGTGTCTGTTCATTATTTACTTATGAATAAGGATTTCTAGGTTATTCACAAATTGCAACCAAAATTTTCTGTAGTTTAGTGTTTCTGTTGAAAGTAATTCAGGGTAGCATTTTGTTTTTATTCTACTATGAGCTTAATATAAACCCTAAACTCAAGTTGAATATCTTTTAAATTCTCAGTCTGGGCAACTGAAGTGGTTACCAAAGGTAAGCTGCTTGGGCACACCTAAAACCCAACTTTGTGACTCGGTTACATAATACCTTTCAAATTCTCTGTTTCTGACAAGCTTTTGGAATACATAACATTTGAATTAAAAACATTACATTGAATGAAATATGCTAAATGCTGTAAGAAGCAAAACACCTTCTTTTGGGGTGACAAGAACTGCTACAAAAAACATTCCGTCAATATAAGTGAGCAAGCAAATTATTATTTTTTTAATACTTTATTCTACTTTACAATACTGTATTGGTTTTTGTCATACATTGACATGAATCAGCCACAGGTGTACACGATCTCCCCATGCGCTTTCTTTCTCTTTCCCTCCCTTTCTTCCCTCTTCTTTTCCTTCCCTCTTTTCTTTTTTCTTTTGTCCTTCCTTCCTTTCAATACCCATTTTTCCTAAAGTATGTTTCACATAACTGGAATTGAAGAACTAAGGTGGGCAGAGGAGGAGGCTGAAAATACAATCAGAAAGTAAAGAGGGATAAAATTGTGGCAAACAACTTCTAGACTACAGCTGTACTCAAGGTGGGAGAAGCTGCTTGAAGATATTTAAACTGGAGAGGAGCTCTGGTTTGTACTGTGGGGTGTTAAGACCAGGGAAGAATTTGCCCCCTGAAACTAAGGAAAGTTAGTGTGGAAACCTCTAATTCCACATCTTGCTGCCTGCTGCATCCTCATCTCTGTTCTACTGCTTCACTCTTTTGAAACACTTCCTGGTACTCAGAGAGAACAGGAAGTTTGCGTTTTCTGGGATAATTNGAAAGTTAGTGTGGAAACCTCTAATTCCACATCTTGCTGCCTGCTGCACCCTCACCTCTGTTCTACTGCTTCACTCTTTTGAAACACTTCCTGGTACTCAGAGAGAGCAGGAAGTTTGCGTTTTCTGGGATAATTTAAAAGATCATTTTTAAGATGGTGTGTGTCTATGGAGAGTGCTTATAGAACTCATTTTTCAACTTTGGAGCAAATTTCAATCATTTTTAATATTTTCTTTTTTAGTCATCACCAGAAACTTGGAAGACATTCTTTGAAGCAGGAAAACTGAGATTATTAAAAATTTTACTCTTCTGAGTAGTGTCACCTGTTTTGGAAATGAACTTCATATATTGCTGCTGTTTGAGTCACTCTGAAAACTGGCATTACAATATTATGAAAAGGCTGCTGATGATAAATATGTTTGAACATCCAATAGAAGGCATAAATGTGGAATGACTTAGTTTTATCTGAAAGATATTCCTCCAAACAAGGGGCTTTTCTAATAAACTTAATTTCTTATCCATGGGCCAGGAGGTAAAATAACCAATTTTATTTTTCAAATAATTTTGGCTAATGGCACTTTTCTGGTGGTCCAGGGTTTAAGACTTCACCTTCCAATGCAGGGGGCAGGGCTCCTTCCCTGATCAGGGAGCTGGGATCCCACACGCCTCTGGGCCAAAGAACCAAGGTGCAAAACAGAAACAATATTGTAACAAAAATTCAATAAAGATTTTTAAATGGTCCATATTTTTAAAAAAGCTTTAAAAATGATTTTGGCTAAGGTGTTGTCATTTGGTCACAATCTGAGGAAGAAAGGAAAATTATTGCAATAAGAAATGCTGGAGTATAAAGGTCATTGTTGCTTTTGTTTTTGTAGTTGGGCTTGGGTTGAAGCATGAAGTCCTTCACAGGGATGTAATTTTGAAGTGACCAAGATGGAGAATTAGCAGAGGAGCAGAAGATGATTTCATGAAGATGGCTCTCTAACAACTGACCAAGGAAGCATTTATAGTTCTTGCAGTGACCTATAGACCAGGTGACCATGTAATGATAATTTATGGGTCAATAGTCCTGCTCAGTGCTCCATTTGAAAAGGATAAATGAAAACTTCAGTTAAGTTGGCTGCAAGATGTTTGTCACTTTAAGTTCATTCAAATTTTTAAAAAGTTTACATACAAATTTCAAATAATCTATCTGAGCAAGATTTATGCTTTTTAAGGGTATTTGAATTCCTCAAAGTTTACATTCAAATAAAAGGTGAGCTTCACCTAAGATTGGTCTGTGGCACCATTTTACCTTATCTATTATCGTTATCATACCTCCCCTCCCAACTTTCCCTATGGGTTCCTTTCTCCTGGACTTCTAGTCATTTCTCTCTAACATCACATAGGCACTCAGACCTTGAGAGATAAACCCTAAGTATGTATATAGTGCTCTTATTTTATAACCTAAAAGATCTAAACTNTTTTAAGGGTATTTGAATTCCTCAAAGTTTACATTCATTCAAATCAAAGTGAGCTTCACCTAAGACTGGTCTGTGGCACCATTTTACCTTATCTATCATCGTTATCATACCTCCCCTCCCAACTTTCCCTATGGCTTCTCTTCTCTTGGACTTCTAGTCATTTCTCTCTAACATCACATAGGCACTCAGACTTTGAGAGATAAACCCTAAGTATGTATATAGTGCTCTTATTTTATAACCTAAAAGATCTGAACANATACCTCCCCTCCCAACTTTCCCTATGGGTTCCTTTCTCCTGGACTTCTAGTCATTTCTCTCTAACATCACATAGGCACTCAGACCTTGAGAGATAAACCCTAAGTATGTATATAGTGCTCTTATTTTATAACCTAAAAGATCTAAACTAAGAAATCTTTCTTAATTTCCTCCTCTATCAAAATATCTTGCTTTTCTTTATGAATTTGGATGCAAGCTACCAACCCTGTTAAATTGCTCACTGGGGGTTAATGGGTCAGCATGTCTTTATTCCAGGTAACATTCCTATGTTTTCATGGAGTTCACTTGGAACCCATAACACATAAACTCAAATAGGGATGGAATTTCCCTCTCTCAATATCATGGACCAAATGTATAACATTGGTCTCAACAAGGACTAATAGCAGTCATATACATGGTTCTATTATTCATGTACATCACTGGAAAACAGTATGGAACACGTGCATTTTCTGTTGTAAGGTTGTGAAGTTATGGGGAGGGGCTCAGCAATTGCATTCATATCCAAGAAAGACAGACCATTCATTTTCCTTTCATAACATGAACCAGAATCAAGTCTTCACGAGCCAATTTTGAATTTGAGGCAGATTATGTTTCCTATATTCTGCCACTGTTTTTCTCCCCAGCATGTGCTCAGTGAAGATAAGTCTTATGAATAATTATCTGACTGCATAAAACCATTAGGCCAGATTTCAATGAGGCACCACAGCTGTGCTAGGGACCAGATAGTAGAAGCACTCACAGCTTCTCATATCATCTGTCTCTGCCATGAACAGTGGACTGGAGAGAAGATAGGACCCAAAGTGGAGTGTTCTCAGCTTCCCAAGGGGCTTTGAGACACCAGGCACATGGGAACCAGGAGGTGAGGAGAGCCAAGGGACTGTTCTAGGCTATATATTTGCTAAAATCTAGAGCCTGGGACAGTTTGGTCTTTCAGTCTGTCCTTATGCAGATAGGATGTAACCAAGATATCACAGTTAACTTTCGCCTCCAAGATAAAGCCCAAGTATAGGATGAGCTCAATGATTTGGAAGCATATACTCTGAAGTTCTGTCTCTGGTAGTGATTGTAGTGGGTAAGATCGAACCAAATCTTTGGAACATGTGTAATTATTTCCTAAAAAAAAGCTTAAAGTTGGCTAAGGTGATGTTGACTGTATTGCCTCCTCTGATCAAACTGTGATGTTTTGTTTATTCAATTAGAGGCTTTCTTTCTGTTTAGGCTTGTTGCCACAACCAAATGGAAATCTCTCAGTCTGCCAAAAAGATGAATCTGGCCTGTTTGCTTATATCCTTGAGGCTAACTTTTTGCTTTCTCTGTCTAATTTTTTAAAAGCTGTCTTAAAGACATGACTCCAGGCTACATTAGAACCATAGAAAAGTATCAGCAAATCCCATTGAGAAGAGTAAGTGAATAGACTCCAGGGTTTGTGCCCAAAATGTAAGATTTAGTCCAATAGTATTTCTGTCTGAGAANCTCTGTCTAATTTTTTAAAAGCTGTCTTAAAGACATGACTCCAGGCTACATTAGAACCATAGAAAAGTATCAGCAAATCCCATTGAGAAGAGTAAATGAATAGACTCCAGGGTTTGTGCCCAAAATGTAAGATTTAATCCAATAGTATTTCTGTCTGAGAATCAGAATTAGACTATTTTTAAAGATCTAGGTGTTTTCTTCATAATTAGGTAAAAAATGTTGAACCTACTCACTGGGAGCCAATTTTTAAAATAAACTGAACACTTGCTATCCAACTCAAAATACAGGTAGAATCTGGAGAGGTCTATATAACTACAATACATACAGAACAAAAGTGAACTATTGATTGTTTCTCAGATGATTGTTTTATGAGATATGAACACGTGGGGTGCCTGAACAATGTCCTATCTTAGATTTATGCTGATACCTGCAAAAAGGAAAACACAAGAAAGGTCACAGTAAGATGCGAAAGGTCACAGTAAGATGAGAAAGGTCACAGTAAGATGAGAAAGGTCACAGTAAGTTTAGGGGGAAGAGTGAACAAGAGTTAAAGAAGACTTATGCAGAAAGATTTGGTAGTCTCTGGGGCTAAATGAAGAGGAATAACAAAGAGACTGGTTGGAGAAGGTAATGGCACCCTACTCCAGTACTCTTGCCTGGAAAATCCCATGCACAGAGGAGCCTGGTGGGCTGCAGTCCGTGGGGTCACTAAGAGCAGGACACGACTGAGCTACTTCACTTTCACTTTTCACTTTCATGCATTGGAGAAGGAAATGGCAACCCACTCCAGTGTTCTTGCCTGGAGAATCCCAGGGACAGGGGAGCTTGGTGGGCTGTCATCCATGGGGTGACACAGAGTCAGACACGACTAAACTGACTTAGCAGCAGCAGCAGCAGCAGCAGCAGCAGCAGCAGCAGCAAAGAGACTGGTATGCCACCACTGGGCACACATGTGCTCACTGCAAGGCCTGGCTATTTCCAGATAGTTTCTGCTCCGGTTTATCACTAGCCACACTAGTCTTGGTTAAAGTTAAAGAAAGACCTAATTTGTAAAAATATTTACCATTATATATAATGTCAAAAATTTCTTAATTTGGAAACATTTGATGAAACCATCTATAGCAAGAAACAATGGCTCAAGGAATTTCTGAAGCAAGCCATTTTGATGTCTATAAAATATTATTGAGGCAAATGTGAAACTCTTATCCCCTTTGTCTTACTTGTATTAAGACAAATTGCTGTTTGCCTGTCATCCAGGGCTTATCTATATGCACCAATTGAACTGCTTAAGAAGAAAATGTTTTTGTGCATGAGAGGGAAGGGGAGATTTCCAAAGTTTTTCTCTGATGTATAGCAAATATTAGCATTTCTTTGGGGAGGAGAATAGCTTCAGTTGTATTTTTTACATTCATCAGAAATTACAATATAATTTTCTGAGAATATTCCAACAAAGTTCCTTCATTTAGACACAAGCACTGCTTGGGAATTAGAAAGCTGGACTCTAAGCTCTGATGCATGTCTTTGTGACCATAGTAAANTCACTTTTCACTTTCATGCATTGGAGAAGGAAATGGCAGCCTACTCCAGTGTTCTTGCCTGGAGAATCCCAGGGACAGGGGAGCTTGGTTGGCTGTCATCCATGGGGTGACATAGAGTCAGACACGACTAAAGTGACTTAGCAGCAGCAGCAGCAGCAGCAGCAGCAGCTGCAGCAAAGAGACTGGTATGCCAACCACTGGGCACACATGTGCTCACTGCAAGGCCTGGCTATTTCCAGATAGTTTCTGCTCTGGTTTATCACTAGCCACACTAGTCTTGGTTAAAGTTAAAGAAAGACCTAATTTGTAAAAATATTTACCATTATATATAATGTCAAAAATTTCTTAATTTGGAAAAATTTGACGAAACCATCTATAGCAAGAAACAATGGCTCAAGGAATTTCTGAAGCAAGCCATTTTGATGTCCATAAAATATTATTGAGGCAAACGTGAAACTCTTATCCCCTTTGTCTTACTTGTATTAAGACAAATTGCTGTTTGCCTGTCATCCAGGGTTTATCTATATGGACCAATTGAACTGCTTAAGAAGAAAATGTTTTTGTGAATGAGAGGGAAGGGGAGATTTCCAAAGTTTTTCTCTGATGTATAGCAAATATTAGCATTTCTTTGGGGAGGAAAATAGCTTCAATTGTATTTTTTACATTCATCAGAAATTACAATATAATTTTCTGAGAATATTCCAACAAAGTTCCTTCATTCAGACACAAGCACTGCTTGGGAATTAGAAAGCTGGACTCTAAGCTCTGATGTATGTCTTTGTGACCATAGTAAAGGCCTGCTAAGTTTTGGTCTCAGCTTTCCTATCTGGAAAATGTAAAGGCTGACTTAGAACTATTCTAAGATTGATTCCAGTGTTGCAGTCTGGAAATCTATGCTTTTCCCTAAAAGCTCAGAGGAAGAAAACAGGCTCAGAAAAGCAGTGTCTCTAGTACTTGTCTTGTTGATTATGAGTAGGAAAAAGGTAATCTAATAGTATGGTTTGGTAATAAAGGAACATTTGTGAACAGCTATATTTTCTAAGGGCTTCCCAGGTGGGCTTCCCTGGTAGTTGAGCTGGTAAAGAAACCACCTGCAATGCAGCAGACCCTGGTTCAATTCCTGGGTCAGGAAGATTCGCTGGAGAAGGGATAGGCTATCTACGCCATTATTCTGGGGGTTCCCTGGTGGCTCAGCTGGTAAAGAATCCGCCTGCAATGTGGGAGACCTGGGTTCAATCCCTGGGTTGGAAAGATACCCTGTAGAAGGGAAAGGCTACCCATCCAGTATTCTTGCCTGGGAGAATTCCATGGACTATGCAGTCCATAGTGTGACAAAGAATTGGGCATGACTGAGTGAGCACTGAGAAACTGATGCTTTTGAACTGTGGTGTTGGAGAAGACTCTTGAAAGTACCTTGGACTGCAAGGAGATCCAACCAGTCCATTCTGAAGGAGATCAACCTTGGGATTTCTTTGGAGGGAATGATGCTAAAGCTGAAACTCCAGTACTTTGGCCACCTCATGCGAAGAGTTGACTCATTGGAAAAACTCTGATACTGGGAGGGGTTGGGGGCAGGAAGAGAAGGGGATGACCGAGGATGAGATGACTGGATGGCATCACCGACTCAATGGACGTGAGTCTGAGTGAACTCCAGGAGTTGGTGATGGACAGGGAGGCCTGGCGTGCTGTTATTCATGGGGTCACAAAGAGTCGGACACGACTGAGCAACTGAACTGAGTGACTTTCACTTCACTTTCCCAGGTGGTGCTAGTGGTAAAGAACCCACTTGCCAATGCAGGAGACATAAGAAATGGGGGATTCGATCCCTGGGTCAAGAAGATCCCCTGGAGGAGGGTATGACAATCCACTCCAGTATTCTTGCCTGGAGAAGCCCATGGGCAGAGGGGCCTGGTGGGCTACAGTCTGTGGGGGTCACTCAGAATTGGACACGACTCAAGTGACAGCATGACTTTCTAAGCTCACCCCAGCTAGGAACTGCAGTGCAAGTAAAATCAGACTTGGTAACTGTGTGTCTCAGGGTGTACATAAGGACCGCCCCCAGTGGCCAAAGAAGGGTTAACATATCACCAGATGAATTCCAGGAGTTCTGAAGTAGAGAGATTAAAGCTCTTTTCATCAAAACAATGCAAGAATTCTGGAGCTGGTGAACAAGATGCAATACAACTGGCAGAGCTCTAGGATTTAGCATCTCAGTAGGCAAAGAGATAATGGAACTAACATATGTCTTTAAAGGCAAGTAGGTCTGTGAAGGGCTGAACACGTTGGCCTGGCCTTGCCTAAACAAGCTGTGTGATGTAAGGCAAGTCCCTTCACCACTCTGTGTCTCAGTTTTTTTGTCTGTAGAAGATGGGATTAGAGTGCATGCATTCCTAACCACTTTCAGTTCTAGATTCTTATGACTCTGTAAGAAGAGATTCAAATGCAGTCAACTACAAATTAATAATAAACATTACAGATACATATTTTAAATCCTTAAGGGAATAATTTCTTCAAAGACACTCATTTACATATAAATTGCTTATAAGCTAATTTAAACTCATAGACTCATACAAGTTTAGACATGAAATAGTCCTTAACAACCAGTACTGTTGTAAAACTGCATTATAGTTACACATAATGTGCCCCTTTCCTTGTGATGTCTTTGAGGCATGAATCATCCTATGTTTGTTTATATCATTAAAACTTAGACCAGAACAGATATAGAGTAGATACTAAGACTAGTTAAATAAATTTTTCAGATAAAGAAACAGAAACTCTGAAAAGGCCTGATAAGTTGTCCCAAATCCCACAGGTAGTTAGAATGAGACGTTGAGTTTTCTAAGACTCAGCTCAGGGAAGGTGTTTTTCACAAAGGCCAAACTGAGGTGATTTTGCCCAAAAGCATCATCAGCAATAACATCTATTTCACGTAAAGAGGACTTCTACCCTTATAGCAGAAAGCAAAGAAAAACTTAAAAGCCTCTTGATGAAAGTGAAAGAGAAGGGTGAAAAAGTTGGCTTAAAGCTCAACATTAAAAAAAACTAAGATCATGGCATCCGATTTCATCACTTCATGGGAAATAGATGGGGAAACAGTGGCTGATTTTATTTTTGGGGGCTCCAAAACCACTGCAGATGATTGCAGCCATGAAATTAAAAAATGCTTACTCCTTGGAAGGAAAGCTATGACCAGCCTAGATAGTACATTAAAAAGCAGAGACATTACTTTGTCAACAAAGGTCTGTCTAGTCAAGGCTATGGTTTTTTCAGTAGTCATGTATGGATGTGAGAGTTGAACTATAAAGAAAGCTGAGTGCTGAAGAATTAATGCTTTTGAAGTGTGGTTTGGAGAAGACTCTTGAGAGTCCCTTGGACTGCAAGGAGATCCAACCAGTCCATCCTAAAGGAGATCAGTCCTGGGTGTTCATTGGAAGGACTGATGTTGAAGCTGAAACTCCAATACTTTGGCCACCTGATGTGAAGAGCTGACTCATTTGAAAAGACCCTGATCCTGGGAGGGATTGGGGGCAGGAGGAGAAGGGGATGACGGAGGATGAGGTGGTTGGATGGCATCACTGACTCAATGGAGATGGGTTTGGGTGGACTCAAGGGGTTAGTGACGGACAGGGAGGCCTGGCGTGCTGCAGTTCAGGGGGTTGCAAAGAGTCAGACATGACTGAGCGACTGAATTGAATTGAATTGAAGGGCTTTAAGGCAGACTAGTGGCTCAGAGGGTAAAGCGCCTGCCCGCAATGCAGGAGACCCAGGTTCAATCCCTGGGTTGGGAAGTTCTCCTGGAGAAGGAAATTNAAGGCAGACTAGTGGCTCAGAGGGTAAAGCGCCTGCCCGCAATGCAGGAGACCCGGGTTCAATCCCTGGGTTGGGAAGTTCTCCTGGAGAAGGAAATGGCAATCCACTCCAGTATCCTTGCCTGGAGAATCCCATGGATGGAAGAGCCTGGTGGGCTACAGTCCATGGGGTCACAAAGAGTCAGATACGACTGAGCGAGCTCACTTCACTTCACTTCACTTCAAGATAGACTAAATAAAATTGAACAGAGAGTAAGCCCTATAATAAATATTCAATAAAAAATCATTGACTGATTTAAGCCTGAATCAAGTTACCCATCTTCTTAAAAGAATTAAAATTTTATTTCTGTGCTTAGCTATCCCCAGAATGGCCACCTTTATTTCTTCTCTGCCTTTTGTTTATTTCTGCTACTCCTGATGGAGTAGTGTCACAAGCTATTCCATCAGGAGATGGAGTCTACTCCACACCCTTGAATCTAGCCTAGCCTGTTGCTGCTCTGACCAATAGAGCTTAGTAAGAGTGCACTAACTATAGCAGTTCTGGTCCTGATGTTTAGGAGATCAGCTTTTAGCTTGGTTTCTTGGAGGTTGTAGCTGCTATTTATAAAGTGCAGCTTCATTGCTGAAGAAGTCCTAGGACTACGTGGAGACCAGGAGGTGCCCAGCTGGGTTTTATGTTCCAGCCACCCCTACCCAGGCATGAGGCATTTCTGAGAAAGCCATGTTGAGTTGTCCACCACAGCTCAGCTAGCTAGAAAGCTAAATATCACAAAGCAACCATAGTCTATGACACATGGAGCAGAAGACACAGCTGAATCCTGGTTGACCTCATGGCAGATAAAAGTAAAGATGGTTGTTTCAGGTCACTTAGTTTGGAGATAGCTTATTTGCAGCCATAAATAAGTGAAAAAATTCCTTATTTTAAAAGTGTATAATTCTTCATTCTCCATAAATGAAAAGTTTTATCTCCTACTCTTATCCCAGAAAAACACAAGTTATAAAGACTTAATAGTGCTGACCATTTCAAGTTTGGCTATTTTAAGAATTTGTGCAGGATGTCAACATTAAGAAAAGCTATTATTTATATTATAGAAAGGGAGTTTTAAAATGGTATTCATGATATATAAGCTATAATTTCAGTTTCTTTCCCCATAAATCTAGGCTTATCTTTTATACAGAAGTCAACTGATGCAGCAAAAATTTGCCTTGCGCAGGTGTATTTGTTTGGCAAAAAGTATTTTCAGAAGATGACTGTCATTTGATGGTTCAGTAGGTAAAGGATCTGTCTGCAATGTAGGAGACACAGGTTCAATCTCTGGGTCGGAAGATTTCCTGCAGGAGGAAATGGCAACCCACTCCAGTATTCTTGCCTGGGGAATGCCACGGACGGAGGAGTCTGGTGGGCTGCAGTCCAGGGGGTCAAAAAGAGTCGAACATGACTGAGTGACTAAGCACACACATCATTTCTTGTCTGAGCACTATCATTTTCTTTCTTCCGCTTTTACTAATCTCTGATTTACTGTTTCTATTTTCATTCCAAATGCTTCCTTCACTTACATATGGATTCTTTCAGAAAGCCTTTATTGCCTCCCTACTGCACTTCTGACATATTCCAGGCACTGGTGAAGAAGCCATGATGACTAAGAGATAGACATGTCCCTCCAGGGGCTCACATCCTATTAGGGAAGACAAGTTCATAAACAGGGCCCATGGGGTAAAGTAATTACTAAAATGTACTAAAATAGAATAAGTACAAAGGAGAATGAGAACTTAAATTCTTCCAGAGAAGGTGAATTTAGATCTTAGGAAATAAATTTTGCAGACAAAGAAATGATAGAGGACATTTTGGGTAGAGAGAATGACATTTGCAAAAGCTTGAAAAAATAAGGCAAAAAAGGCAAAGCTCCCATTGTTGATGTAGCCAAGGACTGATGAGGGAGGGCAGGGTTTGTGCTTAGTCACTCAGTCACGTCTGACTCTTTGTGACCCCATGTACTATAGCCCACCAGGCTTCTCTGTCTGTGGAATTCTCCAGGCAAGAATACTGGCGTGGGCTGCCATGCCCTCCTCCAGGGGGTCTTCCCAATCCAAGGATCGAACCCAGGTCTCTCACATTGTAGGTGGATTCTTTACCATTCTAGCCACCAGGGAAGCCCATGAATATTGGAGTGGGTAGCCTATCTCTTCTCCAGGGGATCTTGCTTACCTAGGAATCGAACCAGGGTTTCCTGCACTGAAGGTGGATTCTTTACCAGTTGAGTTACCATGTAGCCAAGGATTGATGGGAGAAGGCAGGGGGAGGGAGAGATAAATAATGGATTATAGTAGAGATGACTTGGAGGCACAGAGTGAAAAACTCCTATGCAAAAAACTTATAGTCAGTTGGCCTTTGCCCAGTGCTCCCTCTGGGGCTTACGGAGTAGGTAGCATACTTATTACCATCTACAGCTGATTAGACCAGATTGTATACCTACTGAAAGTCAGTCCATCCTTTGGCTTGGTTGTGATCAAACAGATTCTCTGTCTCAGACATCTGCCTTAAGAGATATGGCCCGTGACACTGCCTGACCACACAGTAGTATACGCTGGATCAAATGATCACGGAGACATGGGGTTAGCTTTGATCTCATGGCAAACTAAAGTCACAAGTAAGTTGATGCTTGCTACAGGGCAGCAGAAATACTATAGGCCTTACAAAGTCTGTGGATAAGAAAATGGAGCTGTGGTGCTGAAAGAGGCAGAAATGAAGGAGCATGCAGTCAGAGTGAAAGTGAGAGTAAGAATGTCATTGATGGAGACATGCAGTCAGAGTGAAAGTAAGAGTAAGAATGTCATTGATGGAGACCCACAAAAAGTATCATGGAGAGATCACTTCTGAGAGGAGGGTATGGGGCTGGACAATTAGGTCAAATATAATATAAACATCAGCTAAATGAGGACTTGATTTTATCCTTTGGATTTTAGGCTTCCCTGGTGGTTCAGACGGTAAAGCATCTGCCTGCAATGCCGGAGACCCAGGTTTGATTCCTGGGTCGGGAAGATCCCCTGGAGAAGGAAATGGCAATCCACTCTAGCACTCTTGCCTGGAAAATCCCATGGACGGAGGAGCCTGATAGTCTACAGTCCATGGGGTCGCAAAGAGTCGGACATGACTGAGCGAATTCACTTCACAGACCTCAGAAAGAATGTAGTTTCTGGGCACATGTGGCCAGAATACTCGATTCTACTATTAGGAGTTCTGAGTCTATATGGAGGGTCTGTGAAATAAGATAGATACAGTGTAATGGATGCTGATGATTCATTCAGCCAGCTGGTGAGGCTGTGGGTAATGACTACAAGGATGACAGGTTTCAAAATATGTTCAAAAAGGCCACACCTCTTTAAGTATATTCAAGGTGGATGATCTACCCTCTCTTCCACTCGATATCTCCTAATTTGAGGGGGAATTGAGTTCTGCCTTCTCATGAGATGTGTTGTCTTCTTTATAGTTCATAGTCACAACAAATGTGGGTAAGGTTCCATCCACTTCATCCATGTAAAACTCAGCAAGTCTCCACTTTAGTCTGACTACTGTGCATATGTGGGCTTCCCAGGTGGCATCAGTGGTGAAGAACCCCCCTGTCAATGAAGCAGACTTATGACATGGGTTCAGTTCCTGGGTCGGGAAGATCCCCTGGAGGAGGATGTGGCAATCCACTCCAGTATTCTTACCTGGAGGATCCCATGGACAGAGGAGCCTGGTGGGCTTCAGTCCATGGGGTCACAAAGAGTTGGACATGACTGAAGCAACTTAACACATGCACACACACACACGTACTGCATATATTGAAAGATTAGGTGCAGGACATGAGGAAACTTTACCTTTCAAAGAAATTTGTATAGCCTAGGGCCGCAGAGAGATGGAGTGAATGTGAGCTGGGATCTGCATTGCAGTTTTTATACTACCGGGACCCTTAGAGTGTGGCTATGTTCTCTGTAGGCTGTGGCCTCATATTTAGTAGAACAAATGCCAAAAACATAATAAAAATTTTCTCATTTCCAGTGCAGCGGCTGATGCCTTGTCCATAGCAATTTTTGGTTCTTTCTTCTAGTGATATCATTCCCCCAAAAGAACAGAATGAGTGGATGTGACAAGGAGTGTAGAGGAACATCTGATATCTTGAGAGGATCCACAAGCCATTTGAGAACTGCTATTTGTTATACTATCACATTTCCCATTCAGTTCAGTTCAGTCTCTCAGTCGTGTCCGACTCTTTGCGACCTCATGAATCGCAGCACGCCAGGCCTCCCTGTCCATCACCATCTCCTGGAGTTCACTCAGACTCACGTCCATTGAGTCAGTGATGCCATCCAGCCATCTCATCCTCTGTTGTCCCCTTCTCCTCCTGCCCCCAATTCCTCCCAGCATCAGAATCTTTTCCAATGAGTCAACTCTTCACATGAGGTGGCCAAAGTACTGGAGTTTCAGCTTTCCAAAGAAATCCCAGGGCTGATCTCCTTCAGAATGGACTGGTTGGATCTCCTTGCAGTCCAAGGTACTCTCAAGAGTCTTCTCCAACACCATACTTCAAAAGCATCAATTCTTCGGTGCTCAGCCTTCTTCACAGTCCAACTCTCACATCCTTACATGACCACAGGAAAAACCATAGCCTTGACTAGATGGACCTTAGTCAGCAAAGTAATGTCTCTGCTTTTGAATATGCTATCTAGGTTGGTCATAACTTTTCTTCCAAGGAGTAAGCGTCTTTTAATTTCATGGCTGCAGTCACCATCTGCAGTGATTTTAAAGCCCCCCAAAATAAAGTCTGACACTGTTTCCACTGTTTCCCCATCTATTTCCCATGAAGTGATGGGACTGGATGCCATGATCTTTGTGTTCTGAATGTTGAGCTTTAAGCCAACTTTTTCGCTTTCCTTTTTCACTTTCATCAAGAGGCTCTTTAGTTCTTCTTCACTTTCTGCCATAAGGGTGGTGTCATCTGCATATCTGAGGTTATTGATATTTCTCCCAGTAATCTTTTCGTTACCCTCAAAGGATCTAGGAAGTAAAATCTAGGAAAATAGCTCTTATGTTTAGAATAACAGCAGCAATCTACTTATTTTCCATCTCAGTTTTGAAAGATAAATGAGAAAGGAAAAAAAGAGAGAGAAAAACAAGCAAGGAATGATGATCAAAAGAATGGGGAAAAAAAAAAAACACCGACCACAAAAGAATGTCCTCTGAGAAAGCTTGGACTTGAGTTCCATTTGTTTGTTTATTACTGGCTGTAATATAAAGGAATTTAAAAGAAAGAACTGCCTTTTTTGGTTAATATATTAGCCAGATATAGCAATCTGACCATCCTTTGCTAATTACCAGAGTGCACCAGTGCTTACCTTGTGGCTCAGTTGGTGAAGAGTCTGCCTGAAATTTGGGAGACCTGGCTTCAGTCCCTGGGTCAGGAAGATCTCCTGGAGAAGGAAATGGCAACCCACTCCAGTATTCTTGCCTGGAGAATTCCATGAACAGAGGAACCCATGGGCTACAGTCCATGGGGTCACAAAGAGTTGGACAGGACTGAGCAATTAACACTAAATAGTGCCCTCGATGGAGTGCAACAATGTTCTGAGAAGAATATGGTGGAGGGGGGCAGGGATTGGACCTCTGAGGTTATTGTTTGCTGTTGTTTAGTCACTAAGTCATGTCAGACTCTTGTTTGACCCTATGGACTGTAGCTCACCAGGCTCCTCTGTCCTTGGGATATCCCAGGCAAGAATACTAGGGTGGGTTGCCATTTTCTTCTCCAGGGAATCTTCCTGACCCAGAGATTGAACCTGCATCTCTTGCATTAGCAGATGGATTCTTTATCACTGAGCCACCAGGGAAACCCCCACCTCTGAGGCTCTGTTTATCATAGCACCATGCTTGACTTCTTTGAATTTTAAAAATTACATCTACAGTCTGTTCTGCTGCTGCACGTAGTTTAAAATGCAAATCAACTCACATTCAACCAGTAATTAGGGGAATGATGTTAGCATAACATAGAAAACAAATTGGACCAAACATGATTTTTCCTAGTGTGTTCATCATTGAAAGTGATTAAATTTCAACTTTTTCACGCACAATAAAATACAAATTTAATGATATTTGAAGAAATTTGAACAAGAAAAAAAGTCTCCAAATGTTTCCCTTTAGTAGAAGCAGTGGCTGGTTCAATGGCATGAAGACCTGCTCTACTGTCCATTATGTGAAGTTACCTGAGAAAGCTGTAAATTCGCATTAAGAACCTGTGCAGACACTTCTGTGTGTTAACATAAGAAAATCACAACAAAAGGACAAACTTCTGAATTATGTTTTATTTTGGATATAACTTTTTTTTCTTTTAAGTGGCTGTTGCTAAAGAATCTATATCTCTAAATGGAAGTTTGAGTTCCAGGATTTAAGACATCAAAGGGGAGACTGACTCAGATTGTGAGGGCAAAGGTCAGTGGATATATAACTCTGCTAGTACCTTCAGAAATCTTATAGTTTTGTTAGTGTCTTGGTTAAAAAGTGCCTTAGGTTTTATGGAATCTGTTCCTGACCCTATATTTCCCATGAGTGCTGTTATGTTTAGTGTGTGATTTTTGCAAAGAAGTAAAAAATGGATACATATGGTGGTATGGCAGAAACACCTGTGCCGAGTATTTTTCTTGAAAAACATTTATGTAAGACTTATCGAATGCCAGACATTTTCTTAGATCATTTTACATGCATTATCTCATTTAATTCTCTCAACTGATACTTCTATTACTAGCCTATCTTTGTGCTTCCCAGGTGGCGCTAGTGGTAAAGAATCTGCCTGCCAGTGCAGGAGATATAAGAGATGTGGGTTCAGTCCCTGGGTTAGGAAGATTCTCCTGGAAGAGGAAATGGCAACCCACTCCAGTATTCTTTTTTTTTTTTTTAATTTTATTTTTACTTTATTCTACTTTACAGTACTGTATTGGTTTTGCCATACATTGACATGAATCCGCCACAGGTGTATACGAGCTCCCACTCCTGAATCCCCCTCCCACCTCTCACCCCATATCATCTCTCTGGATCATCCCCGTGCACCAGCCCCAAGCATTCTGTATCCTGTATCGAACATAGACTGGCACTTCATTTCTTACATGATAGTATACATGTTTCAATGTCATTCTCCCAAATCATCCCACCCTCTCCCTCTCCCTCAGAGGCCAAAAGTTCGTTCTATACATCTATGTCTCTTTTGTTGTCTCACATACAGGGTCGTCATTACATTCTTGCCTGGAGGATTCCACGGACAGAGGAGCCTGACAGGCTATAGACCATAGACTTGCAAGAGTTAGGCGGGACTGAAGGGACTTAGCATCCAGGCACACATCCTGTCTTTACAAATGAGGAAACTGAGATTTAGAGAGAATAATGCAAAGCAAGAGAATGAATTTTTAAAGTAGATATGCATCTGGATGCAGAGAGAGGGAAGTCCTAGTCTTTAAGTTATAAATAGGCATCAGGGCTATCTTAAAAAGTGAGTTTGCTGGGGAATAAGGTTCTGTTAGAATGAAGCTATCATGTAAAAGATAGCATATAGCCTTACTTGGTGAAAGTTTGCTTTCAAGTTTTGCTACATGTTTATATGCAAAGCCAATTTCCCTTTTAACTCAGTTTTTCAAGCTTTCATTCAAATTGCCAAAAGATATTCATATGGAATAAAGCTGTGTGTGATGACTGTAGCCATTATACAGGCTCACATCATTAAAACTGGTTATTCTAGTCCACTAGAATTGATGAACTGCAATCTTCTATTCCTTCCTTCTCTTTTTTCTCTCCCTTCCTTCTTTTTTACAAATTGATTGGATTAGCTACTGAGGTTGCTGCTGCTGCTGCTGCTAAGTCGCTTCAGCTATGTCCGACTCTGTGCAACCCCAGAGACGGCAGCCCACGAGGCTCTCCTGTCCCTGGGATTCTCCAGGCAAGAACACTGGAGTGGGTTGCCATTTCCTTCTCCAATGCATGAAAGTGAAAAGTGAAAGTGAAGTCGCTCAGTCATGTCTGACTCTTAGCAACCCCATGGACTGCAGCCTACCAGGCTCCTCCATCCATGGGATTTTCCAGTCAAGAGTACTGGAGTGGGGTGCCATTGCCTTCTCCGAGCTACTGAGGTTAGCTCCTCACAAAATAATGCCAAGCATGGAATGTGTAGTCCCCATAAACCTCTTGTATACAAGCTTCTGAAAGGTTCAGTTGATTATTTTTCCATATATGAAATTGCTGCCAATAGAGAAATTCCTTCAGAAACTTATTTAATAGGAGTAAATGAAATTTTAATGGTAAACAGGCATTTGTGAGCTGCTTAAGGCACAGGCTTCAGGCACTAGCAGAATGTAGTAGGTGATATTATCATCAGCTGCTTTTCTGTGCATCTGAAGATTGACTAAAAGCATTCTTGTTTTCATAATGTGATCATAATGCAACAAATACTATAGGAGTTTGCTGTATCAACTGCTAATTGCATTCCAGGCTCTGAAAGGAAAAAATATTATCACTGAATTAACATTTTATTTGAAATTTCACAATGACGAGAGAGTGTATAAAAGTGCAATAAATAATGCCTATAAATTTATAAGGAAATAAAAATGTGACTTTGCCTTCTATAAATTCTCCCTTCCACTGCTTTATAACAAAAATGCTTCTTCTATTTTTTTTTCTTCAAATTTTGTTCCTGGTGCCAGCTACTTAGGCTTAGTTGTAATTCCTCTTTTGAGAACAAATTTGGATTTTAAAATATTCCAGTAGATGTAGATCAGCGTTTAGCAAAGTGTGGGCTGAGAGCCATGACCATCAGAATTACCTGAAGTGCTTGTCCACAAAATGTGATTTCTTGGATCCAAGACCTATTTTCTGAATTAGAATATTTGGGTGTAGGATTCTGGGCCTCTACTTCTTTAACCTGATCTTCATGGTTTTTATACACACTAATATTTAGTGTGTGTAAAATTTAGGTTTAAATCACTGATTTAGAAAAGTCAAAGGATTCACGGTAGGTGTAATTATTTTAACCAGGCAAAACAGCCATTGATTGATTGATTCACTGATTGGTTGATTGATTACTATAGACACCAAGTTTTTCTCTGACAGCTTGAACAGGCTTTGTGTTGTCATCCACATTGAATCAGAGTTAAATAATCTGCTCCATTAGTTGAAAACTGAGGATCAAGTCAATAAATCAAAATCCAATCATGTAGCCAATCTCTAGTCTTATTTGACTGAAAAAGGACATTGAAGACATCTCATACAAAGCTTGTCAAAATAATCAAACTGATTTATGAGTGCGGAAACAACCTCAAAACAAGATGCTGGCTATATTTATTCTAAAATCTTCAATTGCAAGTATTGATACATGCAGGTCACTTAGGACCTATTTGTTGCTAAATCTGAAAGTCTCTTTCCAGTACTTAACTTGCTTGATTTCTCAGAAGTTAGTTGACATTATTGAATGCTCCCTCCTTTTTGAAATAGCCTCTTCCCTTGGATTCTATGATTCAACATTTGGGAGTGAAGGGCATGCTTCTGCTTAAATCTAGTGGCAGAATCTAAATCTAAATCAGAATCTAAATCTTAACACAAAAGAAGTTTATTTCTCACCCTGTAAAATTCAATAGTGCTTTTCCTCAGAGAATGAGGAGGGTTTCTGACTTTTTCTGGGTGTTGACATTGAGCCACTTGTTGGAAAACAGAGAGATCATTATGGGAGGTTTTTATGCATCAGCTTTGAAAGTGGCCTTCAACGCTTTGCTCCCATTCCATTAATTATGGGTTAATCATATGGTAAGACCGAACTTCATGGGAGGCTGGGAAGGGAGCAGATTGGTGCTCAGGTATCAATCTATGCCAAACAAGCTCTTTTTGTTTTCTTCCTGAGACTTTGCATGCTATTTTCTCAAATGCATTTGTGACTTTGTTTTCTGCCCAATCCTTCAACATTGATTTTCCTCCTGGCTAGAAGTCTACTTTTTTTTAATTCTTCAAACTTTCCCTGGTCAATATCATTCTGTCTCGTGGCTTTAATGTACATGTCTAGCCTAGGGAGCCCCCAAAGCAAAGTCAAATTGCTACTGAAACTCTATCAACCTCAAATGTGCCAAATTAAATTTGTCAGCTCCATCCTGAATCTTCTCTCCTTCCAGCTTGCCTTGACGTAGTAAATGGCACTTGTTGTTCAGTTGCTAAGTCATGTCTGACTCTGTGCAATCCCATATCCTCCACCAAGTTGCCCAAATCAGAGACTTGGGAGAGCTCCCTTATTATCACAGCTCTTCCCCTTGTCACCCAGTCTCTAAGTCCTTATAATTCTAGTTGCCAAATATCTCTTACATTGAATCATATCTCTCCATCCCCAATATCTGAGTAAAGTCCATCATCATCTTTTTCTCCTTCTTGGTTTCTGTCCCCAGTCTGGCTCTCCCTCTGCTACCAAAGCCATTTATATAAAATTATCTCATGTTCATATCTTTTTTCTGCTTTAAATCTTTCAATGGCTTCCCTATGTCATCACAATAAAGTCCAAGCCCTTTAACACGGTTTAGTGTTCTTCATAATTTCCTATCTCTCTCTCCCTTGACCTCTAACTGCTCCTCTCTCATTATTTCCTTTAAACATGCAACATTATTTTATTTTCTAAGGTATAACATTCTCTCTTTTTTCTCTGAACCCTTTCTTACACTGTTCCCTTTATTCAGAACACTTTCCTTAACTTCTTTGAGGGTCTAAATCCAACTCATTTTTCATGTCTCAGCTTAAATGTCACTTCCTTTTGGAAATATACAGAAATTCTTTAGATTAGAAGCTCTGCTTATGTTCCTGTGATGCCTGGAATTTCATTATATTTTCTAGATTAGAATGTTTATTTCCCTCACTGTTCTACCATCTCCATGAAACAAGTAGCTGTAGTTCTTGTACTCACNAACCTCTTTGAGGGTCTAAATCCAACTCATTTTTCATGTCTCAGCTTAAATGTCACTTCCTTTTGGAAATATACAGAAATTTTTTAGATTAGAAGCTCTGCTTATGTTCCTGTGATGCCTGGAATTTCATTATATTTTCTAGGTTAGAATGTTTATTTCCCTCACTGTTCTACCATCTCCATGAAACAAGTAGCTGTAGTTCTTGTACTCACTACTGTATCTCCAAGGTTCTTCGTGGGCTCACAGGAATTTGTTGGTGAATGAATAAATAAAGTAATTAAGTGAGAAATTCAACCAGCCACTAATCACATTTTTGCACAGTCTATGACACAAATGCTTATGTATCATAATTAAGCCTTCTATGAAACAGTTCTCCACAAGTTCACCTTCTGAGGCATCTTGATGCCCAACTCCAAATCACTTTCTCTGATCGGAATTCAAAAAAGACAAGAACTGCTCTTTGTTCTCCTGCACTTGCTCATTTCCATTATGATCAACCTCCTCAAGGAACTCTGGCCAAGCCAAGGAATGATTTCTGTAAGACCTCCCTGAGGAACCCAATAAAGGAAATCAGACAGACATCTGTGCATTGTTTATGCCTCCATTAGCCTTTCCTGAATTGTAAATTACTTAACAACAGCTGGGCAAGAGAGAAGGGCAAGATTTTCTATTTGAAAAAGGAGGTACGAACATAACAACCCATTCGGCGTTTTCAAGTTTTATTATCCACAAAGTTACGGTATTTTTATTACTTAGAATGGTAATTATACTCCAATCAGGAAACATCAGTATTTCGCACACATGCATAAAGCAAGTGAAGAAAACTCTGAAAATGTCAATCGACTTTGGAAAGTTAAACGGAGAAAATGTGTACCCTCTGTGGATGCTGGTTTCTGCCACTGTGATCCT
Organism: Raphicerus campestris; assembly: GCA_006410735.1. Classification (NCBI taxonomy): domain Eukaryota; kingdom Metazoa; phylum Chordata; class Mammalia; order Artiodactyla; family Bovidae; genus Raphicerus; species Raphicerus campestris. The sequence goes on along the minus strand of SJYW01016655.1, from coordinate 792,745 downwards.
CCTCTGGGATGAAAGCTCTTCCCCAGCTGGGGAGAGCTCTCTGCCTCTTTGACTGCCTTGAGGGAAGAGAGTCAACCTTGCCCAAGGTCACAACACTTTTGCAAAGCAACTTGCTCCACTGACTTGGAAAAGAGAGAGCCAGGCCTATTGACCCAACTTGAAACAACTCTTAAGGATTCCTGGGTTTCCCTGCTGGCTTGGATAGTAAAGAATTTGCCTGCAATGCAGGAGACCCAGGTTCCATCCCTGGGTTGGGAAGATCCCCTGGAGAAGGGAATGACTATTCCAGTATTCTTGCCTGAAGAATCCCATGGACAGGTAAGCCTGGTGGATTACAGTCCACAGTGTCCCAAAGAGTTGGACACAACTGAGAGACTAATACTTTCACTTTCGCTAAGGACTCCCAGTTAAATTTGGAGCTTCCAGTGGGGCTGGCTGAGGTCTTGATACGAATGCATTAAAGCCACAATGCTCCCTCTATCCAATACTAATTTATTTTTTCTCCCTACTCCTGATCTCAGGAATATTCCCTAATAAGCTTCCTACTTGTTAATCTTCATCTCAGATTCTATACACACAAGNTGGAGCTTCCAGTGGGGCTGGCTGAGGTCTTGATACGAATGCATTAAAGCCACAATGCTCCCTCTATCCAATACTAATTTATTTTTTCTCCCTACTCCTGATCTCAGGAATATTCCCTAATAAGCTTCCTACTTGTTAATCTTCATCTCAGATTCTACACACACAAGCTTTCTATCCTTAGGCTGGAAGTTTAGTCTCAGATATGAATTTGCTTATTTTATTATGCCATGAGTTCTAGAAGGTATACTGCTGCTGCTGCTAAGTCGCTTTAGTCGTGTCCGACTCTGTGTGACCCCATGGATGGCAGCCCACCAGGCTCCTCTGTCCATAGGATTCTCTAGGCAAGAAGAATGGAGTGGGTTGCCATTTCCTTCTCCTAGAAGGTATACTGGGTAGATTAAATATGACTTGTTTAATGAGATTGGCAAGGAAGTAAGATTGGTTTGGGGATGGAGGTGGGAACAGGAGCACAAGGCAGAAGACACACTGACTCCCATAAACTTAAGCTTCCTAAGTGACCTGTGAGTTTTGCTATTGAAAGACACCTTCTTCTGTCACTGACCAATATGTAGCTTTGTGGTAATTCCTATAACTTTGTTTTTACATTTTATCTACACTTTGTTCACTGACATGTCTGAGCATAACAATTCCCATTTAATATAAAACTGTTTCCAGTTTTTAGAACTTTTTGTGTTCCAGGGACTGGGCAAAATGACTCATGTACAATCTGAATAAAATTTCTGGATTTTGAAAAAAAAATAGCACAACATGTTTTTTCTGTTTATTATATTTTGTTGTGCTTAAATTCTTTAGAAATTGGCATTCCATTTAAGGACTAATTAGGCTAATCTTTCTTAATTAGAGTTATTGATTAATAACAAAAACTTAGGCCTTACACTCACCATGTAGCAGGATGTCTAGTGCATCATGAAGTCAGTGTTTAGGATCAAGTGAGACAACATCTCATGGGAGAGAGCTGTCTCTGCCAGCCTGCTGAATCTTTTTCGACATTCTAATCAGCATACCCTAGAGTCACTGCTGTTGCAACTACTTCTGGTTTATTGATGAAGGAAAGACTTCATTCCCCATTCATGAAGGGAGAAGAGCAGTCAAAAGACCAAGAACCACATCAAACTAGGAAACGATTACTATTTAAACAAACACGGATGTTTTGGCATGGAGAATGTAGAGAGGATCGCAAATCTTCAAATAAGAGAATAGATTGAGTGTGGGTACGAGCTTCCCTGGTGACTCAGAGGTAAAGAATCTGCCTACAATGTGGAAGACCTGGGTTTGATCCCTGGGTTGGGGAGATCCCCTGGAAGAGTGCTTGGCAACCCACTCCAGTATTCTTGCCTGGAGAACCCCCATTGCCAGAGGAACCTGGTGGGCTACAGTCCACAGGGTTGCAAAGAGTCAGACACACCTGAGCGATTAAGCACAGCACAGTATGAATAGATCTCTCTGGGAAGAACAGGGAACTGGCAAGAGGAAATTAAATCAGCAACTCACTTCATTTTGGCATTTGTAAGTCACCACTATCCAGATTCCTGGCACCATGCTACCGTCTCTGCCTTAGGAGTCAACAGTGGGGAACCAATGGATACAAACGCAGCATCACTATCCTAAGGCATGTACTGACCAAGACGTGAATGGAGGGGATCAATACAATCCTGGAAGCTATAACCTATGTCCAGAAGCAGTTAAGCCAATTCTCTCTCTGAGCTTTTTAAAAGCTTATTTCAGGATATTTCTTAAGGAAAAATATACCCTTGCATCGATCTATTGAGTCATATTTTCCAAATAATTTGCCCAAGAAAATCTTTGTGTTTAAGTAGGAAATTGCTGGGAGAAAATAACATTTTCTTCTCCTACTGACAGTAGGTTTACCAAATCATCTACTGTGAGCACAACTTTCAGTTCAGTTCAGTTCAGTCACTCAGTTGTGTCCGACTCTTTGCGACCCCATGAATTGCAACAGGCCAGGCCTTCCCTGTCCATCACCATCTCCCGGAGGTCACTCAGACTCACGTCCATCGAGTCAGTGATGCCATCNGTCCGACTCTTTGCGACCCCATGAATTGCAACAGGCCAGGCCTTCCCTGTCCATCACCATCTCCCGGAGGTCACTCAGACTCACGTCCATCGAGTCAGTGATGCCATCCAGCCATCTCATCCTCTGTCGTCCACTTCTCCTCCTGCCCCCAATCCCTCCCAGCATCAGAGTCTTTTCCAGTGAGTCAACTCTTTGCATGAGGTGGCCAAAGTACTGGAGTTTCAGCTTTAGCATCATTCCTTCCAAAGAACACCCAGGGCTGATCTCCTTCAGAATGGACTGGTTGGATCTCCTTGCAGTCCAAGGGACTCTCAAGAGTCTTCTTCAACACCACAGTTCAAAAGCATCAATTCTTTGGTGCTCACAAAAGAGATTACAGTCAGAACTACTTTTCAATAAAACAAGGCTTCTATTTTCTGCATTTATTTCTATAATGTGGTGAAAACCACCCCACACTTCTCTCCAATGTGTTTACACCTGTAGCAAGTCCCCGAAGATCTGAGAAGCATCTACCACATCTCAGAGGATGTAGAAGAACAGGTAACAGAGGGGCAGGAGTTGTGTCGACATAAAGTCATTGATTTTAAGATGCTCGAAACTCAGAAGGGAGGCAAGGGTGCAGGTGTGGGATTTGTGAGCCTTGTTTTCTGTTATCCAGAAAAAAAAATCTTTGGAGAGGGGACAAGATGATGACTCCTAGCAGATTAGGATTTTTTCTTTTTTTTTTTTTTGAGACTGTGCCTTATAAATAATATTTCCACACAAAGGAGTCAGCATGTACAAAGAGCAAAGGCTTGAGATGTACACAGTGCTGGGTTTGGATTCTGGTTCTGTCACTTACCAGATGTTACTATAAAAGTTCAATTGTGTCTGACTTTTTTTGACCCCATGGACACTAGCTTGCCAGGCTTCTCTGCCCATGGGATTCTTTAGGCAAGAATACTGGAATGGGTTGCCATGCCGTCCTCCAGGGGATCTTCCTGACCCAGGGACTAAACCCGTGTCTCCTGTGGTTTCCGCATTGCAGGCGAATTCTTTACCACTGAAGCATCAGGGAAGTCCCATAAAAGTTCATATCCAACACCAATTAATTTAATACCTATAGCTGTCTGTCAGATTCGTTAGTTCTTTGTGTGCAAAGGAAGCAATGGCATAAGGATTATATGTTTATTTATAATCTGAATTATTTTTGTAAATATATATACATGTTTCCATATACTGCGGTCATGTATGGATGTGAGAGTTGGACTGTGAAGAAGGCTGAGTGCCAAAGAATTGATGCTTTGGAACTGTGGTGTTGGNTTACACCAGAACCAGTTTAGTGAGACAATTATATTGTCCTTAGCTCAGCTGGTAAAGAATCTACCTGCAACGCAGGAGATCTGTGTGTTCGATCTCTAGGTTGGGAAGATCCCCTGGAGAAGGGAATGGCTACCCAATCCAGTATTCTGACCTGGATAATTCCACGGGCTGTATAGTCCATGGGGTCACAAAGAGATGGACACATCTGAGCAACTTTCACTTCATTAATTTTCCAGCTGCAGACTAAATTCTAACAAAAGATATCAATCAGTGCTCTTTTAAAGGAAAGCAAACAAGTATATTCATTTTCTTTTAGAATGAGGTCTGAAAAGGTAACATGGTCATGAATTGTATAAGCAGCACTATTTTCTCTTTTTTGAGGATTATTATATCAGATTTACTGCGTACTCTACATTTGCTATTTCTAGCACTCACTCAAAATAGAGTATCACTTAAAAGAAAGGCACTTTTTTCTTGAAATATATGACTAATATTTCATTTAAAATGTCATTTTAGATGTAATAGTTAAGTATCTAGATTCAATCAGGTAAAGATAGCAGTATTCTCTTTCAAAGCAACTTCAGGAAGAAAAACGTAGGTACTTCTTTTTTAATGTAGAANTTCTTGAAATATATGACTAATATTTCATTTAAAATGTCATTTTAGATGTAATAGTTAAGTATCTAGATTCAATCAGGTAAAGATAGCAGTATTCTCTTTCAAAGCAACTTCAGGAAGAAAAACGTAGGTACTTCTTTTTTAATGTAGAAAGGAAAAAATGCTTTCTTAGGTTACTCACTGGTTGTTGGAGATGGGGAATAAAGTATATGTCCTCAAAAATTCCTTAACCAGGAAGAAGAGAACATCTTTCCTTTCTGACATGTTGGGGGCAGGTGAGCAAGGCTGACCTCTCTTTTCAAGACAATGTGCATTTTATGTAACTTTTGCACCTGAGAGGCTCACAGATATGTAACCTCATTGAGCTCACTTGTCATTCCAGTGAAAGTCAGATAAGAATTGACAAAATTTCATATATTTTTCACTTATTCACTTGTATTTTAACTTTTATTTATTTAAATTAATTTTTATGGGAGTATAGTTGACTCACAATGTTGTGTTAGTTTCTGCTGTGCAGCAAAGGGAATCAGTTATCCATATATCCACTCTTTTCATATTCTTCTCTATACAAGTCTAGAGTTCCCTAAGCTACATAGTAGGTTCTTGTTAGTTATCTTTTTTATAAGTAGTAGTGTATTTATGTGAATCCCAATCTCCCAATTCATCCCTTCCCTCTTAAATTATCTTATAAAAAATATATTTCTATATGGAGAACAGGATTAGGAGTACAAGGTAGGAGGAATCAGTGTCCATATATCATCTGCTGGTACTCAAAAATATTTTCCCCCCAACTTAGTTAACAAAGGCAGCTCCCCAGAGACTTTAAACTATCCTGGGCATGAGGAGAGAAGAGGTAGGAGCAGAGGGGTATGGCAAACAGAAATCTGGAAATTGTAGGCATTTCAGATGCTGAGAAAGATGGTGCAGAAAAGAAAAATAGAATGAAAAAGAGAATGCTGGCTTGACTGGGAAGAGGAAATCATAGAATTTCAGGATCTGTGGTTTAGAGGGGAGCTAGATCAATGAAGTGGATAAGGCAATGGCAACCCAGTCCAGTACTCTTACCTGGAAACTCCCATGGACGGAGGAGCCTGGTACGCTACAGTCCATGGAGTCACGAAGAGTCAGACACGACTGAGCGACTTCACTTTCACTTTTCACTTTCATGCATTGGAGAAGGAAATGGCAACCCACTCCAGCATTCTTGCCTGGAAAATCCCAAGGATGGAGGACCTGGTAGGCTGCCGTCTATGGGGTCGCACAGAGTCAGACATGACTGAAGAGACTTGAGCAGCAGCAGCAGCAGCAGCAGCAGATCAATGATGGATCTTGAAACTAAGCAAGAATATTCTGTTTAGTGGATCTGAGAAGTTTCTGATCTCTAGCATTTCTGCATTGTGTTATGCATGTGTCTTTGTGAAAATGTCCCTATGGTCTCTATCTAAAGTGAAAATGTTCCTACAGTTTCTACCTCTAACTCATCCAGGTCCCAATTCAGGAGGCAGTTGATATTACCAGTTTCTTATGTATATTTATAGAGATATTTGATCCATCTATAATATGACTATATTTATTCTTTTGTTGTCAATATGGAGGAAGGATTTTTGAGTCTACTGTGTTGAAGATTTGGCTTATCAATTATGCCATCTAAAAGTCTATATTCTCCCTCTATAAAATAACAGGCAAGCTCAGGACCATTAGAACTGACTAGAAGGCCAACTTGTTTTCTTGAAAGATAATACAAAAATTAGAGAAGTATTTTTTTCCTTTATTGAAAAAAAGAGCAATACATGCAATTAGTTTTTCATGAGGGAGGGTCACTGTTAAGAATTTGTGTTTGTTTTTATTATGGAAACATAAGGTCTCTGTGCCCTGAGTACTATTAGGTGGGAGGTATCACTGAATACAAAGGTAAAAGTGAAAAGGTAACGTGATCCAAGCAAAAAGGGGGTTTCTTTCAGAACTGTGCTGGATTATAGTTTAGGTAAGTTTTTCAATAATTACTGTGTTATATTCATTTTCAGAAATTTAGGAACATAATTTTGAAGTCATGTCCAGAAGAAGAAATGAGTGCCTTGGACCTACTGAACTCTTGCTGTCTATGGCTATGGTATAATCTGTTCCCACCTTAAATTCCACTCTTTGAAGCCAGAAATGGTGCTTTATTTATCCTTGTATTTCTTACCTAGCCTAATGTTTAGAACCTGGTAGGGTTAGTCGCTCAGTTGTGTCTGATTCTTTGTGATCCCATGGACTGTAGTATACCACCAGACTCCTCTGTCCATGGAGTTTTCCAAGCAAAAATACTAGAATGGGTAGCCATTCCCTTCTCCACAGCATCTTCCCTACCCAGAGATCGAACCTGTGTCTTCTGCATTNTCTTTGTGATCCCATGGACTGTAGTATACCACCAGACTCCTCTGTCCATGGAGTTTTCCAAGCAAAAATACTAGAATGGGTAGCCATTCCCTTCTCCACAGCATCTTCTCTACCCAGAATTCGAACCTGTGTCTTCTGCATTGCAGGCAGATTCTTTACCTGTCTACTCTATAAATATGTGTTGAATTAATAAATAGATGAATACATTTATAAATAAATCATCCACCCATTGAACAATCTGTGATTTAATTTCTGCACTTTTCAACAATGTATGTTTCCATTTGAGCTTTGATGAAAACAGAAAAAGAAGGCACAATAGTCCAGTTTTAGGAGCTCTTTATAACAATATTTCATGAACTATAAGGTGCAATTCTTATGTCAGTTTTGCTAAATTAAGATATTAATGAAGAAAACTTCATGAGCCTTGAAATTCTTTTCTTTTAGTTACCCTACCTTCACTTTCCAAAAGGGCAAATTAACACCTGTGTGTCTAGAACAAAAGACAAATTAAATAAGAGATTAATTAAGGATTGGATTGACATTAAAAAAATTTAATACTATAGAAGTGGGGGAAATCAATCATTTCAAAATGTTAAATTGAGGGTGTTGAATTTTATTGATTAATTTACTTAGAACCTGACTTGGTCTGAACAATTAGAATATCAGGCAAAGAACACAGGCTTTTACATATAAAACAAGCTTTGGAAGGGTTGTCCATTAAATACTATGACTGTTGCAAAAAGTAATAATCACATGCTTCATCCAGCTTTGTTATCAGAAGGCTTTGTATTTGACATTTTGGAAGCCAGAAAAGTGAATGGCTTGAAAAGTTGAAAAGCCAATTCATCATGATGCCTGACATTTGGGAGCTGATATTATCGTCTGCATTTTAAAATTCAGAATTTCTAAAGTGCTGTCACATAATAGAGGCCAGCAAACAAAGGGTCTTGCTGAAATGTCTGCTCTTATCTGGGAAAGCAACATAATCACAAAAAGTTGATGGTTTTGGATTTGAATATTTATCCCTCCTCGCCTCACCCCCCAATTTTAGAAAATAATGAGCTTCTATCTTTTGCAACCATCAGAATTCCATGTACAAGAGACAGATTTTATATAGGGAAACCTAAACATCTACTACAGGACCTCTGTTATTATAGTTAAGAGACTTTTCTTGACAATGCATCATGTGATGTTTGTTGATCATCATTTGCTTTATTTCTACTCAAACTACGACAGCATATGAAAATGCCTTCACAGCTACTCTGGGAATTTTGCTTAGAATACCAGTGGTAGTCTTGCTGCTGCCATTTATGCTGTGTTTATGTGTAAGGTTTTCTAGTCCTGAGATTACTATCCGGTAACAGCAGAGGTTATTTTCAATAATGTCTGCATCAGAATACGTCCAATTGTATATATTCAGATCAGCTTTAAGANATTTGCTTTATTTCTACTCAAACTACGACAGCATATGAAAATGCCTTCACAGCTACTCTGGGAATTTTGCTTAGAATACCAATGGTAGTCTTGCTGCTGCCATTTATGCTGTATTTATGTGTAAGGTTTTCTAGTCCTGAGATTACTATCCGGTAACAGCAGAGGTTATTTTCAGTAATGTCTGCATCAGAATACATCCAATNTCTTGCTGCTGCCATTTATGCTGTGTTTATGTGTAAGGTTTTCTAGTCCTGAGATTACTATCCGGTAACAGCAGAGGTTATTTTCAATAATGTCTGCATCAGAATACGTCCAATTGTATATATTCAGATCAGCTTTAAGAACCACAGTCTCAAAGTCACAGAAGGTGCCCCTCAGAGTCTTGGGGACCAGATAATCTTCTTGGCCCTGAGCCTAATCCTTCATTTTCCTTTTCATCAAGGGACACAGCAGTAGGAAGAGGAGAGGAATGTGAACTGTGCTCACTTCTTCCCTTGTCTGGCATTGACAATCTTGGCACTTGCCGGTTTTCTCTGTGTACTGTGCTAGGGTGTTTTGTAGTTACTCTCAGATCAACAGAGCAAAATATTCCTCTTCTTCTTTCCTTACAAATACATCAGGAAAAAGCACCCAGTGATTTGTACAATTGACAATGGCAATCATTGCTCCAGGGCAGATTGAGAAAAACTCATATTCTCTCTAACATAACCCAGAAGTGCCTGTTCATCTACCTTATGGCAGAGGCATGTATTTCATTGCTGCTCTGTGATCTAATTCAGAGGAGAGATAGTTGCTGCATTTTCAATTGGTATATAAAAATAGCTGGTTGCACTAGACACTGTCTGACGTCAATGGAATCATTAAAAAGCAGTGACCGATCTGCAAAACATCCCTGCAGAAGCCACTGAAGCCCAAGGTGCAGATACTTAAGCCATATCATTTTTCCTTTTGACAGACAGCCATCTTCTGCTGTTGTAAGATAATTTTCATCAGTCACTTAGCTAATATGTGGTCAAAGCTCAAGTTCTTTCTACTACACCACGGTGCATAATCCTGTATAAAATGTCAGCCACATTTGAGAATAGTTCATATCCTGTGGAGATGGTGGGAATGGATAGTGAGAACCTCAGGAAATTTCTTTGTAGATGCTTAAATAAACTTGAGACCACAGCTTAACTCTTTTTGTGTTGATGTCCAACTCAGGCTTTTGTGCTAAAACTTGAAGGTGACAGTTGCAGGAGGCCATTGACAATAACCAATACTGCAGGGGCTCAGATGGTAAAGAATCTGCCTGTCAATGAAGGAGACCTGAGTTCAATCCCTGGGTTGGGAAGATGCCCTGGAGGAGGGCATGGCAACCCACTTCAGTAGTCTTGCCTGGAGGATCCCCACGGACAGAGGAGCCTGGTGGGCTGTAGTCCATCGATTCTCACAAAGTCAGACATTACTGAGCAACTAAGCACAGCACAGCACTGTGGACCACTTATAAATTCTTTCCAAGAGATGGAGCTCATACCAGGAATCTGATATGAGTATCAGAATGCCAGATGGGGTCAGGCTTGGGAGTCTGCCAAATCTGCTCTCCTGGAAAAAGTTCTGCTATCTTTCCTCCAATACAGATTCCCTTTCCCATTTTCCAATTTCAAGCTAAATTCTACCCACCCTGCAAATGACCTTGAACCACCCTGGCTCAGGTTTCTTTTTTTTTAATTTTATTTTTACTTTATTCTACTTCACAAATACTGTATTGGTTTTGCCATATGGTTTCTCATCATATTTTCTTTCCCCTTCCTGATCAAACTACTTCAGCTCATGGCCACTGCCCTACCTCAGACCTTCATCACATTCTCTCTCTTTCGCTGTTATGAAAGAATACTCCCTCCACTCCTTCTTCCATCACCCCCAGGGCAGTCCTTCTGAAATACCCTCTGATTATGGTAGCCTTNTCCCATTTTCCAATTTCAAGCTAAATTCTACCCACCCTGCAAATGACCTTGAACCACCCTGGCTCAGGTTTCTTTTTTTTTTTTTTAATTTTATTTTTACTTTATTCTACTTTACAAATACTGTATTGGTTTTGCCATACGGTTTCTCATCATATTTTCTTTCCCCTTCCTGATCAAACTACTCCAGCTCATGGCCACTGCCCTACCTCAGACCTTCATCACAGTCTCTCTCTTTCACTGTCATGAAAGAATACTCTCTCCACTCCTTCTTCCATCACCCCCAAGGCAGTCCTTCTGAAATACCCTCTGATTATGGTAGCCTCTTGCTCAATACCTGTCAGTGTCTCCCTATGTGAGAGCTCCCCATCTAGATTCCCTTTAACCTGTCAAACTCACCTATGTCCTAGCAAGAGGCCAATTAAACAAATCCTTGGTTCTCTTGAGTCTCTTGGGACTCGATTTTTACCTTATTCTTGCTTTTTGTTATTCACCTGTTCCTGTAGCCACTTGCCTTGTGATATTCTTGCCTTGGTTTAGAGTACTTACTCCTCACACTTGATAGATTGTGTTTGTTATTGTTGAGCAGTTGTGTTCTCTTTTGAACATAAATGTTATAGTCCTGTGACTACTCAGGTAGCCTTCTGTTCATCCAATATTCAGACCTAAGTCTCCTGATAGAATAGCCTTCATCTCCCTCTTGGGAACGGGTCATATTCTCCCTCACTGTTGCTGTGGTTTAATCCCTAAGTCATGCCTAACCCTTTGCAGCTTCATGGACAGTAGCCCACCAGGCTCTCCTCTCCATGGGATTTTCCAGGCAAGAATACTGGGGTGGAGTGCCATTTCCTTCTCTAGGGGATCTTCCTGACCCAGGGATTAAACCCACATCTCCTGGATTGGCAGGCAGATTCTTTACCACAGAACCACCAGGGAAGCCCATCCTTTCTCATAAGCTGCAGAATAGACCCCATGGCCCACTGCACAAAACTCTAATCCATTATTCCAGACTCTTCTACCAATTCCCACCATACACCTGCATAACAGTCACTGAGCTCACCACAATCTTTCATTCTACTATTCTTCCATTCTTTTGTCATGCTATGCCTTACATTTGTAAAACCCTTCCACCATTTTCCATTTGGCACATTCACCATTTAATATCCCTTGCCACCACCAATATAATTGATCCTATCTACATATTCCCATAGAAATGCATATTTATTACTCTTGTAATTATTTGAGTTCATCTAGTTTTTCTTCCCAAACTTGACTTTCTGTAATAAAACTAATAACTTTCTTCATGTCTGTATCCTCAAATACAGATGCAACACAGTCTGTCAAATGAGTTTCTTAGCAAGTGCTTGTTGATTGAATAAATAATCTACACCATATGTTTGAACATATCTTGATTTTTAAGTTTGCCTCATTTAATACTTAAATATCTTCCATCTATGTATCATTAACTTTGATTATTCATAAACATGATGTATAGCAGACATTTTATTCATTGATTTTAAAATTTTTTATCCAGAGTATAGTTGATCTACAATGTTGTGTTAGTTTTAGGTGTTCAGCAAAGTGAACCAGTTGTACATACACTTATATCCCCTGTCTTTTTAGATTCTATCCCCAGACAGGCAATTACAGAGTAGTTTCCTGTGCTATACAATACATCCTTATCAAGCATTTAAAAAATACCCCATAGCCTGCTAGGTCAGTATTGAGAATTTATCCTTGATGAACTGTATTATTTTCCTTGATATTAGCCCCTGATTTATGTTTAATTTGTGTTGTGAAATTTCCATCGATGAATGTATTCTTCTATACTTAAAAACGTAGTCTTTACCAATTCTTAGGAGAATAAACTTGACAATGTTGCTTTCACATCTTCATTGCTATTTGCTAATTGCTCAAATCCTATTCCAGTAGAACTGAAACACAAGGAAGCCACTTACATGATGGTGAATTACCATTGGTTAGGAAAGTTAACTGGAGGGCCCATGTGGGAGGAGAATACTTGTTGCAAAGGATATTCATTAATGGTATTGTCTCCTTTGCTCATGTCTGTATTCTGCTCTCATCATTCAACACAGCCTTAATGAGTGACAGGGAGCCTTGTTTCAATTCAGGTTCCATTCCTAAATACATCCAGGGAAGTTCATTTTGTTCTTCAATTTATGTCTTCAGCCAGCTTACCAGCTGCCTTCTCAAGAACTACCCACTCCACCACAGAGTACTTAAAATTCATTATACCCCAAATTTGAAACAGTTTTCAATGATCCAGTTTTCCAAATGTGTGTGTCTTAGGATCACTTCCATTTTCATAATCAGCACAACAATTTCTTGATTTTCTCAAGCTAGAAACATGAGAGTACTCTTACCCTTTTTTCTGACCCTCATACTGAGTCAAAGATCAAATCCTGTGTCTTTAAATCCACCTACTTTTCTCCACTTCCACTCCTTTTATTATAGTCCAAATAATTATCATCTGCAAAATATTTTTATTTAGTTCTTCCAATTTACTTTCCATATAGCCTCCAGAGAAGTCTTTTAATAAGCACATATGATTATTGCTTATATGATTATTGCTTAAAATCCTATAATGTCATGAGACTGCCTTTAAAATACAGTCTGGAATGATGCTTCTTTCAGTTCAGAAGACCTTGTATAACCTCTAGCTCCATCTCAACCTTCCTTCTCAGTCTTCATGAGCTTCCCTGGAATTCTTTCTGACACCCAAGCATTTCATGCTTCTCCTCAAGCTTTCCCTGAAACTTTATTCCTCTTTATCTACCTAGCACCTACTTACCCTTGAGAACTCAATGAAAGCATCACTTCTAGAAGCCTACCAAACAGGAAAAGAGTACATCAAAGCTGTATATTGTCACCCTGCTTATTTAACTTCTATGCAGAGTACATCATGAGAAACACTGGACTGGAAGAAACACAAGCTGGAATCAAGACTGCTGGGAGAAATATCAATAACCTCAGATATGCAGATGACACCACCCTTATAGCAGAAAGTGAAGAGGAGCTAAAAAGCCTCTTGATGAAAGTGAAAGAGGAGAGCGAGAAAGTTGGCTTAAAGCTCAACATTCAGAAAACAAAGATCATGGCATCCAGTTCCATCACTTCATGGGAAATAGATGGGGAACCAGTGGAAACAGTGTCAGACTTTATTTTGGGGGGCTCCAAAATCACTGCAGATGGTGACTGCAGCCATGAAATTAAAAGACGCTTATTCCTTGAAAGAAAAGTTATGACCAACCTAGATAGCATATTCAAAAGCAGAGACATTACTTTGCCAACTAAGGTACGTCTAGTCAAGGCTATAGTTTTTTCTGTGGTCATGTATGGATGTGAGAGTTGGACTGTGAAGAAGGCTGAACCCCAAAGAACTGATGCTTTTGAACTGTGGTGCTGGAGAAGACTCTTGAGAGTCCCTTGGATTGCAAGGAGATCCAACCAGTCCATTCTGAAGGAGATCAACCCTGGGATTTCTTTGGAAGGAATGATGCTAAACCTGAAACTCCAGTACTTTGGCCACCTCATGTGAAGAGTTGACTCATTGGAAAAGACTCTGATGCTGGGAAGGATTAGGGGCAGGAGGAGAAAGGGATGACCGAGGATGAGATGGCTGGATGGCATCACGGACTCGATGGACATGAGTCTGAGTGAACTCCGGGAGATGGTGAT